>JAHXMU010000274.1:473281-492963 GCA_019455685.1 Philornis downsi | reverse complement strand
AGCGGAGCGCTGACGTGAAGCACTGGCGTGGAGCGTGAACTCGGAGCGTTGACGCGGAGGCTGTCGTTGACGCGGTGCGCTGTCGTTGACGCGGAGCGGTGTTGTTGACGCGGAGTGCTGTCTTTAATGCGGAGCGCTGTCATCAACGCAGAGCACTGTCGTTGACGTTGAACGCTGTCGTCGACGCGGAGCGCTGTCGTTGGCGCCCAGCTGAGCGGTGACGTGGAGCTCTGGCGAGGAGCGTGAACTCGGAGCGGAGTGCCGTCGTTAACGTGGTGCGCTGTCGATAACTAGGAGCGGAGCGGTGCCGTTGGCGGGGAGCGCACACGTCGACAGCGCTCCGCACTAACGATAACGATCTGCGTCAACGACACCCTCCGCGCCAATGACACCCTCCCTGTCAACGACACCGCTCCGCGTCAACGACAGCGCTCCGCGTCAATGGCAGCTCTCCGCGTCAACGTCAGCGCTCTGAGTTCACACGCTCCACGCCAGAGAGTCACGTCTGCGCTCCGCTGGGCGTCAATAACAGCGTTCAGCACCAACGACAGCGCTACACGTTAGTCACAGCTCTCCGCATTAACGACACGCCTGGGACGGAGAGCTGACGTGGAGCACTGGCGAAGAGCGTGAACTCGAATTGCTGTCGTAAACGTGGAGCATTGTCCCTGACGCGGAACGGTATCATTAACGCGGAGCGCTGTCGTTGACGCGAAGGGCTGTAGTTGATGCTAAGCGGTGTCGTTGGCACTGAGCGCTATCGTTGACGCGGAGCGCTGTCGATGACGCGGAACGGTGTCATTAACGCGGAGCGCAGTCGTTAACGCGGAGCGCAGTCGCTGAAGCGAAGCGTTATGGTAGACGCGGAGCGCTGTAGTTGACACGGAGCGCTGTAGTTGACACGGAGCGCTGTAGTTGACACGGAGCGCTGTAGTTGACACGGAACGCTGACGTTGACGCGAAGCGTTGTTGTTAGCGCGGGTTGCTGTAGCTAACGCTGAGCGCTGTCGTCAACGCGGAGCGCTGTCGTTGACGCGGAACGGAGCGCTGACGTGGAGCAATGGCGTGGAGCGTGAACTCGGAGCGCTGTAGTTGATGCGGAGCGCTGTCGTTGACGCGAAACGGAACGCTGACGTGGAGCACTGGCGTGGAGCGTGAACTCGGAGCGCTTTCGTTGACGCGCAGGGCTGTCGTTGACACTGAGCGCTGTTGTTGGCCATAAGCGCTGTCGTTGACTCGGAGCGCTGTCACCACTCCTTCCATTTTACAATCGCCACCAGCAGTCCACGATCACGACAGCCCTCAGCGTGATCGATGAAGACAACATTCAATCATCTGGCAACACTACACGTTTTTATGATGATATCCACCACAATTATCATACCAGCCAAAGTACATTCTTATATCACTTCCACATCTCCATCTCTCTCTTCTCTATCCCTCTCTATCCGCTTTCCTCTTACACTCTCTCTGTCTCTATCTCTGTTTCTCTCTCTCTCTCTCTCTCTCTCTCTCTCTCTCTCTTTCTCTCTCTCTCTTCCCGCCCTTCATTATATCCCGTTATACGAATTTCAGATTACCAAATTCTGCAGTCATATATAAACTAGGCATATAGCATTTTTGCCCACTGTGCCTAAACGAAGAATTTTCCCTCAACCAAACTTATACTAGGATATTGGCGTATCGAAGGACTTTCAAAAATTTGCATCCTTATTTTTCAGACGAATTTCAGAACGCCAAATTCTTCAGTCATATTGTATGTAGTTGGCTTATAACATTTTTGCACACTGTGTCTAAACGAAGAATTCTGCCTCAACCAAATGTGGTATGAAGGACTTTCAAAAATGTACATCCCTATATTTCAGACGAATTTCGGATCGCAAAATTCGTCAGTTATATATAAAGTTGGCATATAACATTTTTGCCCACTGTGCCTAAACCAAGAACCTTCAACCAAACTTACACCAGGACATTAGCATCTTGAAGGACTTTCAAAAATTTGCATCCTTATTTTTCAGACGAATTTCACAACGTCAAACTCAGTCATACGTTAAGTTCATAGTTAAACCCATTATTTTCAGTTCTAAAATACGTCTGAAAAATAATTATGAAAATTTTTGAAAGTCCTTGAAGATGCCAATATCCTGATATGCATGCGTATGGTTGCGGGAGAATTCTTCGTTTAGGCACAGTGGGCAAAAACGTTATATGCCAACTTCACATATATGACAGAAGAATTTCTGAAATTTGACTGAGAAATAAGGTTGCAAATTTTTGAAAGTTCTTAATTATGCCAATGTCCTGATATAAGTTTGGTTGAGTGAAAATTCTTCGTTTAGTCACAATGGGCTAAAATGTTAACTATGAACTTGACGTATGACTGAAGAATTTGACGTTCTGAAATTCGTCTGAAAAATAAGAACGCAAATTTTGTCCTGGTATAAGTTTGGTTGAGGGAGAGTTCTTCGTTTAGGCACAGTGGGAGAAAATGTCAACAGGAGAGTATACTAATTGAACTTAAAGAAATCGGTGTTCTGAAAATGTTCTGAAATACTTGGGTACCTAACTTGGAAAACATATGGCATTAGCTATGTCCTCTAATGATTTTTATTCTTCTACTGCGCTTTAGTCATGCACAATATCCTATATCCTGGAAATGAATAAATCAGTAATTTTTGGTATTTTTTTGAATTTGAGTAATTTAGTTTACTGAAGTATATAAAGTCTGAAGAGTTTTCTTTGTTTTTGTCTTTTAAATTGGTTTCATAGGTTTCTCCAAACCGATTAAATTCGTAGCTTTTAAATGTATTTTCATGTTTTCGTCTTAACAGAGCTCTGTTCACTTCTTAACAGAGCTCTGTAATCAAAATGTGGTTTGTGCATTTGCTACTTAAATTCGAATTTATTTTCGCGCACATTATTAAGAATAAGTGGAGATTCAAATTATCACAAGAACTTGAAGATTTCGAAAAGTCAGGCTTACAGGGTTTGATATTCAAAACTTCTCAACCTTCTCTAATTCATACCTTATTAAAGCATCGGAAAAGTATCGCTTTTACAAGTTCTTTAGTACTGCCTTCCTCATTAAAACAAAACAAAAAAATATATTTTATTGCATGTTATGAATGGGAGAGTTTCTCACATGCACTCAGTTTAACGACGATTCCGAAAGTCAATTTGAGAAGCATTTACTATCTGACGTGTTCTAACCCTCATGCCGCGGCCTGCCTTCCTTACTTTTGAAACGCAAATTAGTACTTGTTCAGTGCTGCCATATACGTTTCTAAACGCCATCACGACGCATCGAAGAAAGGGGCCAAAACAAATTACACTTCTGGGAGTGGTGAGGATCCTTGAAACAAATTGAACAAAATTAGTTGCAAGATGTTAATACGGGAACTGTTTGTTCAATTCGACGTAGCTCCGATTTATAACTAGGTTCTATAAACAACTAATTGCCACAAGTACAATTAACAATGAAATGATTGGAAAACTGCTCAAATAAGACGATCTTCAGTATGTTAATGCTTTGAAGATAGTTGTATCCAATGGGCGATTCCTTATGAAGTTCGAAACTAGAAAAACCTTGATTAATCCTTTATTACGACATGTGTCATATTTAGGGGATTTGGGAATGACCTTTATGGCTTCCCGAGAAAGACGTTCTGGAACAGTCTTGATCATCTTCCAGATATTGGCGATTGAGAGTATTTGCAAGATATGCCACAAATCTTTCCATAGCTGTTAGACCATTAATAGCGAATTTTGATGATGACTCCTTGATTCAAATATGTACTCGTACGCATGATTATCTGATTAACCTATGCAATTCAGCCGAATTTCTAAGCTGATTCTGATAGTATACTCAAGATGGACGTCACCTTTTGGATCAGTTCCAATGAAGGCGAAGACCATGAAGCCCATAGGAATAGAAAGTAGGCAATGTAAATCTGTCTTTCGCCGAAGTAAACAATCAGCGACGACTACTGCTCAGCACTTTTGAATTATTTTAGAAACATTTTTAAGTAAAAAGCTAAAAAAATTAAAGAAATCGTTTGGTCGAAAGGGTTTATCAACGAACAGCAAGTATTCAATATTGAGGTAATTTATTTTTAAGTGATTAATCTAATCTATTCCCGATTATCACAACACGAAGTGTTAATTCGGCTATTTACATAGTAAAATTAGTTAAAATTATTCGGTTCGTGAAAGGTTAATGTTTGCATAGTAGTGAGAAATTAAAAAATCCAAAGAACAAAAATAGAAAAGTATTGAAATAAAACACAGTTTTAAATATGTAATAAAGAAAAAACCTAATAGCGGCTTTTGTGCATCTTTACGTTGCAAAGTTGACGAAAAACTCGCTCAATGTAGCGAATAGGGCCTGAATAGAAGAATGAAATATGAGAAGAGCAACTCGTGGCTGCAATTTAATGCAAGCAAATCAAAACAAAGTTGCAAACAATCAGATCCTTTACACCTACTATTGAAAGGAATAGGTTTACTAATTACGGTAAAGGATTAAGAAACAGGCACTTTACACACTGGTTGAATTTTATTTCCGAACGTGTGGACATAATTCGATTGCTACCACAAACAAAAATATTTAGGTTTTACTCTGCTAGATGGCGGATCTTTATCAGAGAATAACCAACCGATATAGAATCGGAGACTCGATACTTGACCAACTAAGAAGCAACACAAAAAAGCTACCAAAAAACGTATTCTTCATATGATCACCTTTTTGACCAAGTTGGGAACTTTGCGATCTCGTTTGTATTTGTATAATTAGCGTTGATCTAATTTGAAAAGTTAGTAAATTGCTAGCTATGTTTAATTTGCTGTATTATTTTTAAGAAAACAGAATTTAGCGGCATATTCTGAAACGTATACCACCAATTTGATACTTAAATAACATACTCTGTCTACTTCAAGATAGCTCGAAAATATTACTTGAAATCTTCAAAGCACTTACCTCGACGTTCGATGACCATTGTGGATACTATTGTTACGATTTGCTTGTGGACTATTATTCGCCAGGGGTATTTGATTTGCCTTCTCCAAATAGCCTTGATATTTTTTCAAGTCCATTTTCAATTTTTCCAACTTGTGCTCGGATTCATTCAATTGTCCTTCCACTGACATCGGATTGCCCAACGATGAATTGGCCTCGTAGACCACTTTCATTTTCATGAGACCATCACGGGCAGCTGTTTCTTGTTGAATCTTTTGTTGTAGTTCGGCTATTTTAGCCGAAAGCTTTTTGCGCCTTTGATTCGGTGGTAAATCACTGAAATCTTCCTTTTGTCCGTCCGCAGTTAAAGAATTCTAAATAGGGAAAATGTACGATACGAAACAATATTAATACAAATTTCTATTAGCGAGATAGATGGATATATAGATAGATAGATAGATAGGTACTAGAGATAATAAAAGTTTGGTGCTTTTATTACATGACGATGAACAACAGTAGCAACAACGACAGACAATTCGATTTAATCGAAGACATTGAGCATGCAAAATCAAGACAATTTGCCATCAAGCTTATTGACTTAAAATGAAAAAGAAAGAAATAAAAATTTGCAGCATTATAAAGAGTTAAACTAAATAATTTTACTTTCACTTTGCTTAAATTCTAACTAAACCGGTTCATATCTTTAAACAGAACGAAAAGAAAAAAGTGGTGGCTGCTGGTGTACTGTTTCGAAAATGTGATCTCTATGGAAGATGAAATTTTTTCTAAATTGTAAATCTAACTGGCAATTAGTAAGTGATTAAGTTTAGCGATAAAGTCTCAACAAAGTGTATGATTACAGTGTAGTACTTATTCAAAAATTATAAGGTTAGTAAACAGTAGTTCTGTTTTTTTTTTTAATTTTTGTTAACTATAAAGACAAAATATTGTACAATAATAACCACAATAATGTTAAAATTATCACATTCTTTATTAAGAAATGGATGGTGTCAGTAAGTTCATTGCATACCTTCATCGTGATACAGGCTTCAATAATCTTCTGTTGCTGTGACAGAGAGAGTTTTTGAAATTGTATCACATTTTTGGATTTGTTCATAAAAGCAAAGTGTTTTTTTTTTTTCAAGAAAGTTTTAAATTTTGATTTTATCATTTTATTTTATTTTTTTTTTCATAACAAAATCGAAAGTGTTTTTGTAGCGTGTGTTTTGTTTTGTTTTTTTTTTTTTTTTTTTTTTTTTGGAGTCGATGATGGATGAACGATTTTTTATGAGATGACGTTACAATGATAAGAAAAAGAAAATTAGTTATTTTAAAGCGTCAAAGCCAATAGATAATTATAGCAGTAATAAGCGTTCGAATTTACAAATGTTTGTGATTTTGAAAAACAAAAAAGGCAAATGTAAAAATTATAATGAAAATTTTCTAATTGCTAAGAAATAATAAAATGGAAAACATTTAGCGCTTTTTGTGGCAACGATATGAGTTTGTAACAATTTTTCTCTCAGATTAACAAATAGTTACTATAAATTCCAAATACTAATAAGTTGAATTATCAGACAACTAACAGAATATTCATTACAAACCATTTAGTGCATTTGCAAAACAAAAGCTCATGATCGACTGCTGAGAGCTTATGCATCTGATAGAAACTTCGGATCCCTAACTACGTAAACAATACTGAACAGTTTCCTAATGAATCTTCCATATTTGGACGAGTTCTTATTGCTGACTGCTTACAAATCTTCTCAGCACAGTTTTCAACTGAACCTCTAGATGCGGCTCCTAACAAACGAATCTTACCGGAAAGTTTAAATTTTCTCTCAAATTAACGTATAATACGACTTTAGTTTCTAATCCGGTTCAAGATCGTTTAGAATACAATTTAAAAACTTGCGAAATTGATTATATTGACACAACTGACTGAACGGATAGCTATTTCGGTATTCGCCTAAATACCCTCGTCAGCGCTTCATCTTCATCGCCTTATCTTTCACAGAACAGCTAGCTATGTAAATATAATACATTTCGCAAGTTTTTAGATTATATTCTAAAAGATATTGTGAACTAGGTTAAGAACTAAAATTAGCTCACTTCTCACTCAGTGGTTACGTCAACAACCAAAATTGTTGCATATGAGGCTCGAAGAACCCAGAAGTAATTATGGAAAAGCGTTTGGTGCGCATTTGGTCTGGGGGCCGTATTTTTGTATTTTTTATATTTTTCGAAAATAACGCTGGAGAGGAACCTCAAAAGGATCCACTGCTGCGACCGATCCAGAGACGGTCATTTAAATGGTATTGTATTTCGTACACAATGACAAAGTCATTGTGTGTGTGTGTTTTTTTTTTAACTTTACTTGAAACGGAAAAATGTATAACCCTATATATTGAAGATGGATAATAAATGCAAAAACGAACAAATTAATAAATGATTGCAGACGAATCGCAAACCTGTAAATCATCGCAAACACAGAATATCTGCAAATCGAAAATTTCTAACTGTATGAAGATTAATAGCATTTGATTCCATTTAATGCATTTGTAAAACAAAAGCCTACGCTTAGCTAATCTATTCCTAGGCACTTCGTTGAAACTCTTTGTCTCACGAATCCGTCAATAGCTTCCTAATGAATCTTCTCTCTTTTTTGGAGTGATTGTCTAGCCACCCCCTTACAGCGTGCAACTTGACGCTTTTCAACACAACCTAAACACAACTCAGAGGTAATTCGGTCTTTTCGGAAATATTAAATATTCTAAATATTCTAGGATATAATTGCAATCATGGCAATGTCGAAATACAGGCAACTTGGATGATTAGAGGAACTACAGAAGTGCATTTGCAAAATAAAAGCTTCCACGTAACTGTTTAATACTTAAGGATTTGCCAGGAACTATTTTTGTACATTTGCTGTGATTTCTTTGGCGTGGTTTTGAGATCACACTTTTCAACTAAGTCTAGATACAGCTCGAAATCAACTGTTTCTTGACACTTTTCAGTTCAACGGAGAGACAACTCGAATGTAATTCGCCCTTTTAAGAAATATAAAATTTGCTCTTATGTTAGCAAATATTTGCAATCATAGCATTGTCCAAATACAGGCAACTTGGATGATCAGAGAACCTACAGATGATTCATTAGATATGCATTTGCTTCCGTATAGTGCATTTGCAAAAGAATCGCCAGGAACTTGTTTATACATTTGCTGTGATTTCTTTGGTGTAACTTTGAGATCACACTTTGCAACTAAGTCTAGACGAAGCTCGAAAGCAACTGTTTCTTGCCGAAAACATTAAGTTGAAAAAATTAATAACGAAGTTTTTTTAGCTTTTTTTTAATAAATTATTTATGACAGTTTAATAAGATAACTATAATTTTTGTTATAATATTGCCTCAGCGACAGATTGACTTTACAGAGGCCAATAGGCAACTAAAACTATTCATGTAATACTACCATAACAAATATAAACATTAAAATGTTTAATAATAGGAGAGATAAAAAGAATTATGTTAGAAGCATTTCCAAATTATCTATCAAATATTTTTTTAATTGAGCTTAAAAAGCTGATAAAAGTGAAGTTTCTTCCAAGTATACTGGCAATTGATTATATTCAAATGGTCCAGCAAATGTAACACGTTGCTTGGTCAACTCTAACCGACAAAACACGACATTTAAATGCATTGCTTGACGGGTTGATCTTTAGGTGTATGATATATTTCTATGAAAGGATGTTGTAAAGACCAATCCAATTCCATTTATTAATTTGTGGACACAGAGCAGAAGTTGTTGTTTGTATAATCCCTTAACAGGTAAGACATTTGTGGCATAATCTTTATATAAAGAAGTTGTACTGAATCTCATAGGTAGATTAAAAACAGTTTTTTAAGATTTATTCTGTGCTGATTGTAGAGCTTTTAGACAGGTGGTGGACTTACATGCATTCGCGAAAGGAAGATACGTCAAATGAGAATATATCAGAGACTGATATAACATTAGCTTTAGCTTTACATTTAATTTGTTCTTAAATTTGTACAAAATTCCAGATCCTGACTATATTTTGGACTTTAGGTCCATGTTTAATCCCGCGACAGATTATAGTTAAGACACACTCGTAAATAACGCACGCTTTCTGATTCTTCTATCACGTTACCATCAACATGTACGATCATATTTGTACCATTAATAGAAAGTTTTGCATTCAAAACTAGTTTATTCACCCTTAGATATTCACATAAAATCACAGCATCATATTATATTTGTGTTTGTAGTACTAAAGGATGATTATAATTATAAAGTAAGCGTATGTCGTCTGCAAACATGTATAATTTGCCTTTAAAATCTAATTTTGACAAGTCATCAACATATGATTTAAATAATAATGGCCCTAGTACACTACCTTGCGGAACACCACATATTACAACATGTCTATTGCTTTCACTATATCCAACCTGCACGAAATGCTGTCTATTTTTGAAATAGTTCTGAAACAATCGCTGTGTTTCTCGAGAAAATGCGAAAATTCCAAGTTTCCTTATCAATATATCATGATCAACTAGATCGAAAGCTTTTGACAAATCGTAAAACACACCGTCAACACTTCTGTATCCCGCATCCAAACCGAAACAAATATAAACTACAACATTAACAACTACATCTCCAGTACCTGTACTCTTTCTAGACCCGTATTGCCTTAATTATTATAATTAATTCTACACCAGGTTCGAACTATTCGTAATCAATATTAATATATGGAAGTCATTTTTTGGCAGCATCGAAATAAAACTGTAACAACAGCTTAAAAGAAATCTCTTTTAGCTTTGCGTTTTCAGCTTCCCCTTAAGTTTTCTTCTCTCTCTTTCAAAGCCTATGTGTATAACTCGTATTTTCTGTGTTCAACTAAATTTGAAAGGCCCACATAAGACCACGTAAATAAAAAGTTTTTATAGATATTCCTAGGATAGAGTTGATACCATCCTCACCCGGTAACCATGTGCATAGTCACGTAGAACATTTTCCTAGCACGTTACGCTTTTATTTAGTTGACAGCATCTGTGTAGACGATGGATGTGGGAGAATTTCATATTTATTTAAACTAACAACGTGAAACCAATATCTTATGCATATCATGTTGGTTCGTAAGACACCGTTCTCATTTAAAACAGCATCGCTAAGCCCATCTCTCTGGCGCAGGTTTTTATACATTCGTCCCACAAATGTTGCCCAATTTTTAGTCTGTGTTAAGGTGAGGAAACTTTACCATTGGATGGAAATTTGATACATGATTCAAGCTGCAAATACAACATCAATGCGAACTCCAAATACGCTCTAAACAGTTATTGCTTTAAGTACTTCCATATCTCGCCTACAACAATTACCAAATGTGTACAAGCGCAAAGTTGGTCACCCGCACTATTGGACATCCGTCATGGTACAGTCAAGTCAGTCGTCATCGTATCTCAAGCATAGTGGACATGGCAACTGTTGCAGGAATCGTTCCTTAATTGCAACCAATAACGTGTTTACACGGACAGACAGGTTTCAGGCGTTTCAAAGGAAAAATCTATATATTTTATGACATAATCATGATTTTGTTTGCAATAAAGATAACGATAATGTATGGTATAAATGTATGTACTATTTGACCACAAGAGATTTAAAAAGTTCAATAGATTTGCTAATATTTCTTGTATTATGGGACAAATTCTACTACAGATATCATGTAAATATAATACAACAAATACGTTGCACATAATAATGTTTTAAATTATAATGGAAAACATTAAAGACTGCAAAATATATATCAGAAAACAGATAAATATGTGACAACACAAAATGTACACAAATGACAATTTTATACAGGCGTACGAGCGAGTAATTTTCGGAGAATGCAAACCAAAAATTCGAGATAAGGATACATTTCTTTTAGCCTCTAAATGAATGATGAATTGGATTTGGGGGGATGTACGCATGATTGTAGGTTTGTATGTATGTATGTATGTAAGAAGTAAGTAGTGAGTTACGAAAAGTAGTACAGTTGTTGGTAAATAAACGTGGCAGTGTCATGAGTGACGAAAGACAAAAAAAATGAATTTGTTAAATTTAATGAAACACAGAATGAAAACGAATATTAAAAAAACACAAACTATCGTATATAACTAAGGGCAACACAGAACAACGAAAAAAGAAAACACAAAAACGATGGCCAATTTCCTCATGTTCGAATTGAGCGTTCAGGGGGAATGATGGACGTTGGAATTAGTACGAGGAGTAACGGACCGGCGGAGAGGTTTTAAGAAATGTGACAACACAAGTACATAATAGTTTAAAGCGGCTTTTTCCGACATTTTGTACTTACATTAAATGGAAAAATAAACAACAACAAAATCAAAATGGAGTTACGAAAATTAATGAAAACGTCGTCCATTTCGTGGAATGCATTCGATTTGTAGAGAGAAATGCATATTTTGCGACACATAAATTGAATGAAGAAACACAAAAGAATACAATATTTGATATTTGTTGGTTTTGTACACAAAAAGCAAAAAATGGAGTAGAGAAAGAAAGAAAAGACAGAAATAAAAAAAAGATAAAACGACTGTATGAGTAAAGACTAAAAAAAAAGTACTGAGTTTAAAGAAGGCGCTTTTTTATAAAATTCAGTTCTTTGTTCACAAACAATTTGTATCGAATATAGAATTAAAATGGGATAACCAAAAACATGTGACTAACACTACTACTCAAAAAGAAAATGAGGGTGGGGATGGTATAAAGTGCGGAAATGGATCTTACCTTATTACTGCCGAAAATATTAAATATCCCCACACGTTTCTTAATTTTATTAGCACTTATGGTACCCTTAACAGTTAAATGACTGGACTGTATGGGATGGTTGTAATGGGAGTCTTGTGAAGAATCTAAGCTATCCATTTTCGACAAATCCTCGAAGGGTATATCGGTTGGTGGTGTGAAACCCGATTGATACCTGCATTTAAAAGGAAGAAACATATTTAGTAAATGCTTTATGAAATAATGTTTAATTAAGTAAAAACCTTTCGATAACTTTGTATGAATCTTCTTTTTCATTGATGGATTCTCCAGCCTTAACAATACCCTCCAAACATCGGCCAATAATGGGTGCCACTGAGGACTCAACATCGGCGGCACCAGTAATGAATTCTCGTATACCTCGCGTACGTTTTTCATCCAGCTCTTGCATGCGATTGAAAACCTGGAAGTAAAATTAAGGAACATAAATTACTTAAATAGTAAAATGTATTTGAAAGTGAATTAAAAAGTGAGGCGACATATCGAAATATATGATATCAAGCGGCGCCTAATCAAACGACTCAAAATATTAATTGTAACCACTGTAGCAGTATAGCAGACTTCAAGAAAAATCTTTTTAAATAGCTTTGACCGGGCATGGCACAAAGAAATCCTCTACAATTTGGCCCCCAAATGACGAAAGGCACGATCAACGTTAGAGTAAACCCCCACTAGGCTGTAAGGAATGCAAACTGAGATTTCCTTGGAGCCAAGGTTTGTCTCATGGCACTTTAAAGTATGTTCCTTTAATATTCTGATTATACTTCTGGGATTCTCCAAAAGTGGAAGCGTTACAGATGCTGCCAGGCCTATGCATCATTACAATGAAATGCACTGATGAAAAAAATTATCGCTTTTTCGAAAATGACGTTGGAGGAACCGTTACCAATTCAATTCAGAGCGCTAGGATCGTTTGATAATCGACTGTTTTTTGGCCTGCTATGGAAGATTATGAACTGGACGATATGTGATTTCAACAAGACAGTGTCACGAGTCACACAACACAACCGATTTTGCTTTTATTGCATGAGAAGTTCCCAGAAAGCGTAATTTCGCGCTTTCGACGTTAATTGGCCAACAAGATCATGCGACTTAACGAAGTTAACCTTTTTTGTGAGACTACGACAAAGACCGCGCTTACGTGAATAATCCTTAAATGTTGGAGCATTTAAAAATCAATATTCGTCAAGTTATCGCCGAGATACCGCCCGAAATGTGCGAAAAAGTGGTCGAAAACTACCTCAGAAGGATCCACTACTGCAACCAATCCAGAGATGGTCATTTAAATGACATTGTATATTTCGTACATAACGGCAAGGGCAAAGCATTATAATGAAATAAAGCTTTCATCGAAACCACAGCTTTATGTGTGTTTAACTTTACTTTTGAAACCGAAAAATGGGTAGCCCAATATTTAGAGCAGCACAATCCAATTTCACAAATGCGCAACTGTGGGTAATAAATTGTAGGTCTTTCATAGGTTGAAAAAAAGTTATAAAACATAAAAAAATATTATCACGTCGTACTTTTTAATTGATATCGAGTAAAATCTCACACGAAAAAAAAATACATTTCAAAATGATGAAAATGTAAAAAAAGGAAGCTCAAGGCACCGCGTGTGACTTAAGAAAATCATTAAATTGATAAGCAAAAGCCTGAGTTTTTATATGTAAAATCTACACATTTCAAAATATTGATGACATTCTTCTGCGCCGCAATACTTCTTCTAATTTGTAGTAAAATATAAGAATTAATAAACACGTTGGAAAACAACGGATATTTTGTTGGTTTTTTACGTTTTTTTCAGAAATTAGAAAAATGTTTCTCATTCGTTAATTTAAATACAATTTTTTCAAACATTTGGCATAGATAGCTGATCTTTTCATCATTATATTTGTCTACAATTCATTTTCTTTTAATTTACAAACAAATAATTTTCTTTAGCATTGTTCTTATATTTCCCCAGAAATTATCTCTCTTTTGATAAATTTTAAACTTTAATTTTTTAAAAAACGTTTAAAAATATATATCTTTTTAAAAAATGTGTATTTGCGAGCCAGCGCCCCCAGTGGTACCAATTAAAAGCACTTTAATTTTATTTTTTTTTTTTTTTTTTTTTTGTTTTTAAAAATTTAATTAAAAAAAAAAATTTAAAATTTACGAAAAATATATTGTTGTTCGATGTAGCCACATCTAGCGCAGTTAATAACATCGCGTCGGTCCGGGAAGACTTCATGTGCTGCACGATCGTGATCTGCTGGTATTTAGACCCATTCTCGGCAAAGACCAATCTTTGATACATTGACCATATGGAAAAACCCATTGAGTTTAAGTCCGAAGGATATGGTGACCATTGTTGTGGAAAAATTAAACTGGGAACTTTTTTTGCAAAAAACGTTGGGTTTTACGGGCTTTATGGGACGGTGCCGAGTCTTGTTGGAAAATCCAACGGATTACATCGAATTACTTATGTGCCCAAGGTAACAAAGCATCGTTTAAAATCTTTTTACGGTAGATTTGTTGATTTACTTTTACGTCCTGTTCAATCAAAACGAATGGCTGTAACTGTGGCAGTAACTGAGGCCCAAACTTTATCATTATCTAATGCAGGTATTTGCTTTCACAAAACAATTTAATCCTAGACTGTCTTCAGTTTGCAACTTAACCAAACGCGATCGTTTTGTTTTCGTCAGAAAAGACGAAATTTTGAATCTCGCACAAGTGTTTTAAAACCTTTGATCTTGCTAGGCCAATTGGTTTTTGTGCAGATGTTGGGGTATGTGATGCAAATCGATTCGTTTTCAAATGAACGAAACGAACAGATCGATTTTAGCTGTGACAGAAATCGTATGGATTTCATTTTCCAGTTGTGTTTCATTTCCACCATATTCTTTTGCAAAATACAACTCAGAGCATTTGTTTACGTTTTAAAATACAAGTGTTTGCACAACAAGAATCAAATTAACAAGTGTAAGTTGAAAAATAATTTTATAACATGGCATTTATTGTCGCAGTGTCCGCAATTTTAAGTGATGCATCAAATAAAGAAGAAAATATTAAAAGGAAAAAGTTACGCGATGTTTCCAACCCACTAGATTTGCCGGGGAAAAAAGTAAACCAAATGTGTTATCCCAAGGTTTCAGTAATACATAATTGTTTATAGTTTTGTAGAATGCTTTCGCTTAAATAAAGAAACCTTTATTTGGATAATGGATAAACTTGGGACAAGTGTTACACCCTCGTCCATTCCATTAGCAATCCAGTTGGCAGCAACGCTCAGATTTTTCGCTGAAGGCTGCTTTCAACGCTCTGTGGGGAATGATGTTGCCATAGCTATGCACCGCACCACATTTTCTAAAATATTTGGACGCATGGTTGTTCTCCTGGAACAGGTGTTGTGCCAATAATGGATAAAACTTTCCGCTGAGCCACAAGAAATGTTGAAGTCCAAAAAACATTTTTTTGATAAATACAGAATTCCAAGTGTTGTTGGCTGCATAGACGGTACCCACATTACAATAATTAAACCAGGTACTCAGGAACATTTGTAGAAAAGGATATTACAGCATAAATGCCATGATTGTGAGTTAATTTAGATGAGTTATATATGTGTAAATTTTGTATTAATTCATTTTTTTTTTAGATTTACGACTACAAAATGAATATTTTGGTTGTGGATGCAACGCGACCAGGTTCAAGTCATGATTCGTTTGTGTGGAATTTAAGCGTCCAAAAAGACTTTTATCGTTCCATGTATGAAAATGGAGGTTGTGGTTCATGGCTTCTGGCAGACTCTGGATATGGACTTGAGCCATTTGTTTTGACCCCATACAGAAATCCAACTGCTGGTTCGCCTGAGCACAAGTTCAACAAAGCACACACTTCAGGACGGAATATAATCAGATGTTTGATATAAATACCTACATTTCAAATTTTCTTCACTTTAGTTTTAAATTGTTCGCAATTTATTATTTTTCTTCCGAATAAAGAAATGCGACTTTGCTAAATCGCCACACAAAGACTACTCGGTTTGAAACCGTAAATGAAAACGGTAATTCGTTTTCTATCACACCTTTCTTATCCATATTTTCCATAGAACGAAATGGAAAATGAAATCGATATCGATTTCAGCTCAAACCAAAATGAAATCGACAAAAAGATGTGCATCACAACTTTCATCGTTTTTGCATCGATTTTAAATCGAAAACGATTTGTATCACATACCTGGTTAAATCTTGCACTTTTTTACATTTTCTATGGTTTCAATCGCAGTTAATTTTTTAGTACGAGTATGCGCCCCAAGCTATAAGCAGACACATTGAACATTTTCGATAATTGTTCTGCCCTTTGTCCTGGATTATCCAGAATTTTGTCCCTTTCACATTTCGAATCATTTCTGACAATCTTACTGTTTTTGGATGGTCACCTCCATGGTAAATTTTTGAAGCTACCAGTGTCATTGTAACGTATAATGGTTCGATAGACCATCATTTGATTCTGACGTAAATATAGCCCATTAACAATGGCTGACTGCGATTTTTTAGTCATATACAAAACAATAACACTGCCGCGTTTGCATTCCATCTCAATAACTCTTTTTAACTATAACGTAAAACGATAAGCTTCCGTAGACTTGTAAACAACATAACAGACTAAAGCTTGTCAAAAAATGAGCGCGCTATCATCAGCCGTTTAGTTGAAACAGGAGTTGGAACAACTTTGAACATTTTCAACGTATCTGCTCGTAGCATTTGACGCATATTAAAAAATGTACTACAATTGAAGCCTCGCAAAATACAGAAAATGTAAAAATTAGCACCTAAACAAAAAACAACAGGCAGTTCGCCTAACGAGGCCAAAAATCTTACAACAAATCAAGATACGATTAAAACCAGAGAATAGGTCTATGACAGCGCATACATCATTGATGGTTTGGGCTGTGGTGACTGCCACAGAGCGCGTACCACTCGTTTTCATTGAATAGGACATAAATCTACCGTAAAAAGGTTTTAAATGCTGCTTCGATACCTTGGGCACGTGAACAATTCGGCCATGGACATTTCAACAGGACCATCCTATAAAGCCTACGCGGAAAAAACTTCCCAGATTCATTTCTTCACAACAATGGCCACCATATTCCCTGGACTTAAGCAATTTAATTTTTCCATATGGCCTACTCCGGAGGCCGAAGGTAAAAACTTAAAAATATGAGATGGTCAACGTCCTAAAGATTGCTCTTCGCCGATAATAAGACAAAACACCATCCGTCATATTCCTGCAGCATGTGAAGCCTTGCCGGACAAATTCAGTGATATTACTCGCGCTAGAGATGGCTACATCAGACAATAACACATTTTTCTTAAAGTTTAAAATAATTCCACTACACGTATACTACAGTTTCTAAACAAAAAAAAATCAAAATAGTCTAAATTACAGCATTTTTTGATTTGTAACACTTCGAGCGCTGATCCCTGCGTAAGTAGTTTATAAAGAAACTTATGTGCGATGACTGAGAAATTATTTTTTTATATCTATATGTAGCTTCAGAGACCAACTGTGGTCCGATGGCTAATTCACGCGACTATCTTTGGCATGATCGTGGTTTCAATCCCGTATACAGCGTCGCCTATCATTATTTGAGCGGCGCTCATCTCAAAGTGTCTGACGAACACTACGAGTAGTCGAGTAATCGACAAGCCTGGCAAATGCTTCGAAATTCTGTGACATTTGAATGAGTATAAAAAAAGCTCTTCCATATGTCATTCATGGAATGCAAAAGAATTTATTTGGCCTCAGTGAGACCAAAGTAAAATTTTGAACCCATTGAAGAATACCTTCCGTAGCCAAATTGTACCAGAATTAGTAAGAACTAGTACTGGTTGGTGTTATGGGATCCACTTCACATATGAATAAAATGCTGATGATGTAAAAATAAAAGGATCTTGATGAGTACTCCGAAACGTGTAATTCTTGTAGGCGATTACCTAAAAACATTTGGTGTGCACATTTCGGTACCGTATTAAGAGCCAGTAAGTTTTTTATACTAAGGATTTACTGCAATTACCTCTGGTAAAAGTTCATTGTAATGCTGCTGTTGTAAATTATTTGTTTTTTGCAATTGATTGGCATATTCATTTTTCGCATCATCCGACTGTTGTATCTTGGCTGTCATTATATTCTTGTAACGTTCCACTTCGGCTCGACTTAGATTCAAGTCCATATCAGCTTTTTTGTAATTCTCAACAGCTTTCTCGGAATCTCGATAGGCCTTCTCATAGTTACGTTTGGCCCGCTCCAAGGCGGCCAATTGTGCGCTGAGGTTTTGTTGTAAATATGTGCCATTCGCAAGGCATTTCTAAAGGAAGAGTAATTAAATTGTTTAAAATTTATCGAAATTGTGGTTTTATTGACACAAATCATACTTTTCTTTCATCCCTTAATGTTTTGGATAGCAATGAAATGCCTTGTATTATTTGTAATTGCAGGGATTCAGCCACCACTTCCCGTTGTCCAGCCAAATCACTGATTTCATTGAGAACCTTGCGGAAAGCTTGCCACGATGTGAATCTGTAAGAGAGCAAAGAATTAGAAGAAATAAGTGAGCATATGAATTTTGAAATATTTGGCATATGTATAAATACTTGATATATCAATATTTGATGTATATAGGGTGAAGCATAAGCAACATTAAGATTTGATCAGTGAATACATTTTTGTTTAAGTCTTTTTTTCGCCTCTTTACAGAATTAACTAAATAATACTTAACTAATAATAATTTTACTTTGAAAGTCAGCATTCGATTATTCAGATCATATCGAAATTTCTTTCATGTTCGAAATGCTCCTAGTGCTCCAACATTTTACCGATTGGTTCAGCGTTTGGGGCAACAAGGATCTGTCTGTGATCTTCCGCGTGCTGGAAGACCTCGTGCAGTTCGAAATGAAGTGGCCATTGCTTTAGTGCAAGCAAGTATTGAGGAAAACCCCAAAATTTCCACGGCCTTTGCAAAGAATTGTACATATCGTATGTTACACCTTTTCCCATATAAGATGCAATTGGTTGATGAGTTAAAACCAAATGATGCACAAGAAACGCATCCAATATAGTCGCCGTTAACGTTACTTATGCGCCATCCTTTACTTATTTGAATAGTAAATAACAATAATAATAAAACTCTTTTTCAAAGTTCACTTCTTTACACCCCATTATTAACCTTTTGTGACTTTATATACAAATATCTACAAGGCTAGTTATGGTTGTGTTTATCATTTAACTACAATTCGAAATTCTTCTAAATAGGTATGACATTGTCACTATCTATGATATGACAATTAATTTGCTTTTACACTCATCGCTAGTGACAAAAGACTAAATTTATCATCATACTGGGGTGACATCATGTGTCTTGTCTTGTCTAAATTTAAATTT
This sequence comes from Philornis downsi, assembly GCA_019455685.1. NCBI lineage: Eukaryota > Metazoa > Arthropoda > Insecta > Diptera > Muscidae > Philornis > Philornis downsi. The sequence goes on along the minus strand of JAHXMU010000274.1, from coordinate 473,737 downwards.
CTTTCGCAAAAAATAATTAGAATACAATACAAAAATTAATTTAAAAGATTTCAGACTTTCCTTTGAGACTTTTTCACAACCTAATAGTGATAGTTTTCAAACAAGCAAGTACGTATGTTAACTACTTAGTAGTAAACGTTTATGGCATTTTCTTTTTTCTCTATCAAATGCTCATCTACCGCTTATGAGTATGAAGTCACGTTAAAGCAATCCCTGTGGATCGATGAAGAGCGTAGTAGCATAGCCTCATACGAAAAGGATGCTGCTTGCATGGCAACGCTTTAGTCAGCACCATTTCTACCAATCTTTGGACAAAATATTCACTGGTAATACCAGCTTTTATATTTCTGGTAATGCCTCCAGAAATATGTCTAGAGATAGTTGAAATGAGTTAAACTGAGAAGGCGAAGCCGATGCGTCTTAGATAATTGGATAAATCAGCTTTTATATCAGCCT
>JAHXMU010000274.1:425387-473271 GCA_019455685.1 Philornis downsi | reverse complement strand
AGATACCCGAAAGGACGAGACAATAAAATCAATTTCCATTCTCAAATGCCTAAAGTGTAGAAAATTTGTCTGAATTCAGAGCAACTTATTGAAAGGTATGAAAAATAAAATAATACGAGTTAAATCGGTCATTTGTATAGGAGATGTCACAAGAGATGTGATCGATTTTTCTCTAGTTTTATCAGCACCATAAAGCAATAGAATGATCAAAAAGTTGGTGTTGTTCTGGTTTGTGAAATAGGAGTTATTGCAAAATTTAATTTAATTAATTACGATTAAAAACTACAGGAAAAAACGAACTTCGAAAATCGAAAGGGTGGCCAAACAAATACCACTTACAATAACCGCCATGATCTGGCTAAATGTTAGCCCATGATATGTTGTAAGAAGTTGCGCAAATATTTACGGTTATTATCATGTCTACTAGCCATACTTGGTACTTCAGACGCTTCCTTCTGGGCGTTATATATTTGATATAGTAAAAATAAATCCATTGTTTTTTCTATAGATGACTTGTGTAATCTGTACCCCGCGTTGTATAAGTGTGATCGGGTAACACTAGGTGGCGTTAGAACGATAAACTTTCATACGCAATAAATTTGTGAATCCTAGACTCAGTTTTGTATGAACACGTTGAAGATGAACACCAGAATGGAGAAAATACAAATTTTCTTCGATAATGGGGAAAACGTAAACTAGGCGGCTAAAAATTTGATTAGTATTTATGGTCCTGATATTGTCACCACCAATCAGCAGTTTTGGTTTCGTCGATTTGTTTCCAATCCATTTCAAAGATGCACCACGCTCTAGAAGACCAATTGTCGAAAGTGTCAATAGAATAGAATGAATATCGTCATGTACGGCCGTCATGTAAACAGTGTTTCGATTGGTGGGTAAATATTGCATAAAAATCGTTTGGAACAACTTGAAGCAAAAATAAGTTCGACGCATACGACGTGTGATCAAAAAATAACCGGTATTTTCAACTTTCTCAAAAAGTATTTATTTATTTGTCAATAACTATCTTGTCCCCTTCAAAGTAATCCCCCTCAGATATAATACACTTATGCCAGCGTTTTTTCCAATCCTCGAAAACCTCCTGAAACGAGCTTTTTGGTATCGCCAACAGCTCCTGTTTTGATTTTTCTTTTATCTCCTCAATTGTAGCAAAACGCTTTCCTTTCATCGGTGTCTTCAGTCTTGGGAAGAGGAAAAAGTCAGGGGGGCCAAGTCTGGTGAATACGGTGGTTGAGGCATGATTGCGGTTTTGTTTTTGGCCAAAAACTCACGCACAAGCATCGATGTGTGAGCTGGTGCGTTATCATGGTGCAAAATCCATGATTAGTTTTTCTGACGAATTGCTTCGTGCAAACGGCGCATAACTTCAAGGTAGTATTCCTTATTGACCGTACGACCATGTGGCAAGATTTCATGATGCAGCATGCCATTGCAATCGAAAAGAACAGTGAGCAAAACCTTGACGACCGAACTTGACGTGCTTTTTTCGGTCTTTTTTCTCTTCTGGACGCTTCCATTGGGATGATTGGGCTTTGGTTTCAATGTCATAGCCATACACCCATGATTCGTCACCAGTTACGACCTTTTTGAGAAAATCTGGATCGTGGTTGACGACGTTCAACAGCTCCTGAGCGATGTCCATGCGACGTTGTTTTTGCTTAAAATTTAGCAATTTTGGAACAATCTTCGCTGCCGCACGTTTCATGCCTAAAACATCCGTAAAAATTGCTTGGCATGAGCCGAACGATATGCCAACATCATCAGCAACCTCTCTAATAGTGATTCGACGATTATCCAAAATCATTTTCTTCACTGCTTTAATGTTTTCATCGGTTGTTGACGTGTTCGGGCGACCAGGACGGGCATCGTCATTGACATCTTCTCAGCCGGTTTTACCACAATTGAACTTGTGTTCTGCTCATAGTAGAGTGTAGTGCTCATAGTCATTGCACATTTAATTTCATTTTTTACACAAAACTTAATACAGTTTCTTTGATCCATTTTTTCGAAGAGTACACCGAAACACGACTAACCTTTTTATATGTCAAAAACAAACTGACAATCCAAAATGGCTGATATTGTCAACATATATGACAGACATGTGTACCAACATAAATTAAAAAAAAGCGAAAATCGAACATATGTAACTCACGAAACTTGAAAATAACGATTATTTTTTGATCACACCTCGTATAGCACTTCTTAAAATACTTATTATTTCAGCTAACTCACGCACCTTCAGCCGACAATCATCCAATACCATTTTGTGGCTTTTCGTCGTGGACAACTCAATTGCTCAACCACTACGGTGTTCGTCTTGGCAGTTCGCACGGCCTTGCTTAAACTTTGCTACCCAATATTTTACAGCCGAAGGAGCGAAGGAGCAGACTCCCTTAAATTAGAATCTAGATCGGCTTTTTAATATTGGTTAAACTGAGACCTATCAAATGGAAATATTGAATTAATAATGGTGACCAATTTTTTCCATGTTTACAAATTCACTGAGATCGTTTATTTTGATGGCTCAATTAGAAATGTTTGAAACTTAAAACATATGTTTTACAAGGTTGCCACTTTTTATCAAAATATTTTTTGGTAAACCACTGGCACCATCTATACGTCAGGTCTGCTAGCTTAGAGAACGCCCTCGTAATAATACATTTGTACTGCGATGTTGTAAGGAAATCCGAGTTTAAGCTTTGCCGTTTCCATTGCCTCTATTTGAAGCTCAGATTAGCACCAAATGTGTTATACTACAAAAGTTTCAACGGAATGTTACCGGTCAGTTTATAAATGAATTGGCTACAATTAACTCCGATTATGTTTTGCCAAAGTGCGCTTACGTTTTTCCCATATATTTAACAATTGTAAATATTTTAATATGGGTATTAATAAAGGCGCGACAAAAAGCATGGAATTTTCAGCCATAAATTTTTGAACGTTTGTCACTGTTATTATATAGGTACTTATTATTAGACTGTCTTACTTGTCCCACCAGCCATGCTGTCAGTCATTGAATTTTATATAATGGTGACGGTGGCGTTAATCGCAAAAACACCGTTGGAAAGTATTTCTGAAGTACATTTAGTAAAAATTAATTAATACGCGTGGGGTTCTGTCACCGCGCACATGTTGACACGTAATGAATGTGAAAAAATGTACAATATTGGTTTGGGAACTTTATTTTTCTTTTCTCTATAATGAAATTGTTTCATTATTAAAAGTATGAGTAAATGTTGTGGTGGGTGTTTATGATTTTCGAACATTGTGGTGGTCGTTGTATTGTCCCTATCTGACTAGTTAGCAGCAATGCCTTACAAAGGGCCAGATTTTTATGACCACCATAAATTTAGCAAAGTTGAGCTGCTATTAAACAAAATCACTTGTCAGATAAGGAAATGTTGTCGGCAATTTTTGTGACGATATGATATCATTTATGTTTACACCAGCTATTGAATAGATAATGGTTCTATTTATTTATTATGAATTAGTTACTTAAGTTGACAAAACTAGTCGAGCTAAAAAAAGATACAAAAAAGTTGGGAAAAATTTTCTTTATTTTTCAACATAACCTCCTTTTAACTTGAACACTTTTTCCAACAATACTCAATAGCTTTTATAACTTCCTTGTAGTAAGATCTGTCAAACTCCTTAATGTAGCCGTCAACGCACACTCCACCTCTTCATTGCTGGCAAAACTTTTACTACTGAGAATTTATTCAAGTTTAAAAATAGAAAATAATCGGAGGGAGACAATTATGGTGAATAAAGTGCGTGATAAAGCAATTCGAACTTTAATTCATTAATTTTGGCCATCGCAATAGTGAATATGCCAACTGGAGTATTATCTCGATGAAATATCACTTTCCTTTTCGCCAAATGCGGTCTTTTTCCCCATAATTTCATCACATAACCGCAGTAATACATTAGCATAATATTCGCCGTTGATGCTTTTTCCTTTCTGAAGGCAATCAACAAAAATAATCCCATGCGCATTCTAAACAAAAATAAACGCCATGACCTTGTCTGTAAATGGAACTGGCCTTCGCCTTCTTTGGACACGATTCTCTCACTCCAGCCCATTGCTTTGAGTCCCCATCACCTAAACGCTGCAGTAAATTAACATAATATTCATCGTTGGTGGGTTTTCCTTCCTGAAGATAATCAGTAACCAAAAAATGGACGTCATGACCTTACTTGCAGATGGAACCATCTTCGCTTTCTTTGGACACGATTTTTCCATTCCAGTCCACTGTTTTAACGGTTACTTTGTCTCAAGTGTGAAGGGTTCACCACTTGGCTCATCTATGGCTATAAATCAACGAAAAAATTCGGTTGTATTGCGGTGAAACATCGCCAAACACTCTACTGAAACATCTTCACGGCTCTATTTTTTCTCCATTGACAGCATGCGCGGCAGCCATCTTGCGCACAGCATTCTCATCTTCAAATCTTTATATAATTTCAGTTACGCACCTTAAGCCGACGATCATCGCATATCATTTTGTGGACTGTCTTATCCGTGGCATGGACACCTCAATTGGTCGACCAATACGGTTTTCGTCTTGGTAGCTCGTACGGCCTTGTTTAAAATCTGCTACTCAATATTTTACAGTCGTAAATGAAGGAGCAGACTCCCCCAGAGTAAAATCTAGTTCAGCTTTAATATTGATTGGACTGAGACGTTTAAAATGGAAATACTATTGAATTGCATAAAGGTGACCAATTTTTTTCCTTGTTTATAAATTTACTGAGATCGTGTACATTTGATGGCTCAAATAAAAATTCTAAACAACGTGGCGGCTTGAAACTTAAAACATATGTTTTTATAAGGTTGCCACTTTTCGCCACTATTTTTTTTTTTTTTTTTAATTACCAGCACAATCTAGTTTTGGAACTATCCTCGTAGCTAAGCAGAGGCGTGGCCATGCAGGAGCACAGATTATTTAGATCCTGAACCCAAGATCTGAAGAATTAATCAATATTTCAGCACTAAGTTAAATATGCGACTGTCTGTTTTTTCACTTTTGCAACTAAAATTTAAGCTTCAATGTATAATGGATGTAAACTAAGTTTGTCATTACATTTGCAACAATTAAAAATATTACTCTGAGTGATCCAATGGAGTACAAAAAATATTTACAAACAAACAAAGGGCCATTCCGAAATAACACGACCACCATCAAAATATTTTTCAAAAGCATTTCCGGAGAAGAGCAGTTCTGTCCTCGAATCATCTTTTATATCTTCTATCGACTAGTAGTCGAGGTTCCAGAAACTGACAATTTTTTTTTTTCTTTTTGTAAGCGAAAAAAATCGGTATGAGCCGTATCGTCTGGAAAGGTTGTCAGCTGTTAAATACCTGTCATCTGAAGTGTTATTTATTTAGTGAAAACTTTGCCAGCCGGGGAACGCGTAAAAACAGTTAAAACTTACTACAAAAATGGTGATTTAGACGTGGACTTTCATCAGCGATGAAGCTCATTTCTCACTCGGAGATTACCTCAACAAGCAAAATTGTCGCAAATGGGGCTCAGAGAATTAAGAAGTGATTGTGGAAAAGCCATTACATCTGGAAAAAGTGACTGTTTGGTGCGCATTATGGTCTGGAGGTGTCATTAGGCCGTGAGTTTTCGAAAATGACGTTGAAGGAGCCGTTACCACTAATTCAGAGCACTATGGCCATATGATAACCGACATTTTTTTTTGGCCTGGCATTGAAGATTATGAACTGGACGATATGTGGTTTCAACAAGACGGTGTAAGGAGACACAACACGACCGATTGTGTCTACCTATATATTGCATGATAAGTTTACAGACAGCGTAATTTAACGTTTTGCCGACGTCAATTGGCCACCAAGATCATGCGATTTGACGCTGTTAGACTTTTTTGTGGGACTACGTCAAAGACCGTGTTTATGTGAATAATTTCCAAACGTTGGAGCATCTAAAAACCAAGATTCGTCACGTTATTGCCGAGATACCGAACGAAATGTGCGAAAACGTGGTCGGCAACTACTACAAAATAATCCACTGCCGCAACCAATCTAGAGGAGGCCATATTATGTTTTATTTAATATGTTTATTTATTTAATATACATACATATAAAGGGTGTCCCAACAAGAACGCAGTATTTAAATTTGACACCATTCAAAGTGTCATTGTTTGACATTTGAACAATTGTTATTGTTTGCTAGTAGAAGGTACGAGGTTAGTAAAAATGGAGCGCTACACGAATGAACAACGCATTCTCATTGTGAAATTGTTTTACCTAAATGGTGAAGGTTTTGCGGCTACAGTTCGCAAATTGCGATCAATTTGGGGTCACAATAATTGGATCATTATAGAGTCAACTGTAAAGAGGTTAATAGATAAATTTGCCAAAACTGGGTCTGTTAGTGATGTAAAGACAACAACGCGCCTTCGACCAGGTCGATCGACCGAAAATGTCGCAGCTGTACGTGATGATGTCGCTCAAACTCCATCCTCCTCAATTCGACACCGAGCTCAGCAAATTGGTGTCTCCAAATCGTCGAAATTTGACGAACGATTTGCATCTTCATGCATACAAAGTTCAAATGACTCAGGAACTGAACCCAGCTGACCATGGACAGCGAGGACATGCTGATTTTGCCGATAAAATCATCTTCAGTGATGAGGCCCATTTCCATCTTGATGGCTTCGTCAATAGGCAGAATTGTCGCATTTGGGGTGAGGAAAATCCTCGAATGATTCACGAGAAGCAAATGCATCCTCAACGTGTCACTGTATGGGCTGAAAATGAGGCATGTCAAGCGGAAACAGTCAATGGTGTTCGGTATTGTGAAATGATAACCAGTTTTTTCGTACCTGGAATTGAAGAAATTAATCTGGAGGGCATGTGGTTTCAACAAGACGGCACCACATGTCATACAGCCAGAGAAACAATTCAATTGCTGCATCAGTCATTTCCCGGTCGTGTTATTTCGCGTTTTGGAGACCAGAATTGGCCGCCTAGATGGGGCGATTTAACACCATTAGACTTTTTCCTTTGAGGTTTTTTGAAGTCGATGGTTGACGCGAATAAGTCGACGACGACTCAAGTCTTAAAAGAGGAAATTGGACGCTGCATTAATGAAATACCGCAGCATTTATGCAAAATGGTCATTGAAAATTTTATTAAAAGATCGCGTGCGCGCCAGTCTTGTTCCATACATAACCTCTTTCTGTCTACTTTACGATATAATAAAGTTTTAAAATTTAAATCTTGCGTTCTTGTTGGGACACCCTTTATGTATATGTATGATTTATTTAGCTTTACTTTTGACACCGAAAGTTGGATAACTCTTTATTATTATATTACTATTTCAACCCGAGTCACTCTTTGAGTGAGTGGTATGCCCTATCTCGAAAACTTTTTGTCCCTACCGAAATTCGGGCCGCCTATCTAACTACACACAGCGGGCGGAAATTCAAGGGAATGCATTTTCTAACTACAAGATATTTGCGCGTTTAGCCGTAGATTCCGTATCGCTCTGGTAGACTCATATATATACGATTGCTAATTTTGTTTGGTGTTGTTTCATAGAAATTAATTTCCTACTGAACATTGTTTTATTTCCACTTCCCTCTCCATATACACATACATACACATATATGTATATACATCTTACCATATACAATACGAGTATACATCTTTAAATATTGCCGATTGTATTTTAAATTGATATATAACAACTTGGCAAGTTTTCAAAAACAAAACAATTTTATCTGTCGTATTTTGGCAATAAAGAAGAAAATAATTCGCAGATTGGAAAAAAGAAAACTCATGTAAGTTGCTGATATTTTTAGAAAATGAAACTACACTTTCAAAACTTTCCCAAAATAAAAAAATAAAAAAATAATACAAAAATAGTTAAATATAATTTTAAAATAAATATCAATATATGGCAGAGATAACTAAAATAATAAATATATATGACTTATAATAGTATTGCAATGAACTTGTTGTTATACTTACTCATTATCCTCCTCTTCTTTCTTCTTAGGCTGATAATTTTTTACTAATCGCCTGCAATGAGAAAGAAACCAAGAAACAAAAGAGAAATTGTTAACATTGCTAGCAAAATTTGTTCATTAATAATGGCTTCATTAATTGGGTTAAATATATAGTGGAGAAAAAACAACAACAACATCAACAACATGATGGCAAATTTGTTTCTTTTCTAAAACAACAATAGAAATACAACACCTGGCGGCGCCTAAGCCCACGATTGGGAGCTGTTTAATTTTTCCCTCTACACCTGCCATAGAGCAGGAGAAGAAAAAATCAGCTGCACAAAATACAAAAAAAAAAAAAAAAAATAAAATAAAAAAATTATGCAAATTGTTAACATGATTTCGTTCAATTTCTTCTGCTATAACGTGTTCATTAGCAATCAATGTTTAAACAACTGAATCAAAAAAAATCTATACAAATCTTACTTAAATGCCAGAAACCAAAATCTCTCACACACGCTATGTTTGTTTTTATCTCAAATAGTTTGGTTGAGAAAAGTGGATGGGATGATTTTGAAAAATTTAAAATAGAAAAATGTGCGAATGATGCATAGCAAAAAGAAATTTTTCAACCAACATTTTGTTTAACCTCTGAAAAGCACAAAAAAACAGAAAGAAAAACCATCGTTTTAATAATTTTGTTTCAACTAAATTTGTTTATTTAAATGGTTAAATAAGTGGGAGTTTTTTAAAAATAATGGTTAAGACATATCGATGTTGTCTGGTTCGGCAGGAACGGGTTCAATCTGACATATATTTACTTTGAATCAAATACAGGATTATATGTGCAGCCAAACCTGCCTTACACGTGTGGGGGGAGTATCAGAACTGACTTGAGCAAATCAAATAAATTCTCTAATAGCTCAATCGACTTAAAGTTTACTCTAAAACACTCAATCTCATTACAATTGAGAGCTTTACATGTAAACGTCTCAATTGCAGTGGAGACAATAAATTTAGGATTTATATCATAGAATTTACAATCGTGGGTTCTGGGAATAAACAGATGTGAATTAGAGATCATTTGATTACTGCCCAAATGATGCAAAAATTTCAGGTCTAGACATAAAAAAACAATAAACCATCCCTCTTTTTATTTAGTGCTTGAGTTCCTTAAACCAATTTATACTTGTATATACCGGGTTATCCAATTTTTTTGGTTTCAAAAGCAAAGTTGACTAAAACACGCATAGAGTTATGATTTCGATCAAACTCATATTTCATTATAATGCTTGAAATCTTGCCATTATACGAGTATACGAAATACAATGTCATTTAAATGACCGCTTCTGGATTGATTGCCGCAGTGAATCCATTTGAGGTAGTTTTCGGCCACATTTTCGCACATTTCGGGCGGCATCTCGGCGATAACTTGACGAACATTGATTTTTAAACGTTTGAGGATTATCGGCGTAAACACGGTTTTTGACGTAATCCAACAAAAAATGCCTAACGGCGTCAAATCGCTTGACCTTGATGGCCAATTGACGTCGCCAAGACGTAAAATTACGCTTTCTGGAAACTTCTTATTTAGTAAAGTCAAAATCGTGTCATGTTGTGTGGCTCGTGGCACCTTGTTGTTGTTGTTGATACCGTCCACTTCATAATCTTCAATTCCAGGTCAAAAAAAAATCCGTTGTCACCAGGCCATTGCGCCCTCAATTGACGGTAACGGTAACGGTTCCTCCAGCATCATTTCGGAAAAAGAGATACTTTCGCCAGTGCGTACATTGCAATGATGCACAGGCCTGACCAAATTTCTTTATAATCTTGCCAGTTCCTAGCACAGTAGGTCGATTATGACGACCATAATCATCCCGTAATGAGTGAAAAGTACCCACCACTTCTGCAGTAAGTTATGCGTTCTTCGATTATTAAACGGTCCATATTCGTAAATGGCAAACCTTTCACTAAATAAATAACACTGTAGATGGTAGGTATTTAAGAGCTGACAGCATTGCCAGTCAGGCATTCTTGAAACCACTAAGTGGATAACCCTGTATTTCTGCACTACGCAGTTCACAATCAATTTAGTGCAATTATTGTACTTTGTACTTGAATTGACGCATATTTACGTACAATTCCTATTCCAAAAATTCGCTGTAGTTCACAAGCTATAGCCATTTTTTAAAATAGCGATTTTTGAAAAACTGCGTAATATCTCTCAATATTGGTATTAGCAAGAACATGTTTTTTTTATAATTATTGTTAATGTCCTTAAGACAAATGTGGTGCTCTACGTGCGATTTAAAAATTCTATGTATTCCGAAAGTTATGACAAATTCCAATAATAGCGACTTTTTGAAAAACGTCTAATAACTCAAAACGATAAATTATTAAGTTAAGTTAGTTTTTTCACTTTAAGCACAGATTGATATACATATATATATATATATATATTATATATGTTAAATTAAATTTATATATATACATACATATATACATATATATATACATATATATGTATATACAATATATAAATTTAATTAATCAACAAATTTTAAGTAATTAAATAGTTGTTATGTGGCTATTATCGTTATTGGTCTAGCTTTTTCTAAATTATCTTATTTATGTTATTTGTCTGTTTCGTCTTATTTGGAATATGTTTATTCTATTCAATTTTAAGTATTTCGAACATAAGCGCGATCCAATTTTAACAAGTGTTTTTAAACATAAAATAGCAGACACACATCTTCATTTAATTAACGATGGTTGTCATATCTCTAAACAAGAAAACATAATAATCTTCTTCTATCTCCAAATATGATATCAATTATGCGACATACGTAGTATATCTATTAGTAGTATTATTATTATTAGATCATCATGTTCATCATCACATGTTTGTAGTTTATCTTTGAGAAATTCATTCATAATATAGATTTTTGCGCAACACATTTTCGTTGTTCTTCAAAATTCAAGGGCTTTTTGAAGAACAAAATCAAAAAAAAAACCACAGAAAGCGAATGAGATTCTTTTAAAAAGATACAAACATATGAATACAAGATCAATAATCACAAAACAATTATACAGGGTGGTGCAACAATCGCACTACAGTAAACTTTTGATCAAATTTTTTTTGCATTTGTGAGTTTTACTGATTTACTTTCAATGAATTTTTATTTTTATTTTTAATCATTCCTAATGTGTAATAAAGTTGCGTACTTAAATTTTTTGTGAAATGGTTTCTTTTCGTAAAACTCTAAAATTGAAGGGTGTATTTAAACTTTAGTCCCTTGATTGTACAGGGTGTCCGTCGGGAAGGTATACTACTTTGTTTTGCCGCCATTTTGGTAAACATTAGTCTTGACAATTCATATATGGCAGTCGTGAAGTAGAGACTTGGCAAATTTATTATGGAAAAATATTCGATAAAACAACGTGTTTTAATCGTTAAACATTTTATCCAAATCAATCATCGATTATTGTGACAATGAGAAACGTACGTGAAATTTTTGGGAGAAACAACGTGCCAACAAGACGCACTATTTATCGTGTAGTAAATGATTTCGAATATTCGAATATATTCGAATATTCAATAAACCAACGTATTTTAATCGTTAAAACATTCTATCAAAATTAATCATCGATTACTGTAACGATGAGAAAGTTACGTGAAATTTTTGGGAGAAACAACGTGCCAACAAGACTCACTATTTATCGTGTAGTGAATGATTTCGAAGCTGCCGTAAATATGCCAATAACATGTTACAGCTCGCCCATGACAACCCCGACTTTCATGAAAAAATCATAATGAGTGACGAGGCACATTTTCATTTGAATGGGTATGTAAATATACCGAATAGCAGGTTCTGGGCAATGGAAACCCCTCAAATTATTTATCAGACACCTTTGCATCCATTAAAAGTGACAGTCTGGTGTGCAATTTGGTCAGGAGGAATCATTGGACCGTATTTCTATCAAACTGAAAAAGGCGTAACGATAACTGTCAATGGGGAGCGATATCGTGATATGAATGAAAACTTTTTAACGCCACAACTGCATGCTTTGGGCTTGCTTAATATGTGGTATCACCAAGACGTTACCAAATCGCATACAGTCAGGATTACAATGGAATTACTGCGAGACCTGTTTCCACAACAAGTTATTTCAAGAAATGGTGGTGTTGATTGGCCTCCACGGTCGCCTGATTTGACTGCTCTGGACTTCTTTTTTTATATGCAGACAAACCAGAAACGATTGAGCAACTCAAACAAAATATTCGTGATGAAATTAATGACATATCGCGTGAAATGTGTGAGAATGTAATGAAAAATGTCCTCAAAAGGGCTCGCATTTGTGAGGCTAACGGAGCCGGACACGTATCTGATATTGTATTCCATACATAATTGTCGACACTAAATAAAACATTTATCAATATAAGATCCATTGTCTTTCATTTAAACAAAAATTATAAACAAACAAAGTAGTATAGCTTCCCGAGGGATACCCTGTATATAAAATTCAATAAAGACAAAAAATAAATAGAATACATTGATTAAAACAGCAGTTCTTTGAATTTCTTATTGCAGCACAAAATTGGTGCGCCACCCTGTACAAATATATGATCTTCATTTATTGTAATAGTTATTATGACACTAAGATATTAATTTAAATGAGGAGCGCAAACATCACCGTTGACGAAGATGAGGTTTGATTCTTTACAATGCTAATGATGAGCTTTCTGTGCAAATTGTTAGTGAACCTCTTCTAATTGAATGTTGTTATGACAAAAAACAAAACTCTTTCTGTATAATTTAGCCACTCATCGATTGTCAGCAGTAGCTAAACAAGTAATTGCAAATATTTGTAGTTATTCCATGGATCAGGCTTACACATTGATATTTTACCTCTTACTTAATTCTGCCATTGTTATTTAAGATGTCAATTCATAATTTCAATAAAGTCTTCTTCTCCACAAATGGTCTCGGCTTTAGATATTCCCATGATTTAAAGAAGCACAACAGCTTAACCGCAACGCAAGAAGAAGTTAGTTTCAATGCCTTAAACCTTCCTTCAGGCATCTTGTTGCTAAGGTATTTTTTAATTCGAGCAGTTAAACTATGAACATTTTGGGAAACTTCGATAATTTACTCAAGCCCTGAGCATAAAGTAGTTGGAGTTTACAATAATTGCATAATATTTTGTATATGATTGCGGTCAATCTAATTGAAATCAAATCGAATCGGATATTGTATAGCTTTTCACTGCAGTGTTGCCAATCATGCGTTTTAAACTATTACAGAAACATATGTATACGAATTCTATTTTTGAGGAAATAGTCGAAGCAATACAATCTTTTCCTTAATCACGGATTCCTTACGCCTGAACAAGGACTTGAGTTATTAAGAGCTACTGGGTCACTCTGCGGTAATAGATTGTATTTTCGAATTATGAAACCCTTCTACATCAGCTTTCACACATACTTTGGTTGACTTACTCACGTAATACAAGGTGGCGCACAAATCGTGTTACAACCACAAAACGGAGACCGTTATTTAAAGATGTTGAAGAAGTTTTTGTTACCCAGAACAGCGTACTGTATCAGTTTTAACAGCATTTGGTTCCAGTAAGATGTAACAGCTGCACATATAGCCAGACCGAATTTGGAGGAAGTCCAACGAAAATTCCCAGAGACTCAACTTTTCGCTGGCCCTCAAGGTTACCTGACCGGAATGCACCAGGCTGTTTATTGATTTATGTCAAGCAAGAGGTGTACAAAACGAAAAGAGGTGTACAAAAGAAAACAATTTGAATGGATTAAAGCAGCTCATTAAAAAATCTTCAAAACCAATTAGTTATATAAAATAAATTGAATTTTCTGTACAATAAAAAAAACAAATAAATAAAAAACATCGTTATAAAAAAAAGTTTTTTGAGTTTCTTATTGTAGCACAATTGGTGCGATACCCTGTATAGGTTTTTTTCGTATAGGCGTCCTTTGTACTTTTTTGAAAAAATATATTTTGATCATATTTAGTAAAAATCCTCTTGCAAAATATTACTATTTTATCTGGCCTGATTGGACCCACTCAGTGCGGTTTTAGACTTCTTAAGTCTACAACTGACCAGATTTTCACACAATGTCAAGTCCTATGGAAGACTCAAGAAAAAACACCAATACAATAGGAAATGAGGAAGTCAATGAACCTGCGATTGGTTTAAGTAACCCAAATTGCGCTGGTTCCAGTTAAACTACATATGAGATTGAGGTCAAAGAAAGATAGACGTCACGCTAAGCTGCATAACCCCAAAATCCCCATAGCTTACTGCATCAAACTATCTTGACTAGAATAAAACACACCTAATTAGAATATTTCCGATACAAAGTTGCAAAATATTGCATATTCTGTGCCAACTACCGCGAAAATCGAACTCGAGTATGAAACACAGCTCTCAGACAAACTCTATGGCATGATGAAAAACGCCGCACAGCGTCTGCATGCATGGCAATGCTGCCGCTAATTGTAAGGCGCGTTGTGAAAGAATGCTTTAAGGAGAAGAGAGACACAAGGATTTTTTAAATTCTGCCCAAACAGTTAAAAGCAATGGGTATGGAACGGATTGAAACCTATAGTAAGCATAAAACTGGAAATTTGGTTACAGATATTTAGAGTGCTGCTGTTTTGAAGAGAGTATTTCTGTAAGCCAGCTGTTCCGAGTGGCGATGTAAAATAAACTAATTCCCTTGCATCTCAGGAATGAGACATGGGAAAACTTCTCGATTACTCGAAGAGTTCATAAGACACATTGATGGGACCGCTACTCAAATAATGACAGGCGGCTATAACTGCGATAGTCGCGTATATTAACGATGGCGACATGGTCGGTCGCAAAAAAAAAAAAAAAAAAAAAAAATACTAGGGAAAATATACTGACGTGGTCAATCGCATTAAAATACAGCAATTGCTTTGGTTGAATCATGTTGTGCGGATGGGTCCAAACGCTTCTTTAACAACGAATTCGAAAGGCGACTTAGAAAAGGATGACCAAAAGGCCCTGATTTTGAGGTGACAAATTGTATAAAGGAGGAAGGCAGAAGACAGAGTTGCTTGGAATTTTTATCTACATGCGGGGCAGGATGGAAAATTTTACACCAGATGCCACCTAAGTAAACAAATGCACTGCGTGCATTTCCAAATTCTTCAGATATGTTGCGTTTTTTTCATGTCTTCCGAAATTCTATTGTAATACGGCAAGTTAAAGTTTTACAAACCGATTTTAACTGAAAATCTTTATAAATACAAAGTTTCAACATGTGTTTCATTAAGAATTAATAATCAAAATGTTTGTTATCGTTCTACAGATTTCTTATTAAAATAGTTCGTGAATAAAATTGGCACTAACATTTTATATAATATTATTGATATTTTATCAAGAATGAGACATTGTCTAGCCTCTAGCAAAAAATAAATTTGTCACAGTGAATTGCAAATAAATTTTTACCTTTTTATGTATATATACTCATATATAATATATAATAAACTTAAAGTGGGAAAAATTTATTTGCAATTCACTGTGACAAATTTATTTTTTGGCAGAGGCCGGCCGATGTCTCATTCTTAATAAAATATTTATATATTATATATAAATATATATTAATATTATTATTATTAATACATATGTGTTAATGTATAAATATATTCAATCATGTTAATGTAGGTTTCTAAGAACGTTTATTAGATCAATAGCCGGACAGTTTTCGGTTGGTTTGGCCAGTGCTTTGCCGATGTAATAAAATACAACCGACCAATACAAGATGGTTATTGTAATTTTCGGATCGCCGAAACGAAAAATTTACCAATGAGCATATTTCTTCACATTCGATTTGTCATTTGGTTTATCAGCGTTATAAAAGACAATCGGTCAACAAGCGAATGATGTCATTACCGTTTTCAAATTTGTGAAATACGTTATACTTAGATAATTTGCCTTCTAGTTATCAAATTTAGAAATGAGTAATTCCCATTACAAATAAATGAATGAATGAAAAGAATGAAGCATTTTTGTCTACTCTTCTGAAGAGTTTTGATAAAATACACCTAAAGTTGTTGGCTCGTAGAAAAGCTGTTGACTCGAAAACTCTTGAAATATAATATGTCATTCTTTTTTATTTCATTTTATTGCATCATTATCTTCATTATATTCCCTAGGGACTACAAGACAACTATTTAGTTCTAAAGTATTCCGCAGAAACTTTGTCTGCCATATTTTCTACGTGGTTAGTTATGATTGCCCGGTGCCCGCCGTATTTCCCGTCAATAAGAAAAATATTTAATTAACTTATTTAATTCTCTGGTTTTGTTATCCTCACCGCTCCTATAGATCCTACTTGTTCCTTCTGACAGGATAATCCCAATGGACGTCGCAGCCTAGCATGAAATGGTTTAATGTCCGATGAATTTGCTAGAGTCATTGCATTCTTCCCTCTCCACGCTATTCCCACCTAATGCACGTTTCGTATACATCAAAAACAACCCCACATCAGTAAGCAGTACAATTCCCTCCCCTGTGTGAACATTTCATTTTTATCTTTTGCGTATAAGATAACTTTATGAGCTTAAAGTGTCATTACAAATAACCAAATATGCAATTGGAGTTCATTTGTGCTTCGTGTGCAACACATGAAACAAACAACCATTTGAAGGGCGGCAGCAGGGGGATACGCACCGAACAAAGTACAATCAAATGAACGAGAATTGTAACATGAAACTACATCAATTGTTTGCGACAATCACTACCCTGGAGCGATGAAGCGGTAGGTAACACGACTACTAACTCAACAAGTGGTGCGAAAGCAAAGTACGAGTATTGTGACAAATAGGGGAGCAGTTGTGGCAACATGCATTACATGACACAACACACGAGTGGCGCCCCAATTTACATGAAACGGTAGCGCTCCCTCTTATATCATATTCTGGTGTGCGAAAGAGGATAACCGTAAAGTATTTCACACTCACAACAATTCAATTAAGGTCACATTAATAAGATAAGGAGGGGGTAAATGAGCAAGGAGGCGGCAATATATTGTCACAGGTGTGTTTGTTTTACTCGTGGGTTGGGTAAGATTAACTATGTTACCATTTTATAATACTTAAAATGAAGGAGTGGTGTCCACTAACTTCGGTTTTTGTTTTTGTTTTTATAAAAAGTAATAATAACAAATGGTAACTGGAATTGACCATAGAATGTTTATAGGGATTTTGTTTAGATTGACCAAATCTTTCTGTACGATTGCATGGTATGGCACTTGGTAATTCTCTCTCTCGATTCTGAGCCACATTGGGTTTGATATTCTGACTCCTTTGGCGTTTTGTGTTTCAAGTCAATTAATATACGAGTATGAACGTCTATTTGACCAATAGTTGATGCTTATAAGGTATGATCGTGTTAAATTCATTTTTTCATTTTTGTACCGCAGTTGAAACGAGTTTATCACGAGTTTTGATTGGACATCAGCCAACATCTGTTGATTGACTTTTTGTTGGTCGTTGGTAACTCAGAACTATTTTTAGTCCACAATTCATACATTGTAAATACTCAGAAAGAGATCGTTCGTAGTAGGGTAACCTTGAAGTTAAACAACAACGACAACAAACAATGAGCACGTATAATTTTAACCATTTTTGGTTTTAATAGTTTTGGCATCGACGACAAAACTACGCTAAATGGATACTTTAACTGGCAGATTCAAGTGTTTGCCTTGTCAACGGTCCGGGCTCGCTCACTTTTTCGTAAACGGATGGATGGCTGCAACCACACCAGTCAACATGTATGTAGAAGGAGATGATTTGTAGCATTCGTTGCGAGTGGGTTTTGAAACTTTTCAAATCATAATTTGTGAGACCATCTTTTGATTTGAGATCCATTTAGTGTGGTTGTCATTCATTGCATGTGTAAGGAGAATTTAATAATAAAATTAGTAATCATGATTGGACTTCTTGACTTCTTAAGAAAGATGTGGAATAGTTGGAAATCATCAATTATTAAACAATTGATAATTTGATGTTGATGTGGCAATTTTAAATAGACCAAACATGAGGGTAGTGGTATGAAATATATAAGTGTCACTAAAATTAGAACCGAATTTTTAGAAAAAAAAAAAACTCACCAAGTTGCAGCACACATTATCATAATGCAAAAGCCAAGGGTTGTCTAATGATAAATTCTTCCCTCTATTTGCAAATAGTTTCAGGCAAACGACGCATAATACTCAAGTAATATTTATTGACGCGATGGTCAGTACAAGCGATTATCGATCGGAGGAACGCAGGTTCAATCCCTGATACAGTCACCTGCCATTATTAGAGCGGCGGTCACCTAGATGCGTCTGACCAACACTTGGTCGAGTAATCGATAGATCTAGTAAAGCTTTCTCAAACTGTAGCGTTTGGAATTGTTGTTAAAACGTAAGGCCCGTTGAATGAGTCTAAAAATATCTCATTCATGAAATGCCATGGGATGTTTTTTTTTTTTTTTTTATTTGAACGGCTTGTCCCGGTGAAAGAAACTCACAATACATAATACCACGACAATCAGCAAAAACAGCATAACTCCGATTTTTTAACGACTTTCTGCAATCTATTCAGATTTGTTTCACGATATCACGATATTCACACAGTTGGTCGATGGTTTGCGTTTCCGTTTACGGTTCTGGATCGTACCCAAAGATTCAAGAAGATTCACCTCCAGTAATAATTTGTTCTATAATGTGCTGGTAGACAGAAATTGGATAACTTTTATATCAATCGAAATTTGAGGCATCCGGAGTTTAGAACATGTTTTAAAATGTAATTGACTGACTCTTTGAAAATGGCAATATTATTAGTGAGATTCTCAATCAACGGTTTCTGAACATCAAATCTCGAATTTGTCAACTTTTTATCAGCCTTCTTCAAATAGCTTAAACTACTTTCTGTTTTCTTTCTTTCTTTAGTTTTCTATTTAGTGAAGGGTTTCTGCAACAAGACTGTCACCTGTTAAATATCTGTCATCTGAAGTGTTGTTTATTTAAAGAGAGGTTTGCCATTTACGAATATGTATTGATAAGCAATTGAAGATTGCATAATTAATCGTTTCTACGCGTTCTTTAGTTGTAAACGACACATTTTCGTAAAGTTACTACAAAAGTGATCATTCAAACGTGTTCACTTTCCGCACATTACGGGGAGATTTTGGTCGCCATAATCGACCTACTGTGAAAGGAATTGGCAAGATTATAAATAAATTTGAGGAGATTGAAAGCGTTAGAGGTGTGGTCAGACCTGTGCATGATCACAATATACGCGCTGCCGAAAATATCGTTCTCATTAGTGAAAGTGTAGCGGACAATCCGAATTTCCAGTCAGAGCGCTATTGCCGTGTGATAACCGAAATTTGTTGGCCAGCAATTGAAGATTATGAACTGGGCAATATGTGGTTTCAACAAGGCGATGCCACGAGCCACACAACGCTACCGATTTACCTTTATTGCATGAGAAGTTTCCAGAATCAATTGGCCACTAGGGTTAAGCGATTTGACGCAGTTGGGCATTTTTTTTTTTTTTTTTTTAGACTACGTCAAAGGCCGTGTTTACGCGGATAATCACCGAACGTTAAAGCATTTGAAAACCAACATTCGTCAAGTTATCGCCCAGATAACGTCCGAAATGTGCGAAAAAGTGATCAAAAACTACCTCAAAAGGATGCACTGCAGCAACAATCCAAAGGCAATCATTTATATGATATTGAACTTCGTCCATAATGGCGAGGTCCAAGCATTGCAATGGAATAAAAGTTTCATCGAAATCACAGCTTTATATGTGTTTCATTTAACTTTACTTTTGAAACTTAAAAATTGAAGAAGCCGGTACAAAACCAAGTGTAGCTCAGATACTAAAGATATTTATGATGTGAAATATACCCACGTAATTTGAAATGAAAATTGGTTTTACTATTTGGACAGAGCAATACATATAGCATTTTTAAATTAAAAGAAATCTTTCCCAAATTACCTGAAAACTTTTCCAAATGGAATGAAATCTCTTACAAATTAAATGAATCCTTACAGAATATATTAGAAATGACTTTGGAAAAAAGCAACAAAAAACCCTACTATTTTATTTTATCCAACCAGTTTCGCAGAAAGAATTGCTACTACGGTATTTGCTTTATAATCTGAAAGTTTTTAATTTTAATACAGATTATTGTAAAACCGTACTGAATTTTAACTATGTTATACAATTTTATAGTACAGCATTTTTAGAATAAAAGAAAGCTTCTCCGCATTGTAGTAAGTGAAATATTTTCCCAAATAACTCCAATTCGAATTGCAGCACTAGACTTTTAGTCCAAGAACTGCGACAAAAATGTACAATCGGTCTCACAGTAAAGGACAAATGTGTCTTAATTAATGAGTGGATCCTATCTTCATCTTCGCAGATTGCAAAAATGATCCAAAATATTGTTTAGAGCATGCATTATTATACAAAGTTCGCAATACGAGGGTAGTCCCAAAATCATTTCAGCTAGCTCACGCACCATCAGCAATTATAAAATACCAGTTTGTGGATTTTCATAACCATGTCTGGCGTGGACACCTCAATTGGTTGACCTCTACGGTGTTCATTTTAGCCTCGGCCTCGCCTAAACTCTGCTACCCAATATTTTATAGTCGTAAACGAAGGAGCAGACTTCCCCAGAATACAATCTTGCTCGCCTTTAATATTGGTTGGCTCTAATATTGGTCAAATGGAAATATTGAATTACGCAAGGTTGACCAATTTTTTCCATGTTTACAAATTCACTGAGATCGTTTACTCATATAAAAATACTAAACACTGTGTCGCCTTTAAAATTAAAACATATTGATTAAAAAAAGCTCCAATAAACAATAGAATTTCTCTATCATGAAATGCAGATAATTATCAACTCGGAAGAAGACCCTGTAACCTCAACCAATCAGCTCTCAACATATATTTGATAAGCAAAAATATCAAAATCTTCTTAGAGGAAACGCTTCAACAACCATTTCACGTTTAAATATCATATCTTCTATATCAGCAGAACCCAAAACCACCCACTTTAAAAACCCAATGATAACTATCAGACAATTTGTCTATAAAAGCGGCAATCCCATAAAGATGGAACTAACAGTTGTACTCGGACAGTAAAGAAGTAACATGAAATTCTTAATTGTTTTCGCTTTGGCTTTGGCCACTGCCTCGGCTTTTGATCTAAGGTCATCCAAAATTGAACCTCGTGATCTAGTTGTGCCTGTCGTTGAGAATAAGGGCCGCATTACCAATGGCAATACAGCCGCCGATGGTCAATTCCCCTATCAAGTTGGTTTATCCGCGAAACTTAACGATTTTCTATACTCCTGGTGTGGGGGTTCGTTAATTGGTAATAATTGGGTTTTGACTGCTGCCCACTGCATTGATGAGTAAGTTGTGATTACAAGGTGATTACGGAGGCATAGTCCTTTATATGTAATATCCTTTTAGTGTTGAATCCGTCACCGTTTACTTGGGTACCACTGTTCGCACCTCGGCTGAAGTCACCTATACCGTTCCTAGCAGCGACTTCATCATTCATTCCGGCTGGGACAAATGGACCAAAAAGAATGACATATCCTTGATTAAAATTCCCTCTGTCTCCTACTCCACCAGGATTCAAGCTGTTAAATTACCCGCTCTGGCCAGCTCTTACTCAACTTATTCCGGTGATTCTGTTATAGCTTCAGGTTGGGGCCGCTTTTCTGATTCAACCACCTCTCTTGCTAACGTCTTGCAATGGGCTCGTTTGGAGGTCATTACTAACAACGCCTGCGCCAGCTTCTACGGCCCCGCTATTACCTCCTCCGTCATTTGCATTGAAACTCCCTATAGTGTTTCCACCTGCAAAGGTGACTCTGGTGGTCCATTAGTTTTGGAATCCAACAAAGTGCAAATAGGTTTGACATCTTCCGTAGCTACGGAAGGTTGTGAAAAAGGCCTACCAGCTGTCTTCACCCGAATTACCAGCTACTTGCATTGGATCCAGAGCCATACTGGCATTTCTTATTAAATAGTAATATTTTATTAAATAAATGCGAAGAGATTTGAAAAATAATTTTGAATATTTTAAATTACGTATGTTTGCATTTGCCTCGCATAAGTAACATGAATTTCCAAAGGAGAAATTAAAGAGCCAAACAACTATTAAACCCTGATTAGATATTTGATGTTCGCATTTATAGTTGAGCGGTAATTGTGGCAAATACTCCGAATCCGAACATACAATACACTTGTCTTATTTATGCCCCTCACAAGCACACTAAAAAAATTTTTTCTCTCTGTGCAGACAGAAAAATAATTATAAAAAAGTTTAAATATACTCTTAGCCCAAAAACATTCAGTCAGAAGACGCTAAATCAAAATTCCCCAGTGCAGTGATAATAACATTCAATTTATAATATTACAGTCAGAACAAATTTGGAAAAAATATAGTTTACATTTCGCATATCTTA
Organism: Philornis downsi; assembly: GCA_019455685.1. Classification (NCBI taxonomy): domain Eukaryota; kingdom Metazoa; phylum Arthropoda; class Insecta; order Diptera; family Muscidae; genus Philornis; species Philornis downsi. Next base: position 450,725 of record JAHXMU010000274.1, on the reverse strand, counting down.
AGGCGAAAAGTGCCTATATGAATATCTCACACTCAGAGAGACGTCTGAGTATTAACGGCGGAAATGCCAATCTCTCAATAAATACAAACGAGAGCGAAAAATAGTGTCAATATGAATTCCCCCTCAGCTCACATCTCTCCAAACAATGATAACAGTTTGGTAAGTGGACAAAATATGTTGCCGCCTAAAAGTATGCCCTTCGTATTCCCATGCTCCACAAACAATCAGTTCGCCCCTACCATTCGTGCAAACGGTGATATAGTGGCAACTCTCGCGAATGCTACTCAACCGGCAATATCGACCTCGAAGGGCGCTATACCGAAACAAAAACCTCAAAATGAAACGGTTCAAACTGGGATAGACGTTTACTTTCCCATTCTGAAGAGAAAATTGAGCCCAAAGTCTAGCCAAAAACTTCCAAACTCGAAGTATTCCAGAAGCATCCCTCCCTCACAGGTTGACCCAAGAGGTCAAAATTACTACGCAATTTTGGCCACAGAAGACGAACATTTGCAATCACAACCTAAGAAAGCACAGAAACCTCCCCCAATATTCCTAAGGGAAGCTATCTCTAACATTTTGATAAACAGATTATCTCACTCAGTTGGTAAAGAGGGTTTCCATGTAGTGTCCCTGTGCAAGGGGAAGGTGCTGGAGACAAAAGTTTAAACATATACAGAAGAAAAATATCGTGAAGTTTCCAAATTTTTTGACCAGGAACGTAAGAATTACTATACTTACTAACTTAAAAGCTCTAAGGGACTAATAGTTGTAATCAAGGGCATTGAAAGCAACGTTCCACATACAGGAAATAAAGGAGGCTATTGAAAACGAGGGTTACGAAGTGAAATCCATTCACAATATACTCAACAAGTTCAAGGCTCCTCAGCCCATGTTTAAGGTGGAAATAGCGTTTGACTATGACCACATGAAAGGAAAAAATGAACCCCACCCAATTTACAATCTCAGATATCTGCTTCATCGCATCAGTTGAGGAACCGCTAGCGCTCAAAGACCCTCCTCAAAGCTTAAACTGTCAGGAGTTTGGGCATACTAAAGCTTACTGCAAATCACCATCCGTATGTGTGATATGCGGAAGTATTCATAAAACTGCAGACTGCAAGTTACCAAAAACAGATCTCAGTCTGAAGAAATGTGGAAACTGTGGAGGAAACCATACAGCTAATTATAGAGGTTGCATCGTGTACATAGAACTAAGGAGGAAGCTCTCTCAAAAAATGCAGGAAACTCCTCAGTTTTAAGTGCCAGAGTTTGAGTGTATCCCAAATCCAGTTCCATCAGTCTCAAATGTCAACTCAGCAACGACGACTCAAATGACATATGCACAATCTTTAAAAAATCAGGTTCCTCAATCTCCTCCGCAGAAAAACAATATTGAAACCTCAATCGAATCCCTCATAAAAACTATGAATAGTTTCATGACAAATATGCAGGGGATTATGCAAGAAATGTTACGAAACCAGAATATGCTCATTCAAGTTTTATTAACCAGAAAATGAATTCTGTAATAATTTGTTACTGGAATGCCAACGGACTCACCCAACATAAGAATGAAGTAGAGTATTTCTTGAGATCCCGAGATATTGACATCCTCTTAATCTCTGAAACTCATTTCTCGTTAAAAAAAAAATGCTTCCGAATAAATGGATACTCAACCTACGATACAAAACATTCCAGTGGCAGAGCTTGTGGAGGAACAGCTGTAATAATTAATGATCAGGTAAAGCACTTCCCTCTACGCGAATATAAAACTGATCACATACAAGCCACTTCAGTTGCACTAACTGGATTAAACATAATAGTTTCTTCCATATACTGCCCTCCCAAATATGTTATAAGCGAATACCAGTTTTCACACTTTTTCTCTACTCTTGGTGACAAGTTTATAGCAGCCGGAGACTACAATACTAAACATACCTTCTGGGGGTCTAGACTCGTCAACCCCAGGGGCAGGCAATTGCTGAATGCTATATCGCGTTCAGGCCTAAAAGTTTTGTCTGGAGGTGAACCAACATATCTCAATAAAACCCCCCACGGCCCACGGATCTCAATAAAACCCCCGATCTCATAGATTTTGCAGTTATGAAGAGCATAGCAAGAGAACACATCATCGTTACTCCTTCCCTCGACCTCTCATCAGACCACTCCCCCACAATTCTCACAGTATTTAACATTCCCTTGAACCCGGAAATCTCTTACCATTTTCCAAACAGGCACACAAATTGGTTGAGATACAAGATGTACATAAGCTCTCATCTGTGGCAAAAATTTTCTCTCAAAACACCAGATGAAATTCAGTCTGCCATCAACGTTCTCACTACCAAATGACAACTGCCGCAAACTTGGCAACTCCGCACAAGGTCTATGGTAAAACAAAAAATGACTCCTCATGTCATATTGAATCCCTAATCAAAGAGAAAAGGAAAGCGAGAAGATGATGGCAAAAGCACAGATCTCCCTACCTCAAAGCTCGTCTCGACCAGTGCAAGTCAAAACTGAGGTCAACTCTGGATGAAAAACAAAGAAATCTCCGAAGCCCGCTACTTATCTCGTCTAGGAGCCACACAAAACACTAACTATAGCCTGTACGAGGCCACACGGCAACTGCAGCGTCCTATAACACAGGAGTCTCCAATGCGGATGAAAGATGGAGGATGGGCAAGGAGTAGTGATGAAAAAGTGAAAGAATTTACTGATCATCTGGAAGAAGTATTTACTCCTAACTATACAATTTCTCGTGTGAATCCAACGATCATTAGCCCAATGGTCACAAATCCAATGAAAATAAGTCTATCTCTCTTAAAGAAAAATGTTCTCTCGTTGAAAATGAATAAATCTCCTGGACACGATAAAATAACAGCGAAAATGATTTCAGAACTCCCCCACAATATCCTCAAATTAGTTTTATTTATATTTAATGCTATACTTCGAATTGGATACTTTCCTCGATCATGGAAGCTGTCTGAAATAATAATGATCCCAAAACCTGGAAAGGTACTGTCACAAATTACATCCAATCGACCCTTAAGCTTACTCTCTATTTTATCAAAGCTGTTTGAAAAGATCTTTCTCCAAATTTTGTACCCCCATATTGAAGCAAACCTTGTAATACCCATGCACCAGTTTAGGTTTCGTAGGGGTCATGGAACGATGGAACAAGTACACAGTATAGTAACCCAGATCAGAAAAACATTCGAAGAACGGAAATATTGCTCAGCTCTCTTTATAGACATCTCCCAAGCCTTTGATAAAGTGTGGCATGAAGGCCTTATTCACAAAATAGTCTCTTTTCTACCGACAAATACCCACAAGCTCCTGGAGAGCTATCTGAAGGATTGATCTTTTGTAGCAAAATCGAAGGAGTCTGTTTCAACTCAAAGAAAAGTTTCAGCAGGAGTTCCGCAGGGCAGTATACTAGGCCCTATACTATATACCATCTACACCTCTGACATGCCTGTTCATTCTCTAATTCAAACCTCAACTTTCGCTGATGACGCTGCATTCATGAGCATTAGCACTAGCCCACTAAAGGCTTCTAGACAACTGCAATCTCATATACACACATTAGAATCTTTGCTCGAAAAGTGGAAGATAAAAGTAAATGCCACTGAGAGTGTACAGGTTACATTCTCTCTTAGACAGAACAATTGCCCAGCCCTCATTATTCACGGTAGTACCATACCCGTTCATAACCATGTCAAATATTTGGGTATTCACCTTGACCGACGTCTCACCTGGAAAAATCACATTGACTCAAAAATCATACAATTGAAATTAAAAATGGCTCAACTCCACTGGCTTATTGGCTCCCAGTCTACTCTCAGTTTGGAAAATAAAATCACCATCTATAGGTACAAAACCATATTGAAGCCAATATGGACATACGGCAATTGTGGGGAACGGCATCGTCTTCTAACATAAATAAGCTACAGAGAAGACAATCAAGAATACTGCGCCAAATTTGTGGTGCTCCATGGTATGTTAGGAATAATAACATACACAAGGATTTAAACATTCCTTATATTTCCGAGGAAATAAAAAAATTAAACAGGTCATATTTATCGAAGTTGTCCTCCCACTCAAACCCACTCACTCAAAACCGTCAACATTTTCCCGGTCATATACGGCTAAGAAGAAAGGACACGCTAGACTTGGTCCGGTGATAAAAAAGCTCGGCTCGCCAAAAACAAGATCCGGCAATGGCAGGATACTTTAGTTTAAGATAGGATTAAGATTTGAATACTTATTGTAAATTTTGAAAGAAAGATCCAATAAAGAAAATGAATGAAAAAAAAAAACTAAACACAGTAAACATACTATACGAATAAAACCATCAACCGCGAAGTTTGAAAATTCATCTTATTTTTTTAACACACCTCGTACAACTCTGCTAACTGAGAATAAGAGAGAGAGAGAGAGCAGAATAATAAGAACAAACAGCTGTTTGTCCAAATATAATTATGAAATTACAAAAAAAAAAATAAAACGCCGACCTCCATATGTCCCACCAGAATCTGCAGCTGCCACATTGCTATTTTGGAAGTAATTCCAACATTTATCGATACTACAAAAGCAAGAGTTAAGAATTTGACCATAGCAAAACAGCTCATAGTAGATGAAGCCCTGGCAATCCCGCCAAACACTGCAAAAACTTTTCGATCGTCTATCTTGATTTGACCATTGTTTGCTCCGATTCATTTCGATTCGACTACGATCGCTTTCGCTTGATATTGTCGTAAGTAAGACGCTTTTCATCACCAGTCACTACACGTTTCAGAAATGCATCGATTTTGCTGTGATTTAGCACCAATCCGCAGATAGATATTCGGCCCATAAGATTTTTTTGCGTTAGCTCAACTGGTCTCTTTTTGTCTTTAGCCTTATTCAAGTGACCACAAATGGCTTTTTGTGAAATGTTTAGCTCCCGGACAACCGAAACAGTCCTTAAACGATGGTCGGACTTGACGATTGCCGTTATTCGATCGACATTTCCGTCAATTAGTTTTCCATCTTTTCATCAAAATTACAGTATTGGGATCAGTTTTCGTCTTCAGCGAAGAAAAATTTTAAAATATGGTATATTTTCTGTTTTGTTAATATCCGTGTTTGAAGAGCGCTCACGCAATACAGAGTCAAGCAATCACTAAACTGTATGAGTACAGCCAATCGCACTTATACAACGCAATATACGCATTACGAAAACATTCTATGGAAAAATAATGGCTATGATAAAAATTTGAATCAAATTCTAGGGCGGCATAAACATTGTTATTATTTGGACTATGACCATAATATACAGGGTGATGGACGAATCATGCTACTGTCAACTGTTCCCTCTCCGCAGGTCACCTGAGCTGACTGCATCAGACTTTTTTACGAGGTTATGTCAAGCAAGAGGTATTTGACAGAATTAAAGCAGTCCATTAAAACAATAATTAAGCTATTCCCGTTTTAACCTTTCAGGCCGCAGCGAATAGTTTTCTGATCAGGCGTTGCATGGAGGTCATTTATCATCTTTAAAACCAATTAGTTTAAAAAAAAAAATTCTTATTGCAGCACAATTCAAAAACAAAAAAAAAAGAATTTATTGTTTTGAATTTCTCATTGTAGCACAATTGATGTGTCACACTGTATGACAGAAATCCTATCAGATTCCGATCTATTTATTTATATTTTAGCAGATTGTATAGAAAAAAAAATTAATTAGTTCTCCTTAATGTGATGGCCAATATCTTTCCCGATATTTCATATGTTGATAAAATTCATTCGTTCAATTAATTTATTGAAAGTACTTACTAATCTTAAGTACTCCACACACAGTGATTTGTATTCGGTTTATACTGGCAGAAACACAGATTACAGATTTTCCACATTATTATCGCTGTTTATGGTAGTTTAGTTGAAGTGATTGATTTGAAGATGGGAAAGCTGTGCGCAAGATGGGTGCCGCGCTTACTTTCAATTAAAGCAAAAACTGCGTCATGAAAATGTTTCAGTGGAGTGTTTGGCGATGTTTCACCGCAATAAAACCGAATTTTTGCGTCGATTCATAATCATGGATGAGACAAAGGTCCACCACTTCACACCTGAGACGAAGGAATAGTCAAAGCAGTGGACTGCAATGGGGGAATCGTGTCCAAAGAAGGCGAAGACGGTTCCATCTGCAAGCAAGGTCATGGAGTCTGTTTCTTCGGATGCGCATGGGATTATTTTTATTTTATTATCTTCAGAAAGAAAAAAATGACGCCAACGGATGATATTATGCTTATTGCAGCGTTTAGTTGATAAAATTATGGAAAAATGGCCGCATTTAGCGAAAAGGAAAGTGTTATTTCATTGGGACAATGCTCCAGTTCACACATCCACTATTGCGATGGCCAAATTCAAGTTCGAATTGCTTCATCGCGCACCTCATTTGCCAGGTTAAGCTGCCTCGGATTATTTTCTATTTCCAAACTTGAAAAAATGGCTGGGCGGCAAAAGATTTGCCAACAAGTCTGCAGTGGATGGCTACTTTAATTACTATAAACAGGATATAGAAACTACTGAATGTTGCTGAAAAAATTGTATCGAACTAAAAGAAGGTTATGTTGAAAAATAAACAAAACTTTTTCCAACTTTTCTGTCTTTTTTGTTACAAAGTTACAAAAAAATTGGACGTATCCGGGAAAAAATGATTGATTGTTTGGTGGACATTATGGTCTGGAGGTGTCGTTGAGCCCTATATTTTTAAAAATTACTCTGGAGGAACCGTTACCTTCAATTCAGATCGTTATGGCCGCATGATAACCGATTTTGTTTGGACTGCAATTGAAGATTATGAACTGAACGACATGCGGTTTCAACCAAACGGTGCCGCAACATGACCGATTTTGGCTTTAATGCGTGAGAAGTTTCCAGAAAGCACAATTTCGCGTAAATTGGCCACCAAGATCATGCGATTTGACTTCGTTAAACTTTTTTTTGTGAGGCTAAAGTCAAAGACTGTGTTTAGCACATTTAAAAACCAACATTCTTCAAGTTATCGCCGAGATACCTCCCGAAATGTATCAAAGAATGGTCGAAAACTACCTCAAAAGAATCCACTGCTGCAACCAATCCAGAGGCGTTCATTTAATTGAAATGTATTTTGTACATACACGTAATGAAATAATGGTTTTATCGAAATCGTAGCTTTATGCGTGTTTGATTTAAATTTAACTGGATAACCTGTTATTAGCACGCATTAGTAGTTTAGTAAATCTAAGTTTGAAAATGAAAATATAACAGCGTTGCCACAACTCACACGTCCATGGTAATATTTTGGAAAAATAAATGCTTGCACTAAAGTGAGTTTCATATCTATAAGGCCACCCATAAATGTGCTTTATTTGTGTATCGGTAATTTTTGGTTGTTATGATGTTGTATCAAAATACTTGTTTGAACGGTACTCTTATTTTTGCGATAATTCTGTTTTTAGCGAGTTCCACAATTATAATGCCAAGTTCAATTATTGAATTTTTGAAGGCGCAAGCGATAAGATAGTTGTTATTTTTGAGAAAAAGTGGTAAAATACAGTATTGAAAAAGACATGCCACGAGGTTAAAGTTTGACAATTTACGAAATAGGTAAACTAATCGTCTACAAGGACGAGAGATGCAATGGAAGAGAAATTGGCTGCGAACTGGACTGCAGCCATTGTCTCATTCAAAATTGTTTACAACTAAACTACTAAGCGGAAAGCTTCAATAAATTGTAATAAAGCTTCTTTAATAATATATTTTTAAATTTTCAACTAACATCAGTAATGTATGTTTTTTGGGGGAAAGGTCGAAATCTACCTAATAAAATCGGGATCTAACATTGCCCAAACTTTTGCCAAAATGTCCTTTCTTGTCAATCAAAGTGATCCGACTGATCAAATGTTTGTTTCCTATAGGAAAATTAGATCTGCTTTTATCGACAACATGCCCCAGCGAAAAGTGTCGGTTCAAATTTGAATCGAATTCATTGAATTTAACCGGTGGGAAACCAATCTTATGTTTCGGGTTTTCAGTGATTTGGAAGTAGCGTTTACTATCTAACGAAAGTATAATTTTGTGATAACAACATTATACATTGAAAAACATTTTAGCAATATTTGAAAATATATGAAACGTTAATTTTTCTATTAGATTATTTTGGCATCCATGGAAGTTCTTTAAACTAATTTCTTTATGATTGGAAAGGTAAAATTTTTTGGAAAATATTCGCATCCAAGGAAATCAATTTAAAATCAAACATGAACATCGAACAGACTAAAGAGAGAAGACTAAAGATAAGGAACCTATGTATGGAGACGAGTATTATCGGCGCTTTACATGAATTTACGTGAAAAGATGAGCATGGTTGTCACACAGAGGAATGGTCTCGGGTTAAAGGATTTTGGCTTTCACAATATTATTATCGTTAGATGTTTATATATATACAAAATGTCGTCTTAGCTAAGTAGTTCGATTTTAGGATTCAAAATATGGAGTTTAGCAAGAACGCTGCACAATGTTATTTTAAGAGCTGGAAACTATTATAAATTATTATATAAAATATCCACAAAACAAATTTTACACTATCACCTTAGCCCACAATTTCTATATGTCATGCAATCTGGCTAGGAGAAGAAGATTATCAACCTTGACAACCTCGGCCAATCAACTCTCAACATATATCTGATACGAAAAATATCAAAATCTTCTTAGAGGGAGCACTTCAACGACTATTTCACGTTTAAGTATTATATCTTCTATACCAGCAGAACCCAAAACCAGCCACTTCAAAAACCCAATGATAACTATCAGTCAATTTGTCTATAAAAGCGGCAATCCCATAAAAATAAAACTAACAGTTGTACTCGGACAGTAAAGGAGTAACATGAAATTCTTAATTGTCTTCGCTTTGGCTTTGGCCACTGCCTCGGCTTTTGATCTAAGGTCATCCCAAATTAAACCTCGTGATCTTGTTGTGCCTGTCGTTCACAATGAGGGCCGCATTACCAATGGCAACAAAGCCGCCGTTGGTCAATTCCCCTATCAAGTTGGTTTATCCTCGAAACTTAACGATTTGCTATACTCCTGGTGTGGGGGTTCTTTAATTGGCAATAATTGGGTTTTGACTGCTGCTCACTGCATTGATGAGTAAGTTTCAATTACAAGGTGACTAAGGTGGCATAGTCTTTTATATGTTATATCCTTTTAGTGTTGAATCCGTCACCGTTTACTTGGGTACCACTGTTCGCACCTCGGCTGAAGTCACCTATACCGTTCCTAGCAGCGACTTCATTATTCATTCTGGCTATGACGGAAAGACACAGAATGACATATCCTTGATTAAAATTCCCTCTGTTTCCTACTCCAGCAAGATTCAAGCTGTTAAATTGCCCACATTGGCCAGCTCTTACTCCACTTATGCCGGTGATTCTGTTATTGCTTCCGGTTGGGGTCGCATTTCTGATTCAGCCACCTCTGTTACTACCGATTTGCAATGGGCTCGTTTGGAGGTCATCACTAACAACGCCTGTGCTGTCCGCTACGGCAACGTTATTACCCCCGCCATCATTTGCGTCGCCACTCCCAATAGTGTTTCCACCTGCAAAGGTGACTCTGGTGGTCCATTAGTTTTGGAATCCAACAAAGTGCAAATAGGTGTGTTATCTTTCGTTCCTACAGATGGTTGTGAAAAGGACATCCCAGTTGGCTTCACCCGTATTACAAGTTACTTGGATTGGATCCAGAGCCATACTGGCATTTCTTATTAAATAGTAATATTTTATTGTTTGTACTATATTTCGTAAAATAATGTTGAATATGTTATTTGAAATAATTGTGCTTACATTTGCTTGACACAGGCAACCAGACTATTTAATGCCGTACAGGAACTTCGAAACAAAAAAATAAAGAAACAAACAGAATTCGAGATCATATTCAGACCCAAGTTACGATTCGCACATCTATTTCTCTATATGCTACGGTCACTGCAATGGAACTGGGTCACATTTGTTGCTTGCATTCATAGCTGGCCTTTCTTTCATTCCTAAAATAAATGTTTAGAAACACTTTTCCCCACTTTTTATTAGGAGAAAGCTTGGGCTTTCGTTTTCCAAACCGTCAATCACGAATCTGAATCTTCCCGAAAATTTTCCTGAATTCAAAAAAAAAACGAAAGTCATTCGTATTTTAGCAGTTTCTTGCACTAACAGGAAGCATCACTATGCTGCGTTCATTACTTCAAATTTCAAAAACGTTATGTACAAATAGAGAAACACTTCAATACTACTTTTTTTATTAGATAACCATCTAAGAGTTTGTTTGAATTATTTTCATCTCCACACTATTTAAGACTGCATTTATCAACTGATGAATTGCTGCGATTCAGCTCTTATTCGCCAGATAGATATTCGGTCCATGAGATTTTTTTGCTTAACTAATCTGGCTTCTTTTTGTATTCAGGCTTATTGAAGGGGTTTCAAATGACTTTTTTGTGAAATGTTTAGCTCCCGGACAATCGAAACAGTTCTTAATGACTTCAATTATTCGTTCAACATTTCCGTCAATTGGTTTTCCATCTTTTCATCAAAATTGCTGTATTGGGATTATAAACAAATTTTCTGCTGGCATTTTTGCCTTTACCGAAGAAAAATTTTAAAATGTGATATATTTTCTGTTTCGTTAGTGCCCGTGTTTGAAGAGCGCTCACACAATATTGAGTTAAGCAATCACTACTGTATGAGTAATTTTTAGAGTGCAAAATCTTATCTTTCTAACGCATTTATACAACGCAATACACAGATTACTAAAACATTCTATGGAAAAATTCTATGAAAACATTCTATACCGCATATGCGTGAATGAGCATGATGGTCATTTACGGTCTACTATCTTCAAAACCAATTAATTACATTAAATAAAATATTCTATACAATTCTATACAATAAAAAAAAATAAAAGAAATACTTTGATTACAAAAAATTATTTGATTTTCTAACTGTAGTGCAGTTGGTGCGGAACCCTGTATCTTTTAAATACTATCCACCAATTTTTGCCATTGTCAGTGAAAGGTTTTTTGTGAGAACTCCATTTGACTTGGAAAAATGCTACTACATCACATTAAAAATCCATCGAATCTGATCGGCACTCATAGGAATTTTAGGGTAGTAAATATTAATAATTTATAGATAGATGTGAACAGTTAATACGACTCATAATTCTACTACACATTCAGTGCAAACTGGAAGATTAAAAAGTCTTTACTTTTTTGATAAGAGATTAGTTCTGACCTCCATAAACCAACAGATTTTTACAACTACTGAAAAACCCATTTCAGCATAAACTCCCTAAATATATCAATAAGATTCCAATATTGATTTATACTTTTGTTATTGTGACAACTATAAAGATAAGCAGATATACTGCTTGAATAAATTTCCTATAAAAGAGCCATTTATGCCAAAGTGAAACCAACAGTTGTATTCGTGAAAGAGCAGCATGAAATTCTTAGTTGTCTTCGCTTTGGCTTTGGCCACCGCCTCGGCTTTTGATCTAAGGTCATCCCAAATTAAAGCCCGCAATCTTGTTGTGCCTGTCGTTGACAATGAGGGTCGCATCACCAATGGCAACACCGCCTCTGTAGGACAATTCCCTTATCAAGTTGGTCTATCCCTGAAGATTGGCGCTTTGTCCTCCTCTTGGTGTGGTGGTTCTTTGATTGGCAAGAATTGGGTTTTGACTGCTGCTCACTGCACTGATGGGTAAGTTGTGATTACAAGGTGAATACAGAGGCACAGTCCTTTATACGAGTATATCAAATCCTTCTAGTGTTCAATCCGTCACCGTTTACTTGGGTGCCACTGTTCGCACCTCGGCTGAAGTCACCTACACCGTTTCTAGCAGCGACATCATCATTCATTCTGGCTGGGATAGTGAAACTATGAAGAACGACATCTCTTTGATTAAAATTCCCGCTGTCTCCTATTCCACCAAGATTCAATCTGTTAAATTACCCGCTCTGGCCAGCTCTTACTCAACTTATTCCGGTGATTATGCTATTGCTTCAGGTTGGGGCCGTATTTCTGATTCAGCCACCTCTGTTACTAGCGACTTGCAATGGGCTCGTTTGAGGGTCATCACTAACAACGCCTGCGCTGGAACCTTTGGCGCATATATTACCCCCTCCATCATTTGCGTTGCCACTCCCGATAGTGTTTCCACCTGCAGAGGTGACTCTGGTGGTCCGTTGGTTTTGGAATCCAATAAAGTGCAAATAGGTTTGACATCTTTCGGTTCTATAGTCGGTTGTGAAAAGGGACTCCCAGCTGCCTTCACCCGTGTTACAAGCTACTTGGATTGGATCCAGAGCCATACTGGCATTTCTTATTAAATAATAGTATACTATTATTATAAATAAATGCTATGAGTTTTGTAAAATAATGTTGAATAGTTTGAAATAATTCTGCTTACATTTGCTGACACAGATAACCAGACTATTTAATGCCGTACAGGAACTTCCAAACAGAAAAATAAAGGAACAAACAGAATTCAAGATCAGATTCACACACAAGTTATGTTTCGTATATCTATCTCTCTATGAGCTACGGTCACTGTGATAATTTCTAGTGAGACTTTCAATTGAGAAATGGATCAGATTTTTGATGCTTGCATTCATAGCTGGACAATAGTTTCCTTTCTTTCATTCCTAAAATAAATGTTTAGAAACTCTTTGGTCAGAAAATCTTCTCCACTTTTTATTAGGAGAAAATCCGCCCGTGCTATCAATCACGGATCTGAGTCTTCCTGAAGATCTTGAATTGAGAAAAAAAAACCAAAGTCATTCGCATCGTAGCAGTTTCTTGCACTAACAGGAAGTGTTTGAAATCTGCATTGCTATGCTCCGCCCGTTACTTTACATTTCAGAAACGTTACGTACAAATAGAGAAATACTCCAATACTACTTTTTTTTATTAGATAACCATCTAAGAGTTTGAATTATTTTCATCCCCACACTATTTAAGTCTGCATTTATCAATTGATGAATTGCTGCGATTCCGCACCAATTCGCAGATAGTTATTCGGTCCATGAGATTGTTTTGCGTTAACTAATCTGACTTCTTTTTGTATTCAGCCTTATTGAAGTGGTTGCAAATGGTTTTTTTGTGAAATGTTTAGTTCCCGGACAACTGAAACAGTTCTTAAATGATAGACGCCCTTGACGATTTCTATTATTTGATCGGCATTTTCGTCAGTTGTTTTTCCATCTTTTCATCAAAATTACTGTATTAGAATCATAAATATGTTTTCGTTTTGCTAATGTCCGTGTTTTAAGAGCGCTTACACAATACTGAGTTAAGCAAACGCTATACTGTATGAGCAGATTTTTAACTGCAAAATCATATCTTTCTAACGCCATCTAGCCAATCGCATTTGTACAACGTAAAACATTCTATAGAAACATTCTATGTCGCATATGTATCATCTTCAAAGACAAATTAATTATAAAAAATAAATATGAACTTTTTATACATTAAAAAATAAATAAAAGAAATACATTGATCAAGAAAAATTATTTGAATTTCTTGTTGTAGTGCAGTTGGTGCGGAACCCCATATCTTTTAAATACTATCCACTAATTTTTGCTATTGTCAGTGAAAGGTTTAATAGCATAACTTTTTGTGTTCCATTTGACTTGGAAAAATGCTATTACATCACAGTAAAAATCCATCGAACCTGATCGGCACTCATAGGAATTTTAGGGTAATAAATATGTATTAATAATTTATAGACAGACGTGAACAGTTAATACGACTCGTAATTCTACTACACATTCAGTGCAAACTGGAAGATTAAAAAATCTTTACTTATTTGATAAGAAATTGGTTGTGACTTTTATAAATCAACAGATTTTTACAACTACTGGAAAACCCATTTCAGCGTAAACTCCCTAAATATATTAATATGATTCCAATATTGATTTATAATTTCGTTATTGTGACAACTATAAAGATAAGTAGATATATTGCTTGAATAAATTTCCTATAAAAGAGCCATTTATGCCAAAGTGAAACCAACAGTTGCATTCGTGAAGGAGCAGCATGAAATTCTTAGTTGTCTTCGCTTTGGCTTTGGCCACCGCCTCGGCTTTTGACCTAAGGTCATTCCAAATTGAACCCCGTGATCTCGTTGTGCCTGTGGTTGACAATGAGGGTCGCATCACCAATGGCAACACTGCCTCTGTAGGACAATTCCCTTATCAAGTTGGTCTATCCCTGAAGATTGGCGCTTTGTCCTCCTCTTGGTGTGGTGGTTCTTTGATTGGCAAGAATTGGGTTTTGACTGCTGCTCACTGCACTGATGGGTAAGTTGGCGATTACGGAGGCCTAGTCCTTTATATGTTAAATACTTTTAGTGTTCAATCCGTCACCGTTTACTTGGGCGCCACTGTTCGCACCTCGGCTGAAGTCACCTACACCGTTTCTAGCAGCGACATCATCATTCATTCTGGCTGGAATAGCAAAACTGTAAAGAACGACATCTCTTTGATCAAAATTCCCGCTGTTTCCTACTCCACAAAGATTCAAGCTGTTAAATTACCCGCTCTGGCCAGCTCTTACTCCACATTTTCGGGTGATTCTGTTATTGCTTCAGGTTGGGGCCGCATCTCTGATTCTGCCACCACTGTTACCAACAACTTGCAATGGGCTCGTTTGACGGTCATTAGCAATGCTCTTTGTACTCGCACCTACGGCAGTGTTGTTACCTCCACCAACATTTGCGTTTCCACCACTGGCGGTGTTTCTACCTGCAGAGGTGACTCTGGTGGTCCGTTGGTTTTGGAATCCAGCAAAGTGCAAATAGGTTTGACGTCTTTTGGTGCTGAGGACGGTTGTGCCTTGGGCTACCCAGCAGCCTTCACCCGTGTAACCAGTTACTTGGATTGGATTAAGAGCAACACTGGCATTTCTTACTGAATGACCGGCTAAGGCTAATATTAAGAATGCTCTTAAACTTTATTTGTAAACTTTTACAGATTTTATTTAGGAGCTTCCATAAAGTGATATAAATGTGAGAATTGAATTTTGAGTTTTCTTTCTAATTCTTTCGGGGAAAAAACAGTCGACGCTTTATCTCTTTTAATTTAACTTTTTCTGAAACAAAGAGTTTTAAACAGAAGCTTAATTGCATTAGTAGTTCAATTGCATCACCTAATTTAAAACCAAACATTTGCAGAAGATAAAAATTCGCCGAACTTTTCACATTAACAAAATTACAGAATTTAATTTAAAATGTTGCCATATTTACTACTGGATTGTATCGATAAAAAAATCGACAAAAAATAAAAAAAGTATGAAAAAATTAAGTAATGAAAAAATCATATAATTAAAAAAAAAATTAAAAACTACCAAAATAAAAAATAAAAAAAATCATCAAAGTTGAAAAAAACTCTAAATTGAAAAATAGAAAATCGACACAAGGAAAAAAATAGTGAAATAAAGATAAAAATTCGTCAAAACTAAGTAATAAAAAATGGTTAAATTGAGAAAATACCCAAGCTAGGAAATAAAAAAATCACCACAATTAAAAACAAAATACTAAAATCGACAAATAAAAAATAAGGCCAATTGAAAAATCGCCAAATTAAACCAAAAAAAAAAAAAAAAAATCGACAGTTACAAAATTGAAAATTAAATAATGAAAAAATCGAAAATTAATAAATACAACAATGAAATAAAAAAAAAACAACAGATATTTATTAATATAAAAAAGAAAATGACCAAACAAAACTGCGAAATAAATTTACAAAAATTTTGATAAATTTTGAAATAAATATAAAAAATAACTAAAATAAATAAGCGCAAAAAGTAAAATAAAAAATTAAGAAATCACTAAATTAAAACACAAAAAATTGCCATAAATTACAAATTGCAAACTATCAATTAAAAACGTATTCTGAATTAACTTCGCAGCGTAGACTACAAAATTAAAAGCCGCGCAAATGTCTAAGTCATTAAGTTGAAAAAATGAACATAATTAAATATATACTTAAATTCAGAACCAAAATTATAAAATGGAATTCACATAAGCCTAAATACTGCGTTCGCGTGATCAGTACATAGCCGAAAAATTCACGATTTTAAAAATATGTCATCACGGCACATATACATTTTACCAAGTATTCTGAATACACCAGCTTTTCAGAGTTTCAACCAGCCAAAACAATATCGTGTACTTAACCACCGTGAACGAAGTGCGCTATAAGGGGGTGCGTAACTTCATTCTAGTTCATTCATCGAATTGCACACGGTCGCAAAAGCTGGTGCAAATTTCATATTCCTTTCGATATGATTGATCACCAAACGAAACTCAATTTTTACCAACCTTAACATCCACTCAACTGTAAACAGGAAGTTGTTCAAACATTGTACGTGTTAAAAAGTGATTTGAAATCAAACCTTGGGTTCTCTCTGTGGATATCTATTGAGTTTCTCTCATTGAATTAATGATTGTGTCATTAACAAAGTATTTTGTTCAAACTATAATACCTCCGCCGTTAGAGGAGGAGTATTCAAAGTTTAGCATTTCGTTTGTAACAACTACAAAAAATTATCAGAGACTACTTAGAATATACATCCTTGCTCATCGTAGGAATCTTTAAGGAATGGAACATATCCTTCCGCCAGTCCATATGTCCGTTGAAAGCAGGATAGAGACCCAAATACTTCGACGGAAATGTGAAACGAAAATGTCTAATAGGCGTACAGGGGTGAACAAAACTAAAAAAAAAAATAGAGATTTCTGAACGCTTCATTCAATTACTATTATAATTGGTAAACGTTAAGGGAAAGTATCAGTTAATATACATGGTATCCGTCGGGATGGCATACTAGTTTCTTTTGCCGCCATTTTGGTAAATATTTGTCAGTCGTGAAAAATACTATTCGATTAACCAACGTGTTTTAATCGTTAAAACATTTCATTGAAATCAATCATCGATTACTGTGACGATGACAAATTTACGTAAAATTTTTGGGAGAAACAACGTGCCAGCAAGACGCACTATTTACCGTGTAGTGAATGATTTCGAAGAAAGAGGATCTGTAGCTGATAGGGTCAAGCATGGACAACAACATACTGCAAGATCCGCTGAAAACATTACTGCTGCTCAATAAAATGTTCAAAACAATCCATCAGCCTCAATTCGACGCTGTGCTCAGGAGCTTGGTCTTCAAAGAACAACTTTGGTCACAATTTTGCACAAGGATTTGCATTTGTTTCCATTTAAGATTCAGATGACACAAGAGCTTCTTCCACAAGGCCATTTACGCTGCCGTACATATGCCAATAGGATGTTACAGATCGCCATGACAACCCCGATTTTCATGAAAAAATCACATCTTGAATGGATATGTGAATAAACAGAATAGTCGGTTCTGGGCGATGGAAAACCCCTCAAATTATTCATCAGTCACCTTTGCATCCATTAAAAAAGTGGCAGTCTGGTGTGCAATTTGGTCAGGAGGAATCATTGGACCTTAATTCTTTGAAACTGAAAACAGAGTAACGATAACTGTCAATGGGGAGCGATATCGAGATATGACTGAAAACTTTTTAACGCCACACCGGCACGCTTTGGGCTTGATTAACATGTGGTATCAACAAGACGGTGCCACATCGCATACAGCCACGATTACAATGGAATTACTGCAAGATATCACAACAAGTTATTCCAAGAAATGGTGATGTTGATTGGCCTCCACGGTCGCCTGATTTGACTGCTCCGGACTTCTTTTTATGGGGGTATCTGAAAAGCAAGGTTTATGCAAACAAACCAGAAACGCTTGAGCAACTCAAACAAAATATTCGTGATGAAATTAATGAAATACTACGTGAAATGCGTGAGAAGGTAATGACAAATGTGCTCAAAAGGGCTCGCATTTGTGAGGCTAACAGAGGCGGACATTTATCTGATATTGTATTCCATACATAATTGCCGGCATTAAATAAAACATTCATCAGTATAAGATCCATTCTCTTTTATTTAATCAAGAATTATAAACAAAGTAGTATACCTTCCCGACGGACACCCTGTACTTCCTTTTTTTAGCAACAGCCACGATTGTGGGTATTTTAATAGGAGAAAAAAATATATAAGATATACATAAGATATGTTATAAAAGGACGTTTTTACCATTGCATTTACATTTACATGATAATTTCATTACACAAACGATATAAAACGACATACAGTCTAACCTCGATATAACGAATCTCAAGGGGATTAGAAAAAAAACGTTATATCGAATAATTCGTTACAATGAGGTTCGTTATATCGAGGTGAAGTTACACTTATATTCGTTATAAGGAGGTAATAGAGCCGTTACTTACATGCTGCTTGGCGACTACGAATGTTGATTTTCTGGAGACGTAGTCGTTGCAAACACAATAATTTTGTGTGTATCTGTTTCATATTTGGATTAATTGATGGAAAACGTTATGTAAAGGTTGCCAAAATTCGTTAAAAAAAAGTGAATAATTTTTTCTTTCGATAGCTTGCAATGAATGAAAAAACGTTATAACGAGGTTTTTGGGAAATGTATTCGTAATAGAGAGGTTTATTTTGTATTAGATTTTACGGAGCGTTATAGGGGATTTAAAAAAAATCGTTAAATCGAGGAAATCGTTATATTGAGGGTCGTTATATCGAGGTTAGACTGTATTATGAATGAGAAAAGAGCCTTTGGTCAACAATGCTCACTTGTCCCATGCGTTAACATGAATTGTTGTATTGTCCACGAACATTTGTAGAAGGTACGTGACATAGATCTACATGAAAATATTCGAATTTTATTGCATAAAAACAAATGGATACGAAAACAAAATATTGTAGTGTAAACTTCGGTGAGTGGCCTAAGGAAATCGTTGCAAATCACTATGGAGGAACGTCTACTATTCGTCCCGCTAAATTTCGATAATGAATATAGTTGAATAAATTGAATTTTACACTTCAACGGGTGTGCTCTAAAGAGACGAAAATCTAAAAATTTAGAATAATTCCAACAATAGAATAATGTTGGAATTTTTTTTTTTTAACCAAATATTGTGGTCATTTACGAGTACTCGTATAGTACAAGCCTGAGCGATTAAGACATTTTATTTGTGTTCTATCGTTATCGTATCGTCAAAGAAAAAAGTCTAATGGTGTTAAATCGCCCGATCTAGGCGGCCAATTCTGGTCTCCATAACGCGAAATAACACAACCGGAAAATGACTGATGCAGCAATTGAATTGTTTCTCTGGCTGTATGACATGTGGCGCCGTCCACGCCACCACATGCCCTCCACATTCATTTCTTCAATTCTAGGCACGAAAAAACTGGTTATCATTTCACGATACCGAACACCCATTGACTGTTTCCGCTTGACATGCCTAATTTTCATAAAAAAAGGCCCAATGATTCCTCCAGCCCAAAATCCACACCACACAATGACACGTTGAGGATGCATTTGCTTCTCGTGAATCACCTCGAATGCGACAATTCTGCCTATTGCGAAGCCATCAAGATGGAAATGGGCCTCATCACTGAAGATGATTTTATCGGCAAAATCAGCATTTTCATGTTGTCTCTCCAATACCCAATTAACGAACTCCCTTCGCTGTCCATGGTCAGATGGCTTCAGTTCCTGAGTCAATTGAACTTTGTATGCATGAAGATGTCAATCTTTCGTCAAAATTCGCTGCATAGTAGATTTAGAGACACCAATTTGCTGAGCTCGGTGTCGAATTGAGGTGGATGGAGTTTGAGCGACACCATCACGTACAGCTGCGACATTTTCGGTCGAACGACCTGGTCGAAGGCGCGTTGTTGTCTTTATACCTCTAACAGACCCAGTTTTGGCAAATTTATCCATTAATCTCTTTACAGTTGACTGTTTTGGAGCATTATTGTGACCCCAAATTGATCGCAATTTGCGAACTGTAGCCGCAAAACTTTCACCATTTGGGTAAAACTATTTCACATTGAGAATGCGTTATTCATACGTGTAGCGCTCCATTTTTACTAACCTCGTACATTCTACTAGCAAGCAATAACAATTGTTCAAATGTCAAACAATGACACTTCGAATGGCGCTAAATTTAAAGCTTGCGTTCTTGTTGGGGCCCTTTTTATTTCCAGATTATCTAGCGATTAACTTCTAAATTATTCCTTTTTCATGTTTTTTTTTTGCCCTTAATAATCGAACATTCTTTAAAATCATATTATATTTTTATAAATTTTATATTTAATTGTTATTATGTGCTTTTTAAATATATACATATATTATTGAACAGATGAATTGTTGCATATTGTAATTTACTTATAATTGGTCGGGAAGCTTTAAATTACAAGCCAAAATAAATAAATATACCTTTTTATGAAAAACTATCAGTTATTATATATTATTATTATATTATATTATGTTATAATGTGCGAAAAAATCACTTTTTTAAATGTCCTAGACTTCAATGCTCGCCTAGTACCCAAATATGTTCAGAAACTGTCACACACAGCTAGGAAATAACTGAGAAAGTTCCATCACAATTGGATGGCTGATATGTGAGCCCAAACGTCGTAAAGGCCCACATTGACAAACAGCATAGAAATGAAATTAGTCGTATATATTTTTCAAGGTAATCAAGATCATACTTACAATAAACTCATACTTGAATTGTTCTACAAATGTAGGATGACTTTAATAGAGAGAACTACTAGGACAGGGGTGAACGAGTGGAGGATATTGAAAACATTACAACATATAACCCAATCCGATCTAATTTTGGAAGGCGATACTCAGAGAATCGATCCAGCATTTAAAAAATTCAATTTTAAAGAGAAATATAAACGTAAATGTGAACTAATGAATAGAGATTGGTGAACTCGCTTTCAATATATAGTACGAGTATTCTTATAAATATTATAATGCCTAGAGTGCGTACCGAAGAAAATATTGCAGCCGTAGCGACCAGTGTTAATGGCGATCGTGAAACGTCAATTCGTCGCCGTTCTCAGCCCCAATTGGCTGAGTTGAACTTGGTTGCCACACTGATCGCGAAACAATGATTATGTTGAGGGATGAATCTGGTGAGCAGCTTATCTCTCGGTTTGGCCCTGTGAGTTGGTCCCCAAGATCCTGCGATTTAACGCCTCTTGATTATTTCTTGTGAGGTTATGTCAAGTCGTTAGTCTATGTGTACAAGCTGAACACTATTGAAGCCTTACAGGATAACATAACACGTGTTATTCGTGGAATACAGGCGGCCGAAATGCTCGAAAAAGTGACGAAAAATTGAACTTTCCGAATGAACATTTTGAAACGGAGCCGTGGACAACATTTACATGAAATTATCTTTAAAAATTAAATGGCAAAGACCAATTTATGGATTCCAATAAAAAAATTTTAATATATGATGGAAATTTTAGTGTTTTTTTTCGATTTTTAAAACAACTACGATTAAAGAATCACCCTATATAATGATATCTAAGTGATCTCGGCAGAACATAAAACGGTATAAGCGACAATAATTCAGAACAATCAATTATACCAGCTATTATATCGAATACAAATAACAAGGTATGATAATAATACCAATAACCAGCATCAGGAAATATAACAAGGCCGAAAATCACCAAAGTTAATTGAGGAGAGAGCAAATTTCAAAAAGACCCGCTGAATTCTTTCTATGCGTGATATATTGACTTGGTAAAGGGGACTCCAGACAATAGAGGCATATTTCAACTTTGATCTTTCATAGGAAGTATAGCAGTACGTTTTAGGCATAATATAATTTATATGCGAGGTTAAAGTTCGGGCCCCATCAAAAACAACAACTAAATCTATTTTACTCTCAGTAGCGAGGAGCCTGTAATCACCAATTTTGAAAACCAGTTGAATTGGATTACCAGGCCTTGTTTCATTTTCAATGGACACATTTTGATAGATTTAATGAAAGTTTATTTAGGGAACACCAATCAAGAAGATTATGTAAATCGTTGTGAAGATCTAGAGCCTCAGAAATATGTATTAGAGATTTTGTGATATATTTTTAAGTCATTTGCATATAAATGAAAATTTGCTTTCTTAAACAGTTAGAAATATCATTTAAAAATAAATATGGAAGAGATTCTTAACCACTAATAACGACTTTGCATATTCTATTTGATAAATCTGTGGTCACAGCCCGTAACAGCCTAACTCGAGTTAGGATACAATTGAGTTATTAGCACCATCGTATTCAGCGTATCTAAATGTATTTGCTCTAAATTTTTCATGTTTGTATCTCTTCTAGGAAGGCAATTAATCCTAAAAAACCTAATAGCTTAAGTTATTTTTCTAAATGACTCTTTTGGCATAACTGCCTAAGTCAATTTAGGATTACAACAAATATAAACATTATTTTTTCATCATTGCCTAAATCAACTTAAGTCGTTAATCCAAAAAAATAAAGAAACAATTTTATTTTCCTAACTTGAGTTAAGCTCTTATTCCGAATTACAATTTCGTTTTTTTATAAACATAAATTGAGTTAAGGTCTTTCTCCAAACTTAAAGTTTTTTATTTAATCTGGAATAGTAGCCAATTCATAAGAGCCTAAGTGTCTTTTTCGATAATATCTTTTGACTGCGAGAATAAACAACTATTTTTTGTTAACAACTAAGTAAAGAAATTCGTTTCCTTAGAATCTGTAGCAAAGTTTTCCAAAAAACACCTTCTCCTGATTATCAGTGAAGATTCAAAACTTTAAACTCCTGTACTGAAAATATTAAAAAACAGACTTAGGCTGTTATGGGTTGTGACCACAGAAATATCAAGGAATGAAATCCCATAGATTGCAACTTAGCACAAAGTATGCTATGAGATACTTTATAAAATGCTTTGGCGAACAGCAATTAATTGCAACAATTTCTTAACTTATTACTTCAAAACCTTTACAATAATTAAACAACAGCAGATGAAGAAGTAGAAGCTGATCGAATACAGCTTGGGTAAATGGACTATTGTTGTTATTGCTGTAGTTAATTTGATGTGATGATCGACACTGGATCCTGTTGGAAATTTCTATAGTAGGTTGTGGACTGTATTTTTGGAATTGAGGTAATCTTCCTGTACCGCTGTGAAGGCAAGTTGACCTGGTGGCGAATGTTATGATGCATTTAATCAAATAATTTCTCGAGAGATTTGAGAAAATATTTGTTTGTAGTTTTAGAAATAAAAGAAACTAAGAAATTAATTTCAATTCAAGGTAAGTATATTTGGGAAGCTAGCATGCTTTTTACCACTTGAGCTGTGCAGAGTAACTACGTTTTGGTTTCATTTTTATGGTATTTACAAGCGTAATTTCTAGCTTTCGTTAAAAAGTATCTGACATTTGTCTCATTAACAATTCACAATAAGTTTAGCCCAAATGTGGGCAAAAAGTGTAACATAAAATACGATTTAATTTAATGTTACCTGAGGTACGTTCATGGAACGTTTGCATATTCAGTTTAAATTAATTTTTTAAGAAGTTTTGGTAAAAAATAAAATAATAAGATAAGTATAAACATCATGTTTATACAATAATTGTATTTTTGAAGCTGTTATAAAAAATTGTATTGAATGTAAATTAAATATTGGTAATTTTCGACCTGAAAATAGTTTTACTCAATATATAGGTAGTTTGTATGTTCTCAAGTAAGTCTGTTATTACAAAGCTGTACAAAATCTACAAACTTCAATAATAGTTTCTTTATATTGATACCGATAACACCATCTTACGTAGTCATCATCTTTCCTTCTTATAATCATCTAAAACAACATCGCTTCAAAATCATCAAATTTACTATATTGAAAGGGTCAGACTCAAATTCTGATTATTTTCATGAATTTTAAATTTTAGTCTTTTCAATATAAAGCCCCCTTTTTACACATTTTTGTAATTTTCCAAAAACCAGTTACACCGCTAATTGGAAAATGGGGATCCTTAAAAAACTTGCACAAGGTTTCGATAAAAAAAAACAGCCTGGCCGGTTTTTCGATTTTCAACATTCTTAGTTCCGACTGACGAATTCGAAAATAATTTCACTGAGACTTTTTTCTTTTTTGATCTGATTTAGATTTATATATGAGTATTCATATATATGTACATGAATGAAAGCATGCAAGAAAACAGAGAAGTTCTGTAAGAAAACCCAAAACTTGCATGTTTTCTTGCATATGTTGAAACGTGTGTAGAGGACGAATATACAGCGCCGGTCTGGCAAGGCTGTCAGCTGTTAAACACCTGCCATCTGAAGTGTTATTTATTACTTAGTGAACGATTTGCCGTTTAACAACCGAAGAATGCGTAAAAATAGTTAAAACTTACTACAAAAGTGGTGATTCACAAGTGGATTTTTAATCCAACAAAATTTTCTTCAGTGATAAAGCTCATTTCTCATTCGGTGGTTAAATCAAAAAAGTAACAGTTTGGTGCGCCTTATGTTCTGGAAATGTCACTGGGCCGCATTTTTTCGAAAATGACGATCGAGAAGCCACAAAAAGAGGCAGTCATTTAAACGACATTGTATTTCGTACATAATAGCAAGGTCCAAGCATTACAATGAAGTAAAAGTTTCATCGCAATCATAGCTTTATGAGTGCGTTTTATTTAACTTTTCGTTGGAACCCGAAAAATAATATCTTTCTATCTATGCACAGCTTTATGTAAATGTTTTGAGATATAAAGCAATTTGTACTCGTATAAAATCACTAAATTCACTTTTATAGCTTTTCAAATACAAGCTAGTTTGTAGTGATGATAGATGGTAAAACGCTTTAAATAAGTACAGCGATTAGCGGTTACATCCAAGTTATTTGATTTTAATGATTATTTCCTTGAGACCACATACATGTGCTATTAATTACACCAAGATCGCACTATTGATCGATAGAACAACCAAATAAAACGAGAATCGAATGTCCAATGTACCAATATGGATATTCTTGTTAAACAAAGGGCTATGAATCGCCACCAAAGCTGACATCAATAAAAAGATCTGTGTTGTCTGTCCCGTCTGGAAATGTCGTGTGTGAAGAACCCGACTATATGTTTTATGCAATAAAGAAACCACTTGAAATCTAATTTTTTGATCTAAAATAACATAAATATAAGAACTTCCATAGTCATATCGCTCAGTAAGAGATGTCAGTGTGGGTTTTGATCCAATTCAGGTAGCTGGTAATGCGAGTGAAGACAGCTGGATAACCGATGGCACAACTGGCAGCAGACCCAAAAGAAGTCAAACCAATCTGGACTTTA
>JAHXMU010000274.1:396238-420221 GCA_019455685.1 Philornis downsi | reverse complement strand
GGACGGGCACAACGACGTTGCGTTGCCGCAATTCCGCGGAGGCGGTGGCCAAAACCAAAGCGAAAACAATTAACAATTTCATACCGCTGCTATCCGAATACAACTGCTAAGTTCCCTGAGGCGAGAATGGCCTTTATATAGGTAGACAAATTAATAATCATGTCTGCTTATCTTTTAAATTATGAAGTAATTGATTTAGGCTAAAAGTGACATCTTATGCTAATGCCAATCGAGGGTAGGTTCCAAGAATTTTGATAACTAGATAAGAGACTACGATTTTGAAGTGGACATTCGAGGACTTTAGAACATGCGTTGTCCAGATGTCCCAGATTGGCAAAATCGAATCATAACGAGAAATGTCATTCATTAGTTAATGATAATGATAAGATCTTTCATAGTCTCAACTCTGTTAAACTTTTCAGGTTAGGTAGATATTAGTGCAAATATTTGTATTCGTAGTTGGTGACGAAATTTGGTAACATTGTTAATATACCTACATAATGCTGCTCATTCATTTAATCTCGCATATTATTTCTGGCATATAAATCGCAGAATCGTATTGAAATTGCTTCACAGGTACTATCACTTTATAGTGAACAAGTGCAATATTGAAAGGTGGAGGCTATTTCAGGCAAAGACGTGTATACTGAAGCTCCTCCCTTTATTGAAACGGGTGTAGAAAAAATTGCATACAAGAAGTGTAGCATAAAATGCTCGAATAAGAAAACTTCACTCAAATGTTTTTAAAGAAACATTTTGCTCAAGCAGGACAGCAACATCGAAATAGGCAAATATGGAGGGATTAGAAAAATCCTCATATCCCCAAAATGAACCATCTGCTTATAAAAATTACTCTATTTATAACGAAGTAACATCACTCACATAAGGCCATTCGCGTCCACGCGTCACAAAAATTCGCATTTAAGAAGAAGGTCAAAAAATAAATGTGTTTAGGAATCGGAAACGAAGCGTCCAATTGCAAAAATAATTTATAATTAGTTATGAAAAAACTGAAAAATACTAAAATAAAAGAAAAGCGCTAAATGTAAAATACGACTAACTGTCGGAATATTTTCGTGGCCGGCCGTAACTACGCGCCACTATCATGCACATGATCGTGGGTGCGAAGCCCGATACGACCACATATCATCACTTCACGTAGCGATAGCCACAATCAGAAAATTGGGAGGTGTTACTGCAGCGTGAACTTTGGTGTACAATATAATAAGTTTGAAGTTGTTGATGCCTTTACCTACCTCAAACTCCGTCCACAATGTTGACAGCCTGGAAATTGGTACAAAAATATTGCTTTCAAAAAGACGTAACTATTATGGGCCTAGCAAACGATGACAAACCCCTCTCCACAAACCGTAAACCAGATATTAGTTTCACCTGTCTTGGTGGGTTATGATACAAAGAGATGAACCAGTTCTGGGGCACTTCGAAAAAAAAATTATCCAAAAAATATATGAGTCTCATCATCGCTAAAGGGCAGAGTACCGACGTCAATGGATCATGTTGTGTGCATGGGATCAAACGCTCCAGGGCCAAAAGTCTTTGACAACAAATTCAATAAGCAACGCAGAATAGCGCGACCAAAATCCATTGGAAAGACCAGGCTTTTCAAATGCTTTCAAAACTTGATGCAACGAATTTGAGAAGGAGGTGGGATATAGAAGAGCTTCATAAAAACCTTTATTATATTCGCCATAATAATAACAAGGCTTGAAACCGGAATTAAATATGACGTATCGGATGTTATGGCCTTTATATAGAAAACCATGTCTGTCTAGGGCTAGAAGTAAACATCTTAAGCTAATATCGACCGAGGGTAGGATTTCAAGAATTTTGATGCCGTCAGATGATGTCTTTGAAGTGGACTTTTGAGGGCTTTTAATTCACTTCTAGCTATCACAGTTATTTTTAAAAAAGGGTAATAACGCCGGAAATCCCAGAGCTGATAGAGACAAGATATACAGCGAAAAATGTCGTTCTTTAGGTTATGATGACAATGAAATTTCTTCTTCATAGAGTTTCAAGTCCTTTCAAATTTGCAATTTTGGTAGAAATTTTGCTGTTGATATATAAGTATAATGTCACTACTCAATGATTCAGAAATCCTACTCACGGTCGATATTGGTTTAAGATGTCATTTCTAGCCTAAATCAATTACTTCATAATCGAAAAGCTAAGCAGACATGATTTCGAACAGGCAAATATGGTTGCCTATATAAAGGTCATGACATCCGATACATCATATTTAATACAAGATTTCATATCCGGTTTCAAGCCTCGTTAAGCTTTTGTCGCATAATAACTCCTGAGATTAATAATAGACTTTTGCCAACCATGTATACTTTTCGCTCGCACGTAAAACCTGTAATATTTTGGTTGAAACATTGTTTTGTAATAACAATTTAGTTCGTAATACAGTCTCTCTTTTTGCAGAAAATCTTTCATGGCTTATATTTTACAATTGTTTTCGTCAACTTTCAATTATTCAATTCTTTCTGAGTTCATCAAAGAAGGCGTTTACAGTAGTGATGTCTTAATTTTCCGTACGAAATATCTTTCCACATAAATTCTTCTTCAGAAACCTCAACGATTGGAATGAATTCCAATTATATGAATTATTCTAATTTATGTGTATCCCGTATGTGTAACCGTATCCAAATAAATTTTCGATATTTTTTGCAATTTGCGGTGTTCATGAGGAAAACTGAATCAAATTCACTGGACGCTATTGGAAAAGGCAAACATTATTAGCACTTCTTTGAACTTTGATCTTCTTGGAAATAACTTCCATGTAGTTGCAAATTATTCGCATCCAAGAAATCAGTTTAGGGCAAAAAATTGGAAATAATCAAAAAGTGATTCTCTGAGCAGTACTTTCAGTAATACTTTATGTCAATATCGTGAATTCGAAAATAATAAGAGTTGTTTGCTAAAATGGCAGAATGCCATCATCACCTAATGGCATAGAATCTTGTTGAAGGCAAGTTAACTTTGGCACATTAAACTGTTAGCACCATTAACTTGTCAGAAAGTGCCAGTTGAATTTATAGGATTTGTCGAAGTTTTCAAAATTTTTGATTCAATTTGTAAATTAAAGCATCCATCTGAGCTTAAAAAATTAATTTTAAAATTCCAAACCTACAAATTTAATTTTCAAAAATAAGAAGCTATTAAGAATAAGAAAATATTAAGAATGTATAAATCTCTTAAATTGGAAACAATTGCGCAAACTTTGACTTGGAATAATTTATAGTCTTGCAGAAACTATTAATAATTACGACGATTATTTATTGCTGTATTCATTTTATTCTATAACAATCCATTATCGTTAATAAGAAATTCCTGTATTGGCCTCGATCCAACTCAAATAGCTGGTGAGACGAGTAAAAACAGCTGGGAAGCCTTTGGCGCAACCGAGACCAGAGCCAAACGATGTTACACCAATTTGTACTTTGCTTGACTCCAAAACTAATGGACCGCCCGAGTCACTATTGCAGATGGAAACACCACCGGCAGTGGAAACACAAACACTGGAGGAGGTAATAGTCGAGCTGCCATAAGTGGCAGCGCAGACAGAGTTGTCGACGATTTGCAGGCGAGCCCATTGCAAAGTGTCACTGAGATTGGTGGAAGAGTCGGAGGTCCTGCCCCAACCTGAAGCAATGGCATAATCTCCAGCATAAGTAGAATACGAACTGGCGATGGCGGGCAATTTAACAACTTGGATCCTGCTAGTGTAGGAGACAGCGGGGATTCTGATCAAAGAGATATCGTTTTTCAAGGTGACGGTGTCCCAACCGGAGTGGTTGATTATGCTGTTACTGGAAACGGTGAAGACGACTTCAGCGGAAGTACGAACAGTAGCTCCCAAGTAAACAGTGGCAGATAGGGCTCTGTAATAGTGCATAAAGGCAGGAACATTAGTTGTACCTAACATTGTCCTTCGTAGCTTACCCATCAGTACAATGGGCTGCGGTCAAAACCCAATTGTTGCCAATCAAGGAGCCACCGCACCAACCGGAAAACGTAGAGGAAAACTTCAACGATAGTCCAACTTGATAGGGGAATTGACCAACGGCAGCGGCATTGCCATTGGTAATGCGGCCCTCACTTTCAAAAACGGGTAAAATGACATCACGTTGTTGCAATTCAGCAGAGACGACAGTCAAAGCCAAAACGAAGACAATTACGAATTTCATGGTGCAAAGTAAGGAATGCTAATGTTAGTTCATTAGTGCTAGTTGCGGTATTTAATGGCATTTTTTCCAAAAAGACTATTATCACTCCTTACTTTAGATGCGCGATAAGATAAGTTGTAAAGAACGGCAACCAAATATCAACCAAAATCTTTTGCGGAATTAATTCAAGCGATTTCGAGGGGAACATAAAATATTGGTAAGTTCCTAAATTTGTTTTTTTTTTTTTTAAACGTTTCTTGTTGACTTTGCCAACGACGGATTCAAGTACTTTCAATATCAATGGCACTGAAGGTTTTATTAGTCGCAAACTATGCTAAAATATATGAAATATTCGAAACGAAGTAAGTGTGATGTAGTCAAATTGGTTATCAAAGAAATGATATCGGAGCCGCATTTCCAATTTAAAAAAAAACGGAGAGAAGGGCTGCTATGCCGAGAAGTCCCTCTGCAGCCTTCGCAGCTACAACAGTTGTCTAGCGGTAACTTAACAGTGGCATAGCAGTAATTTAGCAGCATCATTGCAGAAAGTAGGATTGTCGTGACAGCAGCATAGAAATAAGTTATCAGTAGCAGTTCGCACCAGTAGCAGCAGTGATAAAAACAATAAAAACGTCAATGAAGAAAGCAATAAGAGATGTAATACAAAAATTTATGGTAACAGCAGTAGCAGCAGTATTAACAATAATAGAAACGGCAATATGAATGGCATTTGCAGTTCCAAAAACCAAATTGATCGCCAATTTGCATCAGTATTTAGAAATTTTTATAGATGAGTTTAAACGTGGTCGAACGTCTATACGTAATGGGGAAAATTGGAGCAGATTGGTCGAATAATGGTGTAAAAAACAAGATGTTTTTAAATTAGGGAAAATCAAAGAATTTAAACTTGTTTAGGCGTTAGTTTCAGTCCATATACCAAATGTCAAACAACTCGTACGGCCTTTTGTAAACTCTGCTATCCAATATTTTACAGTCTGGTGGAATGAGATCTTTCAAATGAAAATATTGAATTGCATAACGGTGACCAATTTTTTCCATGTTTACAAATTCACTGAAATCGTTTAGTTTTGATGGCTCAAATAAAAACACTAAACAACGAGGCGCCTTGAAACTTAAAACATACGTTTATTAAGGTTGCCACGTTTCACCAAAATAATTTTTTTTTTTTTTTTTCAAACTACTGGCACCATCTATACTTTAGTTCGGCTAGTTCTGAGACCGCTTTCGTAAATATTGGTCAGATTTTTAGAATCAGACAACATTTATAAAGTTATGCACGCAGACAAGGCTAAAATTGTCCCAGAAATGAAGTAGTCATTTAGATAACGCCAGAAACAAGATCTATGGAAATGTGCCGCACCGTATCTACTAATGGGCCAGATTGACACGAATGAATTATAGTCGTTATTTGAAGTAATGCTGATAAAAATTAAAGAATTGTGAAAAAATGCATATAAAAATTATGCATGCTTGAGTTATTTGATTAATCATTATAAAATATTGAGATAATTTATTATTAGAAATCAGTCGCACAAATATATCGCATAACAAAACTTGTTTATTTAATCGAAATGGCTTTAATTAAATTACTGCCAACTAGCCATTACCCTACTAACAATCCTAACCGGTCGGCTACACAGTCATGACAGAATGTGACATTCAGTAGGCCAATTTCAGTTGTTTTTCTATTTTTCATAATACTCAAACATTTTACCATAATTTCCTAATGTTAAGGGTTAGAAAAGGATCAGACATTACACTGGAATACTCGTACATTGCATTGTTGAATCCTCTCTAACGCTTCCATTACAAATTATAAGTTTTATACGTTTTCTTTTTATGAAAGCCCAGTGCAGAAACTTCCTTTAGATGTTTCGTACGTACGTATACTTTCACCCAACGTCCTTTCGAGATGGCAGAAAGAAATCGATGGTAAATCGATAATCTCCTATCAAAAAAGGCGTAGAATCAACGCCAATAAATGAAGCAAAATCCTAACCTACTAAAGTTTTCCCTATAAAAGTCATAGAATAACCATTAATTTTTGTCAGAACGGCCATATTATGAGTATTCATTTAGAGAATGATAAGTGTTAAATTATACCGAATTCAATACAATCGAATAGAAGCTATGAACTTAGGAATAAGTGGATTATACAAGAGATATCAGTTTGTTTTTTTTCCAAATTATACCAAAGCATTATTACGCAACACAATTGATAGGAACTTACGTTACCGCATACTACGAATTAGGGATTACACAGAAAAAATTGAATTTCAATAAATCGGCCAATTTGTTTGGGAAGTATCGGAATGGGATTGGCAATTACATTAATTTTCATTCTCAAAACTAAGATTATAAAGCGTCTAACATGCTTCAAATTTAACTATATTCGGTTCAACTGCATGAAAGATATAGCCTATACAAATCCTTCATTTGTATGAGAGGCTATCGAAAGAGGTGTTCGATTTTTCTCAAGTTTAACTAGACATTATTAGTCAATCAGTAGGCAGAAATTAAGATTATTCTTCTATACCAATTAGATATTACATAAGAAGGATTAAAGTTCAGAAAATCGGACATATGTGTGGGAGGCCCCACAAAAATGATGTTCATTTTCACTCTCTGACTCTTCCCAAGCAAACGCTTAATGCGTGACTGAATTTAGTACAACCGAATAAAAGATATGAACGAAGAAATATATGGGTTAAAACTATCATCTGTATGAGAGGTATCGGAGAGGATATGGCTTATTGTTGATATTTTTAAAATTTTACCAAGTTTTATAAAGCAATGCAATCCACAAAATTTTAGGTTACTACGGGGACTGGCGTTTGAAATGGTACCAACTTCATGCTGCTGTAACAAGTAAACGGCTAATAACAGCGCGCTCATTATCTGACAAACGTCAGTCTGTTATGTTGCTTGAAAGTTTACTGAAGCATATCATTTTATGCCGCAGTTAAACAAAAGTGGTCAAAATGCACTTCAACCACAACAGCATTGTTACTTCTTTATGTTTGGCTGGAAAATCGCAAGCAGTTATTGCTAATGAGCTAAGGAATTTAAGTGTGAGCAAAATGCTTTTGTATCGGACCATTACACGTTACATTGATACTGATGGCATCAAAAAACGTCATGAAGGTGGACATCCAAAAACACTAACATCACCAGAAATGATTCGAAATATGAAGGTCTTTATTCAACGTAATTTATGACAAAGCGCATTTCAATTGGTGAACAATGTGTCTGCTCGTAGCATAAAATAAAAAACAAACAATTGAAGTCATGCAAAATACAAAAAATGCAGGATTTAACACCTGCACAAAAGACAGTTCGCCTAGCAAGGACAAATTCGTTAAAACACTTGCACTTTGCAAATTTTTACGGTAAAGCAAAATATGTAAACAAACAATACAATCATATATGGCTGAATGCAAATCGAAATTCAACTCAGGCCAGCGAATGAATTTGGGAAAGCAAGCCCCTGCATTAGTGATGATTTGGGCCACGGTAACAAACGGCTAATAACAGCGCGCTCATTATATGGCAATCGTCAGTCTGTTATGTTGTTCGCAAGCTTACTGAAGCATATCGTTTTATGTCACAGTTAAATAAAAGTGGTCGAAATGGAATTCAAACATAGCAGACAGTGTTACTTCTCTATGTTATCTGCTAGCTAGGCACTTCCCCTCGCCTCCATAAAACCCGTGAAATACAGTGTTTTACGAAAGAAAAATTTCCCAACTCAATTTCTTCACAACAATGGTCACCACATTTGCCTTACTTAAGCCTAATAGATTTTGTTATATGATCGATATTCTGTAGGCCAAAATATCAGCTAAAAAGATAACACGTTCAATGCTTCAAATATCAGTCTTCCCCGAAAATAGGATAAAATAATATCTGGCCACATTCGGTCAACGTGTGAAGCTTTACCGGCCAGACTCGATGCGACAAAGGTGGCTACATCGGACAATAACATATTCTTCATAAAATTTTAGATGTTTTTCCGATATATTGAATTATTTAAATTAATAAATTCAAAATTAATGAAATTACAGCATTTTTAAATGGAAACAAATTGAGCGTCGTCCTCTATACGGGAACTCCCGGATATCGGCCAACTAATAAGTACAAGAGGTAGCACAGGAGAGGACTGCGATCTATGCAAAATATTTTCCTGAGCAAATTTTTAAGAGGTACCTTAAAGATTTGCGACAGTTATTGTGTCTAATAACGTGCCAAGCAAAGGCACGGACGCCGTTCAATTAATTTAGAAAGTCATGAAACATTTTTTGGCTCCTTTTCGCTGTACTAAATGACATACACGAGTATATTGAATTTTTCTGATGAAGGTGCAAAAAACAGTCCATGGAGTACATATTCTGAAAAGGAATGATCGATTGACAAAGAATGGATTTTCAGACTACTTTTTAAAGGTTTAGTATACAGTTTGGGCAACCAGGACTTTCTACCTCTTTGTAGTAAAATTGGCTAAAAATTTTACACAGTTTTATCCACACTCGATTCATAGAAAGGCTAAGGTAATACTTTATGAAAGCTGAAGACAAAGAGGCGGCCTGGTGGGTGTGTTATTAATATTTTTGGATTTATACCCCAGACTCTTTGTTTTCTTTTTTGATAATGATTACAATTTTCCGCTTATATTTTGTAAACATATCACTGCCAATAACTGCAGCCGTTGCCAATCCAATACTGACTAAAATAAATGTTGCTTTTAAACTTGGACAAAAAGTTAAATGTCGAATAGAAAACAATGAAGTACTTGTAGATTGATTTCTTGCAGACAAAGAAAGATAAGTAGGAAAAGAATTAAACTGCATCGAAAGTACTTAGACAGGTCGTGCGTCACAGCTCTGTGTAATGCAAAAATAATCACTTAAAACTGGGATTTCCTAAACACCGAATGTTATCGGCTGACATGTAAATAGATAAATCCAAAAGGGTTTGAGGCACACGACTTTCATACATTTTGGAGTGCTTAAGTTTTCAGAATTTCCCCAAGACTGATAAGATTTCAGGCCAATATTTTTTGACAGACTACCTATAAAAACCTTGACGCGGACTAGGTGAAAGTATCAGTTGCATTCGGACAGTGACAATATGAAATTCTTAATTGTCTTCGCTTTGGTTGTGGCCACCGCTTCTGCGGAATTGTATCAACGTGATGTCGTTGTTCCCGTCATTGGTAATGAGGGTCGCATCACCAACGGCAACACCGCCTCCATTGGTCAATTCCCCTACCAGGTTGGTCTATCCTTGAAGGTGAGCGCTTTGTCCTCTACTTGGTGCGGTGGCTCCTTAATCGGAGCCAAGTGGGTCTTGACTGCTGCTCATTGTACTAGTGGGTAAGTTGCAGATTACAGAATGTAGGACGTCCTCTCTTATATGCAATATCCTTTTAGTATCCAATCCGTCACTGTATACTTGGGCGCTACTGAACGCACTTCTGCTGAAGTCACCTACACCGTTCCCAAGAGTGATATCATCATCCACTCCGGCTGGAATAGCGCCACCGTGAAGAATGATATCTCCTTGATCAAAATTCCTGCAGTCTCCTACACCACCAAAATCCAAGCCGTTAAATTACCCGCCATTGCCAACTCCTACTCCACCTATGCTGGTGATAATGTTATCGCTTCCGGTTGGGGCCGCATTTCTGACTCGGCCACAAGTGTCACCAATAATTTGCAATGGGCTCTCATGCAAGTCATCAGCAACACCGTCTGCGCTGCTACCTATGGCACCGCTATTGTTACCTCCTCCAACATTTGCGTTTCTACTCCCAATGGTGTTTCCACCTGCAACGGTGACTCTGGCGGCCCATTAGTTTTGGAATCCAGCAATGTCCAAATTGGTTTGACTTCCTTCGGCGCTAAGGCCGGTTGCGCTTTGGGCTACCCAGCTGCCTTCACTCGTATTACCAGCTACTTGACCTGGATCAAGGCCAACACTGGCATCTCTTACTAAGTAAGAACATATGTATGAGTTTATTAGGTTTTGAATGAAAAATAAACGATTTTATATAAAAATCATTGCATAAGTTTCTTATAATGGAAAGGGCACATTTTGTATTTTTCGCTGAGGACATAACAAGACGTTACACAATAAATATCGCACTTGGAAGGTGCAACACAGAAAGAAGTTTTGTTTTAAAACAAAATTTCGATAGATTTGGCAGTCGCAAATAAGGCCCTCGTATTTGTAGACTGTTACAATACTTCAAATTATATTCTTATACTCGTACAGTAGCTAAAAAAAAGAGCACATCAATTTTGAAAATTCCCAACTTTCATATAAATTCGCCATTAAAACTGATCAATTGGTAAATGTCAGCAAAAAGTAATATCAAGCTATGACAAAATGTTTGCCTTGGCAGAGTTTACATATTTCTTAGAAACTACAACTCGCCGGTGGTGGTACAAGCAATTGACAATAGGTGACAGTACTACAGTTAAATTCCAGCAAAAATAATGGCAATCTTTTATCAAACATGTAGTTTGAATAGAAGCAGAAAAATTGTTCTTGCAAAGCTCGTAGATTTGTTAGGAAATACATAAAGTTGAAAATACGAACTTTAACACGGTCGTACAAGCAATTGACAGTAAGAAGTAGAAGTGGATTACTTTAAAGAAATATTGTGTGTAATTTGTGGAAATAAAAGGATCAAATTCCCTTGCATCGCGTGAATGAGATAGAGGAATGCCTCTTACATTCAGTGAGCTTATACGCCTTCTATATTTAAGGGCATCTACAATTTAACGATGATTCTAAGCAACAGTTTGACGTCCTGAAAATGAAAATGAAAGGCATCGGATCACTCGTTCTGCTATTTCCTATGCAAGTGAGCGATTTAACCCTTATATTCAGAATTTTAATTCTATCGCAACAAATTCTGTAAAACTTTGGTATACGTTAGACGCTTACTGAAGTACAACTAAGGGGCGAAAATGAATCGCACCTCCTCATATCTCCCCTCTTTCATACAAATTGATAGATTTTACGAATGAAACCGTTCGGTAGCTTCCATACGAATGATCGAATCATCATATCACTTAAGAAATTGTACTGAATTTAGTTAAATTTGGCACTCACCAGGTGCTTGGTAAACTTACTTCTGAAAATGCCACATCCCTTCTAGTATCTTCCATACAAATTGGCACAAATTGACAAATTGACTGGTTGTTCGAAATCTAATTTTTCCCTCTAACATCTATTCGCGAAAGAAAATGAACTGCATTGCCACGCCCTTGCGATATCAGACGTACGAATTGGTCGATTGCAGTAACCATAAATCCACTTATAAATTCTAAGCGGAAGACGTTGGTATGTCATAATTTTGACTCTATCATTCAACGCTTAATTAGATCCTTTTTGATAAGAAGCTACCGATTTATCACTTTGGTCCTGGTGCAACTCACAATTTTCTTACTCCAAGATAAATGAATTTAAGTCAGTCCAACTTGTGAAATCTCTATACCGGTTTTTAACGAATTCCATAAGCCCCTTGAATATAGAACAGCTGTCAGCGATTATGAGTCACATTTGCCTGTTAACTGGTAAACTGGTTTGCAAATTTCTTTAAAAAAAATGTTCTAGAGACTTCTTTCTTACAACACAGGGTGATTTTTTATGATTTAAGTTTTTCAAGTTGGCAGCACTGGTTGGTAATGACGTCCAAACGTCATCTGTCAAAGTGAAAAGTGTACAGTATACTCTGCTATTTCACCATGGAAAGACTAACAAACGAGCAACGGTTGCAAATCTTTGAAATTTATTATCAAAATTCGTGCTCTGTGACAAATGTCCATCGCTTGATACGACCGATTTATGGTCGTCATAGCCGACCTGTACCAATCCCGCAACAATTCGTGCTGTTATCTCCAAATTTCGCACCAAATTTTTTTAGTGGACATAAAGCCATCGACTCGCATGCGTAGAGGGCATACCGAAGAAAATATTGCAGCCGTAGCGACCAGTGTTAATGATGATGGGGAAATGTCAATTCGTCGCCGTTCTCAGCGATTGGGCATGTGTTACTCAACCACAAGGAAAATTTTACACGTCAATTTGGGTTTGAAAGCCTATAAAATTCAATTTATGCAAGAATTGAAGTCGAATGACCTGCCACAACATCTAATTTTTGGTGAATGGGCCTTACAAAAGCTTAATGAAAATCCGCTGTTTTTGGTCAGCAGCTTATCTCTCGATTTGGCCCTGTGAGTTGGCCCCGCAAGATCTTGCGATTTAACGCCTCTTGATTATTTCTTGTGAGGTTATGTTAAGTCGTTAGTCTACATGGACAAGCCGAACACTATTGAAGCCTTACAGGATAACACACCAATCGTTATTCGTAATGCTCGAAAAAGTGACGAAAAATTTAACGTTCCGAATGGACATTTTGAGACGGAGCCGCGAACAACATTTACATGAAATTATATTTAAAAATTAAATGGCAAAGACCAATTTATCGATTCCAATAAAAAAATTTATTATATGATGCAAATTTGAGTGGTTTTTTCGATTTTTAAAAAGACTACGATTAAAAATCACCCTTTACACTCAAAATCCAAAAAAACGAAGACAATTCTATTAGAAAACATCAAATAATAGCAAGTTCTAATAAATTCAATGCCAGTTTATAGGAAAATTTCACTGGTTTTGATTGTTGAAAAAACAAAACCAAACCGCTTTAGGTATAAAAACCAAACAATTATTGATGAACTAAATAATCAATCCAAAAGCCTTCAAATTATTCTAAAAATGTATTTCCCATCCAATATAACACCCAAACTTGTTCTAATATGAAAATTTAATGAATTTTTTTTTTTTTTTTTGGTGCAAAATTGATGTGCTTCAAAAGATTTCGTACGGGAAGCCAGGGAGGAAGGAAGGTCACGAAAAGCACCTTCAATTAAGAAGGCATGTAAAAGACTTTCGGCCAAGGAAAATTATATAAATGGGACCTTAGCATTCCCATGGCGTAAAATCGTCTCACTTTTTAAAAGACGAAAAAAAAACAAATATTTCTTTGGATATCCACGTCATTTTGAATGACTCTTATGTGACATATTAAAATTCTCTACAATTGTCTATAATTTATTTATATATGATTTGTATTGTTCTCCACGAAAGGTATAAATAGCTCAGGGATTGAAAATATATGTATACGTTTGGCACTTACCTTAATTTGGCTGCATATTCTGTTTCTATCGCTAAACGATCACGTATAAAATTAGCATATTTATCCAAAAATTCAATGCCTTTATTTGTGTGTATCGCTAAGTTATCGTACTGATCCTGTGAAACAAAAAGAAAATAAAAATACAATTAAAATGATTAATCAAGTATAACCATATACGAATAATATAAAATGATGAAAAATATATCAGACGATCCTTCAGCAAATTGACAATCTTAGGCAATGAGTCAAATAATGAGATGAAGAAAGGCATATTTAAATTCATAAATGTATTTCTAATTTCAAAGGGGGAAACAAGTTGGTACGCACATGAGAGGCTGCTATTTTATTCTTATGTATAAGAATCTTCGTTGCCATTATTACTATTACTATTATTACTATTTTTTTCGAGTTACAAAAACACTTTTTGTTTTAGCGATTTTTTCTGGCGATTTAAAGAAAACAAAAACTCCAATTCGACCAACCCCTTCTACGGAGGTCTAAATTATGCTTTTGAATTTTAATCATACACATATGGTCGAAAAAAGAAGTACACCTGTTTATTTTTACTTTATGTTTAATTTTAGCAACTTTCAGAGAAATTAAACATGGCAATTCTTTTGTATTTAAATAACTTTAATATGGTAATGCCTTTAAAAGTAAAAACAAAATCAGGGCTTCCCCGTGGTTTTCATTGTGAGTTAGTTTAGTTCAGGTGTGATTTCAGTACTTTATCAAAATAATAAATACATTGCTCAATTCTCTAATATTTTCGCAGTCTGCTTATAATATTTTTGGCAAGGCTAGTTATTTTACTGTTGTTTATCTTTATTCATAACAAAATATATAGTAAAAAAAATCAGCTATGGGTCGAAAAAGTCACTGTTCTCCGGAGGAGGGAAAAAGTGTTTCAAGACTAAGAGAAAGTAGCCAAAGCCTTCGTTCTATAGCAGAAACTATGAATCGGTCGCTATTTTTTGTACAAAATGCTTTAAAGCCTAAAAAGCCTGTCGAAACTCGCGAACACGCGGAAGACCCAAAAAACTTCAAAAACAACAGATATCCGTATTGTAACACTTGTGAAGAAGGACCCGTTTGTGTCTTCAAGAGCGATTTCAGCAGAAATTGGAAATGTAATTTCATCGCGAACGGTTCGACGTAGACTACAAGAAGCACATTTACCAGGGCAGGTAGCCAGAAGAGTTCCTTTACTTAGACAAAAAAAAAACAAAAAAAAAAAAAATTAAAGACTAGATTGGCTTTTGCAAGAAGTCATTCCAAATGGTAAGGAGGAGACGGTGAAAAAAAATGTTGAAACATTTTGAGGAGCGATGAAACAAAAATTAATGTATTTAGAAACGACTGTACCCGGAATATTCGACGCCCTAAAGGCAAGGAATTCCACGTTCGCTTTACAAAGAAGACGGTCAAGCACGAGGTCGCAAAATATTATGGTCTGGGGTTGTTTCTCGTTGTATGGTGTCGGTCCGATACATCGAATTATAGACACTATGACCAGCCAGATTCCACCACAAAGATATCTTGTAAAATACGGTGTTTTACTATGCTGTGGAGAACATTCCTCTTAGATGGACATTCCAGCAGGATAACAATTCGAAGCATACTTCTAAGTTGGTAAAGGATTGGTTCCAAGATAATAATGTTGCTATTTTTGAATGGCCAAGTCAATCTCCGGACTTAAATCCAATCGAAAATTTTTGGGGAAAGTTGAAACAAGGAGCTGGAAAGGAGGTTCTTAAAAATAAAGATCAGTTGTGGAATTTTCTTAAAAAAACTTGGTATGAAATACCAGTAGAAACCTGCAGGAAATTAATTGCCAGCATGCCAAAAAGAGTCAACAAAATAATTGAAAATAAAGGTGGATATACCCCGGCTTTTAACGAAACTCAGCCAAATTAGCAGAAGAAACTTGTTTTTTTTTACTTTTTAGCTTATTTCAACTAAATGTTCTTATTATTTTGTCCAATGTTTTTTTTAATGATTTCTTACTTTTTTAAAAATATTGAATTTAATTTTTGTTTTTTGTTATTGTTTTTTTTTCGGGCAGTGTGAAGGCCTCTTTTCCGACGAGGCCTTCTTTTCCGACGAATTTTCATCTCACAATTTAGTTCTGCGAATTGAAGGCGTTTTAATTTTAGCGCCGTCTTATTTTAGCAATTTTTGACAAATTTGTTGAGAAATTTTGGCTCAAAATTTGAGTTATACATGTACTCACATTTTAGAATTTTTTTTTTTTTTCATTTTGAAAAAAAAAAACGCTATAAACTCCACTTTGTTTAGACCAACCGTCGAAAGTCCAAATTTATGAAATTTTTCTGATTTATGGATTTCTGTTTTTGAGTTAAAAAGCATATTTCATGTTAGCGATTTTTTTATTTTGACTAATTCGGGAAAACTTTTGGACAAAATATCAAATAGCAAGCACAGCCCGTTGTTCAAACGCTGTTTTATTTTAGCGATTTTTTGCAAATTTGTTGAGGAATTTAGCTCAGAATTCGAGTTATGCATATACTCACTTTCAAGCGATTTTTTTGGAAATTAAAAAAAAAAAAATTGGCATTGTATGTCCAAACACACATACTTTGGGGGTTTGGCAGTCCAGTCCAGAAATTCTCCAAAAACAAACTCAGAATTTGCAGCTTAAAGTCTATCAGAATCGTTTTTAAAACTTGTAAGAAATGGCAAAAGTAAATGACGAAATATTTATAACAATTTTATATTAATTTCTTTCTACAATTAAAGCTACTGCGTTTGTTTTGAACGCATTTCTGCGCAGTTAATTGTGAATACACAAAATATCACGCCAATTCTAAAGAATCGACGCATTTGTGGGTTTTCTATTATTTATATGCGAGAATGACTTTTTTGTATTTGGTTTCTTCTTTGCTAATTAAAATGTATCTTCCACTTTTTTTGCCCCAAAAACAAATAATTCGTAAATTTATTTAAAATTAATTTCAATCATTAATTTAATATCGCAGACACCAAGGGGTGCGTGCAGCACAATTTCTTTCATAAATCTTCATATTTTGTGCGCTCTGGAAACAAGAAAAGCAGATATAAATTACTGTCATACATATTATAATCTTGATAAGGATTATTGCAAACAACAAAATAGGATTATATGATTTAAAATAGATACGAACACTTGTGACCTCATTCAGCACCAATGTGAGTAATTGATTGTGTTTCTTCACAGTTCAACAGAAAATCTTATTAAGACGCCTATGCAAGAAAAAAACACATTTGCTGGGAAACTTGGTTCAAAGTCACATATCATTGAATGATTTGCTTATGATGAGCAGCTATAGAAACAGTTTACCATGAACTTATAGCACCGATTTCACCACAAATGGATCTGAATATGAACTTACATGGAGTCCGGAAGGAACGTAGCTAAATTTACTATTGTTCGAACAAAATCTTAAATATTATGAACCCGATAAAGTACATTATGATCGATTACCTATATTGCACAATGCTTCCAGCAGAAATTGTAAATGAGATATATCAAACCACTCCCCTTTCTGGTGCCTCACACGCAAACTGACCGATTTTCCGAAATTTTAAATTCTCCCTGTTACTCTCAATATTATGTTCACAGTACCCTGAATTTTTGAAAAGACCGGCTGATTAAGCGAGCACATTCTGACATCTCCCACACAAAAAACAAACGATTTAATCCAAATATTCTTACCTCCATATCATGTAAGAACTTTTTGAAATTTACTCAAATTTGACACACATTATATATTTGCTAAATTGAATTCTGAAAATTAAAATGGACTGCTTTTTCCAGCCCCTTCTAATACCTCTCATAAAAATGAAAGGTTTGAATTTCATACTAATCAAATAGGTATACGTATTTGCCACAAATCATCAATAGGTGTTTGTCACAAATCATGCATTCAGTAAAGACAATTCTGAAAATTTAAATGGACCACATTGACCCGATCCCCTTTGGTACCTTCCACATAAATGGCCGATTTATTCTATATATAATTAGGTTTAAATGGTTTACTTCGTTGCATTAAATTCATCCAAACTTGGTGTATGTTAAGCGCCTTTTAAAGCAGAGCCCAAAATTGAAAATGGGCGGCTTCAACACGCCCTTTCTAGTATCTCTCTTACAAAACGGTCAGCTGTCCGAAATTGAATGTATTATCTTTTGTTTTTAATTAATAGGTTGCAGGTTAATAGGTTGAAGCTTGATAAAAGCAGAGACCAAACGATCATGTAGCCACGCCCTTTCTGGTGCCTCCCATATAAATGACCGATTAAACCTAAATATTCTTAGTTTAACTTTCAAGTAGTTGCATTGAAGCAAGTCAAATTGTGTACAAACCTAGTTCCGAGAACGCAAATGAAAGGCATTGATCCGGTCCCTCAGACATCTTTTTTTTCTGTCGATTTTCCGTTCGTAATTTCTTATTGGTAAGCTACAGTGAATTAGCATTTTCGGCACAATATGTATTCATAACTCTCCATGAAACTTGAAAAAATTGATAAAATAACTGAGCTATGACGTATTTAGCTCATATATTCTTACCACAAAAGCTTTCAAAAATTTATATCGAATTTATTAAAATACGTTACACGTCGTGCGCTGGACCAAATAAGTTCTGAGAATGAAAATGAGTGGTATTGCCACACCGCTTATAGTACCTCCCGTACAAATTTTTCGATTAGCCAAAATTCAATATTTTCTCCAATCCCTCAGACATCTCTTAAGAAAATTGTTCGATTTTCCGTCTGTAATTTAAAATTTGTAGACTGCAGTGGATTAGCATTTTGTGCTAGTATTGATTTATAATTCCCAATAAAACTTGCGAAAAATCGAACAAATAATCATGATCCTTCTGATATTTCCCAAATAAATAACCTATTTAACTCATATATGGGCCATATTTCAAGAAGTTACATTGAATTTATTACAATTTGCACACCGTAAATAATCGAAATTTACTTTCCCTAGAGTTCAAACTCCCTACCACCACTGGTACCACTGAAATGTACGGCCTAATTTAACCCACATATTATCAAGGTTCGTATTTGTCTGTAATAACAATAAATTTCAAAAAACTCAGCACGCGTTAAAGGCGGAGTAAAATTAGGTCTGCGAATAAGATGCACAACCACGAACTTTAGAGTAACATACAAATTTATTAACCGTTTTACCAATAGTTTCTAATCGGTATTTATATCAGTAAATTAAAATCTCTTTTCTTATATTGTG
The DNA here is from genome assembly GCA_019455685.1 of Philornis downsi. Taxonomy (NCBI): domain Eukaryota; kingdom Metazoa; phylum Arthropoda; class Insecta; order Diptera; family Muscidae; genus Philornis; species Philornis downsi. The sequence continues at coordinate 401,545 of JAHXMU010000274.1, read as the reverse complement.
CATTATTGCAAGTCACGTATTGATAAAAACCATATGATTTACTACATCTCTTCCCGCTCCACGCACTTTTTCCGGACTACGCGAAAGGGCTTTAAGTAAGAAAATAATTTAAGTCAGGTCACCTAACTGAAATTGATTTACTTATAAAGCATGAAGGCAATAAATACACAAATGTAACCATTTTTGAAAAATGTCATCGAAAGTGGAGTCCACATTAATTATAAAATAATACTTCTATTATTTATTACCACTTTAACGATTCCATCAGTTCCAATTCCTTCGCAAAATATTATATTATATAATATTACGTTTTACACTTAATTGATAATTGATTGACTGCAAACACAGAATATAACTTTCAAATGTTAACGGTCCAGAATTTTAGGCGTAAATGAAATATGAAATTTGGATCCCCGAAATTCCTACTTAGTGAAGGTGAACAAAAAATAAAAATGTAGGAATATTAAAAGATCAGATTAGACCAGAAAATCTATTTATAAGGATCATAGTGCTTTCTATAAATTTATGTGCATTATTATGTTTTAAACTAGGAAATAAAACTGCTATATAGTCAACATGTTATTCAGGTGTAGAAGACGTTTCTTAAACAGTACAATTTACGTACGATAGGCGGCGCGTTAACATTCGTATACATCATAAACAGTCATCAAAACTATGTGCAACTAAATTGCACAAAAAATTAAAATACTTAACATTATTCAAATTTTACGCTTTGAAGTTTTTTATTTTAATGACGTTCAAGAATGAAAATTTACCTTGAAAATTACTAAATCTAAAATACTTTGACTTAAAGAGCCCTTGAAAGACATAAAGTGGTGTTGAAAAAACAAATTATCATATCTATTCGGCCATTTTGCAGCAACCAATTATATTCACAAAATTACCGAATTGTACCTTCGGGAATAAGTTTTAGTACTAGAAAAAATAACCATATAACAAATAAGTTGGTATTGGTATCCGAATATTTGCTTTTTGGTCAATCGTTTATAATTATATTATCCGTAATTGCACAAAAAATGCAAATACTTAACATTATTCCGATTTTACGCTTTGAAGCTTTTTATTTTAATGACGTTCAAGAATGAAAATTTACTTTGAAAATTACTAAATCTAAAAAACTTTGACTTAAAGAGTCCTAGGAAGACATAAAGTGGTGTTAAGAAACAAATTTTCATATCTATTCGGCCATCCTGTAACCAATTACAATTATCAAATAATTGAATTGTACCTTCGGGAACAAGTTTTAGTACTAGAAAAATTACCAAACCACATATAAGTTGGTTTTGGTATCCGAATATTTGTTCTTGGTCAAACTTTTATAATTATATTTTTAATCAGTCATCTCTGTATTGCGGCTTTTTAGATGATATTGCTTCGTCGGAAGAAGGTCTGTACGACGACCATGCTAAGATGTTGACTAATTATTTCGAAAATATTAATCAGTAAAACATTATTAATAAAAAAAAAATGAAGTGGATTTAAATTTCCATAGAATTCCATTTCAGCAACAACATGGTAACGAGAGAACCCCATTAACATCACCTATTTCTTCATCTATTTTATAATAACTGTGTTGTTGTCAGACAAACTGCCCCCATTTTACCTTTCTCTACAGCTTTCTAATTTGGCCTTCATATCAAATTCATCTCACTTCAGAGAGGTAACCGACAAAATGATTCCATAAATAGTCCCCCACTAACCAAATAAACCCTTTGGCAGACAGGGTCATAATTAATAAGACCATGGTGCACAATCCATAAACATGTCAGGTTAGCAGTATTAATAACGAAATCAACTCGATATCATTTCCATTCAAGCGATGCCATTAATCACTTTGGTACAAAAAGTTATAGGACGGAGAGGAAGTGTAAACAAAATGCCATCAACGAACTGTTTAAAATGGATCCATAAAATTGAACTAAATGAAAAACAAAAAAAAAACGAAATGAGTCCAAAATTAAAACATAAACAGAAATCTCTAACAAATAAAAGAAAACCTAAAAATGTACAAATAAAATCCCACTTGTTAATAAATTTAAATTTACAAGCACAGTCGTAGTAGGCTTTACAGCCAGCCACATTAGACATAACATTTAGATAGGCGATAGCATTATGAATTTGGCAAATCGCTTGAAAAATGTTTGGTATTGTATAGTGATGGGTAAAAATGTAGCAGTTGTTATCTACATTATGAGTATTGTAATAACAACTTAACCCGAAATTGAAGCTGCTCATAATTGTATACCATTCTTTTCACAGAAAACGGGAAGTAATAAATTAACCGTTTAATTTTCATTATTCAGTATTTTTGAATGAAATCAGATTTTAAAAGGGCTATAAATGCTTTATTAGGTTTATATCGAAAATATATTACGAAAAAATACATTTCCGTATAAAGCACAAAATGTGAATTAAATAGACAACATAGTTTAAAAAAAAAAATTTAATTTCTTGATTAAATTATTAAGTACAGGAGAGGACGGTCCCAAAACTAGCCGACGTAACAAACAAGACACAACAGGGTTGAAAAAAATTTTCTTTATTTTTCAACATAGTCTCCCTTTTAGCTCGATACAGTTTTCCCAGCGATATTCAATAGTTTCTATACACTGTTAATAGTAAGAACTGTCAAACTTCTTAAAATAGCTCTCTTCATTGTTGGTAAATCTTTTGCCACCGAGACATTTTTTCAAGTTGGCAGATAGAAAATAGTCCGAGGGAGCTAAGTCTGGCGAATAACTTGCGGGATAAAATAATTCAAATTTTAATTCATTAATTTTGCCAAAAGTGGATGTGTGAACTGAAGCATTGTCTTGATGAAACAATACTTTCTTTTTCGCCAAAGGCGGGCTTTTTGCCATAATTTCAGTACCCAAAACGCTGCAATAAATTATCATAATATTCGCCGTTTATCGGGTTCCTTTCCTGAAGATAATCAATAAAAAATAATTCCATGCACATTTTAAGAAACTAGACGTCAAGACCTTGCCCGCAGATGGAACCGTCTTCGCCTTCTTTGTACACAACTCTCCCATTCCACAGTTCAGTGATTTGACTATTTGTTTGTCTCAGGTATGAAGTGGTGGACTAATGTCTTATGCCCTGCTTATAAATCGATGCAAAAATTCGGCTTTATTGCGATCAAACATCGCCAAACATTCTACTGAAACATCTCCATAACGATGTTTTTGCTCTATTGAAAGCAACCGCGGCACCCATCTTGCGCACAGTTTTCTCATCTTCAAATATTCGGTCAATACACGAAGTATAGCACTTTTTGAAATGCATATTATCTCAGCTAGCTCACGCACCTTCAGCCGACGGTCATCTACTAAAGCCATTTTGTGGATTTTTTTTTAACCGTGTCTAACGTGGACACCTCAATTGGTCAATCATTACGGTGTTTGTCTTGGCAGCTCGTCCGGCCTCGTTTAAACTCTGTTATCCAATATTTAAAATCTAAAGAAAATTTTTTATTTTCACAAAAATTCTATCTACCTATATAAAACGTATGTGATGCTAGTTTCTTGCTCACATTTGTTAAACAGACCAGCCCCGAACTAAAGCCACACATTAACGCAATAGCCGACCAGCACTTGATTGAAATTTCAAGATATAATGTAGACAATTTTTTTCCACAAAAACTTTCTCTATAAAATATGTGTGATGCTAGTTTTTATTTACATCTGTGAAAGAGATCACTCCCGAATCAAAAAACTGATATTGACGCAAAAATATCGACCACCACTTGAATGAATTTTCAAAATGAAATCTGAAGACAATTTTTTGTTTTCACAAACATTTTACCTATACAATATATGTATGACATTGTATATGAATGTGATGCTAGTTTTTTGCTCACATCTGTTAAACAGGCCAGCCCCGAACTAAAATCAAGGCATTAACGCAATTGTCGACCACCACTAGAATGAGTTTTCAAAAAAAAATCTAAAGACAATTTTTTGTTTTCACAAAAATTCTCAGTGACACAGTTTCCTACTTCTTAGATGAACACAAAACCAATGTAAAGAGGAACAACAAAAACAAGACCCCAATGTAAAACAAGAACAGCACGAAAAGAGTACAAAATAGAAAGAAAAGATTTTCGTACTTAAAAAAAAAAAACAGAACAAAAACAAAAAAAACCTAAACGGATAAAAAAACACCACATCAAAGTGTTGGCGTTAATGTGTCACATCGATAGACTCCCCACCACTTTGTGTAGTTGTTGAAAATGACATAAGAACGGGCGATAGCCGGAACAAAAAACAACAAACACAACAAAGAAAATCAAAGCGCCACCACCAAAGCAGCTTCCCCACCCCATACACCATCAATGTCAGCAGTTAGATAAAGCACAATTCAATACAAGACTAACAGCAATTTGTTATATTATGTTGGGACAATTTGGTACAATATTTGTCATTGATAACATTAGAGAAGACGGCAACAGCAGCAGCAGTAGCAGCAGCATCATCAGCCACCAATAAATGATCCACTTTCATTTTCACTGTGAGAACGAGTGTGCATGCAATGAGCGTTCGCCTTCGTCTTCTTAAGAGTTTATTTATCTTCCCATCATCGATGAGTTGTTGCTTTTCCGTCTGTTTTAGTTAGTTACGTCTTCGTAATATTTCTTGGCGTTATGTACAAAACTCAATTTGGCCATCTCACTCCCACCATTATAATGTAATCAGAGGGCGCTGATGTTATAGCTGCTGCTGCTGCTGCTAATGTTTTGCTGGCGTTGAAGCAGATAAGTCATCATTAAATTTGACCGTGTAACAAGTGCTGTTACAGGCAGTGTGAAGAATACATGAGCGAAATATAAAATTTGCATTTCCATACTTCGACCATTCGCCAGCCTGAACACCTACTGCAATAGTTGGTCAAGTGTCCATTGTTTTTCATGACTCCCTTGAAGCTACGGTATGTTGCTTAATGATTAGAAAGGGTTTCCCATTAAGGCAAAACGAAAATTAAGACAAAGCAACACAATAACTGACTGACTAAAATCTTAACTGCTTATCTAAAGCTGTGAAGCAAAAATTGAGTATTTATTTCGGTTGCGGATGATTCCTGTTGTATCACCATATAGCAGACCGCCATGGCTACATTCTTTTTCATAGGGCCGAGACAATGCTTCGATTGTCCGAAATAAACTAAAAATTCTCGTAAAAATATTGCAATTAACGATCTTTTTACACGCCTTCAGTGATTTCTACAGACAAACAAATAAAAAAAAAAACTAATTCTCTAGCATCCCATGAATGAGATGTGGAAGAG
>JAHXMU010000274.1:352438-366238 GCA_019455685.1 Philornis downsi | reverse complement strand
CACAATATGCGATGCGGATAAAAACCTACCTATAGATTGAACTTTTCAATTGGGAAGTTCCATCGAAGCCTCCATATTCATCAGACGTTATCCCTACCGATTACCAACAGCTCCTGCTAATGACACATGACCGGTTTGAGTAATGATTGACATCATATGAAGAAACCAAAAATTTCATCGGATAGCCTATACAGATAAATCTTTCTATTCTGGCAAGCTGCCAGAAAATTTGAAAAAGTAGTGGATAGCACAATAAATAATCAGCTTTTGACAACAAAAAAATGGCAGAGATGTATTTGTACTCAATATTAATACTTGATTTCTCCATAGTTATATGAAAAGATATGTTTAAATTGTGCTATTTTGAAAAATGTAAACATATTTTAAACTTTTATATAAACTCTGTAATTATTGATGTAATTCTATTGCCAATCAGTGGCAACTGCATAAACGATTTCCAAACAGAAAATTTATGGTTCAGCATATTCAAATGATTTGTAACTAATTTGTCGGATAATTTCCAATTTGCATTTATTCAGTTCAAGCCAAGCAGCAACACTTTCATTTACAAAATCACATAGAAATTATGTGCCACACCAACTACCGCATTTGATATTCATCGTCTATCTCCTTACCTATTTTCCACATTTAGCTGATAGGTCGTCACATAAACACCTTTCAATCCATTCGTCTGGCTGTTTTCCTATCATCCAATCTTTTACGCCAGTCTGTCAATATTTTAACTATGCCATTTATCTAATCTGTTTATTTTTCCTTTTTAATCGATGTTACGTTTATGCCGTTTCGATTGCCATTTCGTCTGACGTTTATACCCCGCACTGCATTGTAATGGTAGCCGTTTAAAAATTTCCATTGGATTGACGGTAGATAACAGTGTAAACACCAGAAGAAAGTAGTGGGAGCGGGGAAGGGGAATCAAGATTCAATATTGAAATTATGAGAAAGCGTGCCGGTTTTCTTCCACTTAAACCGCATTAGTATTACATGAAGTAAATCGAATTTTGCGGTCCAGGTATTGTTTGATATGGGTCTATGGAGGAAAGTGGGAAATATGTTCATCCACTTATTTAGGTGGCGGATAGAAGACACATTCTTATCTGTTATACGACATACGCAGAAAATAAGCTCAAATGCTTCGGTCTTTTGCGCTTCTTTTTCTATTCATTCACGCCAGATTTAGACAGTATTTCAATAGTCTGGTCCTTCAACCAGAGTTGTCAAAACCTTTTCGTGTTAGAGCGCTTGGTTTTATCCAAAATGGCATAGCGAAACCAATCGCTATATTTTGATGCGCTTGACCGACCGTCGATGTCGGTATACAGCTCATGGTTCACGTGATGCCGATTTTCTCCGTTAATGGTTATGGGTTCATGTATTTTCGGAGTATTTTTTCGAATACTTACAGCATCATATTATCCGCTTGTGTCATAACTTAGGATTTCGCACCGCTCGGTCAATGCCTGGTACAATTGAGTCTTTCTTTGCCGGGAGAGGCTTTGGCATTACATTACATAGTGCAGGGTAATATTTGTTCGCAAGCAATACTATTATGTTAATTGCAGCAGAGGCGAGGTAGATGATTTCATTGAACAGTCTAGAATTATAGTTGTCAACGTTTACATGACATCCCACATGAGTAAGTTCTTTGTTCGTCGAAACAAACAGCTTTGTCATCGTTTACTACTAGCCCTATTTTCGCGGAGTCCTTTTCAATCCTTGAAAAAGCTGCAGTAACATATCCCAGTTTTTCTGCTAATAATGTCAACGTCATGAAATATGTTTATGTAAATTAAATTAATTTTATACTATTATGTTATCTACAGCAGAGGCGAGGTAGATGATTGCTTCGAGTACACCAAAATGATAGTTGTCAGCGTTCACATGACATGCCAAGTGAGTAAACTTTTTGTTCGCCGAAACAAATAGTTTTGTCATCGTTTACTGCTAGACCTATTTTTGCTGATTCCTTTTCAATCCTTGAGAAGACTGCAGTAACATATCCCAGTTCTGCTAGTAATGTCTACGTCATGAAAAATGTTTATATAAGCTAAATTTATATTATTTATTTAGTTTAGTAGTTTTATTTATTTAGTTTATATAACACTAAATTTATTTTGATCACAAAAAACAGGAATTACTTTTCTGTCAATTTAATAGCTTGTAAGGTGAGTTTCATATTTATAAGACCACCCATAAATTTTGCTTTATTTGTGTAAAGGTACATTTTCTGTTGTTATTATGTTCTATCAAAATACTTGTTTGGACGAAACGGCCAACTTTGAGATTTGTGCAGATAACGAACGATACTCTTGTAGTTGCGATAATTGTTTTTTTTTTTTTTGTGTTTCACAATTATAATGCCAAGCTCAATTAGTCATAAGATCATTATTATTTTTGTGAAGAGGTGGTAAAATGCAGAGATAAGTAGCCGTACCGCAAGGAAAAAGTTGGACAGAACATGAAATAGGTTAACTAATCGCTTACAAGGACAAGGGATGCAGTGGAAGGGAAATGGGGCCCAAATTGGACAGGAGCCATAGTCTTACTCAACATTTCTTACGAAACCCTGACGCTTATGGATCTAATAAGCTCTCAGGAAGGAAAAAAATACGTTCTAACCGCGATGAGCGACAAATTATAAAAAGTGTCATCAACACAACGAGGAGTTTATGCGATCTGCAGCAAGCTGTTGTGGACAAAAATGTTAGTCGCAGCACCGCTTGGCGGACATTAAAGTGCTCAAATTGTATAGGAAATGAACGAGTATCATCCATTCCAGTTTTAAAAGCTGAACACAAACTTGTCCATACGGATTTTGGGTGTAAAAATATGAACACACCAAATGATTGAGCGATTTGTTGTTAGATAATTTTTCCGGATAAAAAAAAAATGGAATTTAGATCGTCCTGATGGTTTCTGCCGTTATTGGCATGATTTGAGGAAAGATGCTTGATGCTGAAGTTTTTATCCTCAAGAGTGAAAAGTGCAGATTACATTCGAGTTTTAGAAAACAGTCTTATCCCATTTCTGGATGAAAATAGGGGCAGAGGCTGAATTTTCCGCCGCAATCCACGTCAGCAGAGAGACAGAATTCTGGTTTTCCTCTAAAAGAATCAAGGCTATAAACTGGCCAGCGTTTATTAGATCTATAAACGTCAGGATGTCGTGAAAAAATTTTGAGTGAAACTATGGCTCTTGTCCAGTTTCCGCCCAATTTCACTTTCACTTCATCCTTCGTTCTTGTAAGCGATTATTTTACTTATTTCGTGGTCAGCCAAATTTTTTCCTCACGGCCTGAATTTTACTACTTCTTTACAAAAATAATGGTAATATTACCGGTTGCACCTTTAAAAACTCTCAAATTGAACTTGGTACTATAATTGTGAAACACGCTTTATATATTTATAAAAAAAAGGTACCGTTATCTGCACCCAAAATTTGCAAAATATACATGGTAGTTTCGTTCAAACAAGTATTTTGATAAAACAACATAACAACAAGAAATATAAATATTATATTATAATATTATAATTATAAATATTAAACGCACCTTATAAGATTTCTTATAGGATACAAGCGATCCCATTTCTACTGTGAGCTTATTTTAATTGACAACTAAGACGGCATGGCGCTGCTATCCTTTTAGCGCCCATCCATAAATTTCTCGATGGGAGGGACCTACTTCTGAAAGTAGGGCACACATGACAAATACCAGTACATAACAAAAAGTCCTTATATTGTATAATTTAGGACGGAAGTCATATGCAAACTACTATCCTTTACGAAAATATACTTCAAATGACTTTAAAAATGCCTTTGGTAACAAACAGTATAATATTATGCATTCCTCGTTTGTGATTTTCCTGATCAAATTTGCTTTTTCGCCTAAATACTCTCAGCATATTTGATTCACTTTTTATTAAACTGAATACTTGGCTTTAGGGTCATTTCCATGCACAATAGAGAAGCTCTTGCATGAAATCAAAAACAAAATAAAAAAAAGAAAAACCGAATGAACGAATGAACCTTAGAAAATCGATTCGATAAACGGGTCTTGGGTCTTGTGTGTGTGTTTTTTTTAGTTTTTATTTTTTATTTTTCCTCGGTGCCAACACAACAACAACGTGACTGTAAAAAACTAACAACGTTGAGTTGAAAACTGCAGTTATGTCAGCCAGTCAGTTAGTTGAGCCTGCATTAGACGGCACCGCCACCAATGCTGCTTGTGAGCCAATATCAGTTGCTGCAGTAGCAGTTATGTGGCATGTTGAAATTCCCATTTCCATCCACCTCAACGGCGGATTTCTGGAGTAGGAGGGGAGAACCGGCCGGCAAGTTTCGTCTACAATTAATGTCATAAAACACAATAACACACACAATTCACTCTCACCACTCCATTTCACTCCATATCACACATCATTCCCTTCGAAGAACGCCGGCGCTGTGTCAATGAAACACAGTAAACGACTGGAAATGGAAAAATGCTTCTAATATTGGTTGCAACATACAAGTCAATGACCGGAATTGGTAGTTTTATGTTATTGGACTTTTTTTTCGTGACTTCTTTGGCTACAACTTTCTCGGTGCTTCTAGGAAAGAAGTAATGACATAGTTTGACTAAACTGACGGCGATAACTCTATAACGACATCATGAAAATAGAAATGAAAATGTCATTTACTAATCGCAAATTTACAACATCATACTCGTATACTCGTATGAAAAGACACTTAACTCTTAAATCGTTTAGCTACAAGCCATTGTTAAAGTATTCTTCAGCTGTTCAATGGCTTAGTTTGGTTAGAATTATAAGTGCTGATCTGATTACTTAAAAAATGACCGCAATTCCGCACTTGTTACCAACTCCGTTAGTTGGAAATATAAGAAACAACTTATAGTTTACCTCTAAAACCCCCCAAAAGCCGGATAAAGCCATTGCAAAGTCATTGCAACTTCCATGGAACATTTAGTAGGGTTGGATGACAATCACTCAAAATGTTCCCATTGCGTTGTATAAAGACCTGCCGGCCACTAGATATGGCTTCATCTCCGGTTTATGCTTTCATTCGCAATGCATATGTTCCTGTAGCACTTTGAATGGTTCACCCTTAAGGGATGAATGATTTTACGAATAATTCGATATACTTGTAATATTAAATACTCACAGTACAAGTCAAGGAGATGTAGCAACTACATATTTTATTAATTTATAAAAAGCCAAATCGCTTACCTGCAAAGAGAACAGAAAATAATATTAGTGATTTACTTTAAAACATTATTTTTTATAAAAAATTTAATTTAATTATAAGAAGTTATTTCCATAGAGTTAATTTTTCTAATAGAGATTTCATAATAGATCAAACTTCCAAGCCGTAACGATACTTTTATTCATTATTGTTTGATATCTCATCAAATTAAAAATCACCAATTTACGACTCCATATCGTACGGACTGCAGAAGACACAATTCGGTAAACCATTGAATAGTTTCCAATTTTCCTTACTGAACAATATGCTGCCAAATACATCTTGTCCAGCACGTAGTAACAAAAATATAGGTTACAGTAAAAGAGAAATCCATTATTTTGTTCATAGGTGGACTTAGCAAGCAACTCATATCTTGCGCTGTACAAGTTACACTAGATGGCGTTCGTACTTAAAAAGCTCCTTCGACAGTTTTGTGATCGCTTGACTCAGTATTGTTTGAGCGTGCATCAAGAATTGAATGCGACCAAGAGAAGACACGTCATATTTTACAAATTTTCTTCGGTAAAGCCGAAAAAGCAAGTCAAGTGTTTACAGTCCTAATACAAGGGCAGTCTCAAAACGATTTGGTGAAACAAATGTAATGTTTACAATTCTGAATATAGTCTCATGAACTAGCAAAATACTGACATTCAATTTTAATTTGCAATCACTTTCATGGAATACCCTTTTTTGCAACCCGTGCAAACAATTGCGTTTGCGACAGTTTAGTGCACCTGTTACCTTTTAATTGTGGTGGTTGGAAGGAAGACAAAATGTTGGTCAAAAATAACCGCAGACACTGCAGCTGGTGGCATTGGTTGCTGTTTTCACTGTGATCCTCTTTTAGGATATCAGTTAGAGGTTTTCGAAAATTTCACTTCGTCCATAGAGAAAGTATGAACGATTTAGTTGTGGTCAAATAGGGTTATCCATTTAGCGGATTCAAAACCCTCGGTTTGGCAAAGCTGTCAACTGCTAAATACCTGTCATCTGAAGTGTTATTTGTTTAGTGAAAGGTTTGCCAGTTACTAATATGGTTTGATTAACCACCGTAGAATGTGTAAAAATAGCTAAAACTTACTACAAAAGTGGTGATTCAAAAAAAGGGCACTTTTCGTGCATAGCGGAATGATTCTGGTCGTCATAATCGACCTATAGTGCAACGAGTTGACAAGATTATAAAAAAATTTGAAGGAACTGGAAACGTTACATAGATGTGGCCAGGTCTAAGCATCATCGCAATGTACGCACTGCCGAAAATGTCGCTTCTGTTAGTGAAAGTGTGGCCGATAATCCGAATTTCAATTCAGAGCGCTATGGCCATATGATGACCGACTTTTTTTGACCTGCAATTGAAGATTATGAACTGGACAATATGTGGCTTAAACAAAACGATGTCACGAGTCACACAACACAACCGATTTTGACTTTATTGCATGAGAAGTTTCCAGAAACCGTAATTTCATGTTTTGGCGACGTCAATTGGCCACCAAGTTCATGCGATTTGACGCCGTTTGCCTTTTTTTTTGTGGGGCTACGTCAAAGACCGCATTTATCCGGATAATCCCCAAACGTTGGAGCATTTTAAACCCAACATTCGTCAAGTCATCGCCGAGAGACCACCCGAAATGTGCGAAAAAGTTGTCGACGCCTACTTCAAAAGGAACTGCAACTAATGCAGAGGTTGTCATTTAAATGACATTGTATTTCGTACATAATGACAAGGTCCAATCATTATAAATAGATAACCCGGTAGAATATAACGCCAGTGCCCAATAGGTTTTATTATGTTACTATACGAAAATCTGTAAATGAATGATTAGTTTTACATTTTGATTTCTTTATTCCCTTTTGTTTATCGCAGAAAAAGCTGGGAGGTATGGAATTAATGTGCTCCGTCCTCATAGACAAGAGGACTTAAAAATAAGCCAAAAGTTGAAGCCTTCTACGAAACATTAACACATCGGTCAAGCATTCACAGCTTTACTTTATGCTGTACTTTCGAAAATATTGAAACAGTTCAAGATGATCTTTTCATTGAGTGGAAAAGTATAAATATCATATATCGTACATCACATGACTACATAAAGAGAGATCATATTAGTATATCTTCTTTGAATTATGGGCACATCAATCAACGTAGTTAATATCCGTGCGTCATATTATCTTTTTCCGGGACTATCATAAAACATAAACGTATTTGTTGAACTTTTGTATGTCTAAGGAATTTTTTCTAAAACTAATTGTTTTCGATTTTAAAATTTGTGCATTCGATAAAAAAAAGTCTTTGTATGGGGTAGTTTTTAGAGAATAGATCAGTTGGGTCAATTGTAAAGTCATATACCCACTGTGTTATGGACGATTTTGATGCCAAATAAGTAAGTGCGGGTGTCAAAAACACTCCCTTTTCCTAAATAATATATCAACTTATTTCAATTTACCAGGGATATTTTTCATTTTAGTAGGTTTCTTAGAAATTCACATAAACTGGCAATGATTCCTTCAAGTATGTGTCAAAACAGCGAACAAATGATGAAACTGTTTGGAACGTCCTTTCATTCAAAAATTGGGGGAAAAAAAAGTTTATGAAATTACCAAAAAAAAAAAAAGTCTATATTCCCAGAGATATGTGAACGGCGCATAGTTCGATTCTTCGTCAACTAAGAGGTAGTGACGAAAACTATCTCTTCCCATATAAGATGTAGTAAAAAGAAATTTAGTATTTTTATATGATTACGATACGATTTTTCTCAGTGTGGTTAGAAGATTGGAAGGTTAGGTCAAACCCTCACCGTTTTGTCCGATAACTTGTTGTCATATTAAAAGTAATTCCATTACGCGTCTCTTTTAGAAACCTTCATACCTAAGGGCAAAGAAAAGGACTGTCCATTTTCACAAACTTCTCTTGTTTTTACCAACAAAATCATTCTCCATAGACAGATTTGTCCTGGTTTCCAGACCTTCTGGCGAGTCACTATCACTATGTGGCGTTATGTTGATGCAACATAATTCCTCTAGAATTGGCTAAAGCTGGCCGGCCACTCCTGAATTGCAGTATTGCTTCATTAAGACGATACACTTATTGACAATACAGGTCCAAAGTAAGAATTCGCTCGTAAGCTATTTAATAGTAGATGATTTCCTTACAATTCTGCCAAACACACAGTAAAACTTTTCTTACATTCAATATGAACTTAGCCCCTATTTGCGCCCCCTTAACGCGATTCGGCAGCCACCGTTTTCGCATGACGTTATCCTAAGTAACCAACTTTTCATAACCAGTCAGCATCCACTCCGGGAATGAATCGGTTTTGCTACGATTCAATAGCGATTCGCAAATGGAAATTCAGTCCATGCATCAAATCATACGGTACCCATACAATGAGCTTTTTAGCTTTATTAAAATGGATCCAAACATGTTTTTGGCAATGTTTAGCTCTTCTGTGTCTGGATTTCCTTTATTTTATTCACATTTTTGACAATTGTCCTTCAGGAACGTGACACATCTTTCACATTAAAGTTACCGGAACGGAATCGACGAAACCAAAAATACGCCTGATTGACTGTATTATAAACACTATTCAAAATTTTCAGCCGCCCGGTCAGCGTTTTCCCCTTAAATACAAAAAATATATATTTTGTATCTTCTTTTTGCTATTGTCTTTTTTTTACACGCAACCAAACTATACAGAGCCAAGCAAACGCAAAACTGCCTGAGTATGAAATCTTTTTTTTAAAGCCATCTAGCGTAATTCGATTGCACTTATATAATTCGTAGTAAACATTACTGAAGCCATCTATTGGTAAAATAATGGATTTCTTTTTAATATCAACAAATCCCGTTGCATAACATGAATGAGACATGGGAGAGCTTCTGGCATTCTTTTTAATACACCATATAGTAGATATAAATTCGTATTTTTTTGGTATGTTTCAATAACCAAGAGCACAATTAGACCGACCCTTTAAAAACTATATGAATTGGGTGAATTATTCCTCCTAAATGAAAAGGGGAAAATTATAAAATTATTGACAAAAATCTGAAAAACATGTCTTTTATGAGAAAAAATTCGATACTTATAGTTTGCTATACTAACTTTACCCATTTTAACCAATTTCCAGCTGAACACTCCCATAACTACGAGACATTTTCGAAATTTCAGTTCCTTAAGTCGAGTCCAGTTGGCCGCTATATCTGATTTAAGCCGCTTTCCTTGTTATATTACGTTTGCCTAGCGTTTCAGGTGATCCATGATAAGTTTTACGAATTAATGTTTTTTTTAATGTCGATAATATTTAGAAAAATTAAGCAATTTTGGCAAAAAAGTTTAAATGTCAAGTACGTTTAAAGGAGCACATTTTGTACTTTGAAAAGTGATCTGGTAATAGAGTTCAACCAGCGTCAGGCAAAGACGACAAGACAATATTTTAGCACAACATTAGAAGGCGCCAGTCTAGCGGCCAAAATTGCTTTAATGTGGGTGGGAATTGGTCTGAGGAAAGTATCAGACTCGAATTTTTACACACATGATGTGTTGATCGTCTCATTAGTTGCAGCCGACATTATCCAGTATACATTTTTTGACAATATATTTACTAATTTTAGCATTTCGCATCGTCTTCCTGCTACAATTTACTGATTACTTTCCACTTAATTGGAGCAACAGGCACTTATTTGGACAGACGCCTGCATAATAAACGTAGCTTATTTTTTTCTGAATGAAATATAGGTTAAAAGACTTTAACTAACCATATCCCCATTTAAAGCAGCATCATCTAAAATGAATGGACTAAAGTGATTAATTGTATTATCTATCAACTTTCACAATATGGGCGATTTATTTGGAAGTTTGTGGAGATCGGCAGGAAATAATCTACTACGAGCTGCTCCCCTACAGCCAAATTCTTAACTCGGACTGGTACAGTAAACAATTGGACCGTTTGGAAGAAGCAATTGCACAGAAGCGGCCAGCTTTGGCTAGTAGGACAGGAATTGTGTCCCGTCAGAAAAATACTAAACCACACACATCGATAACGACTCGACAGAAGCTTCAGTAGTTTTTTGGCTATGACAAATAATTCTGATTTGCCAATGGAGACGAGGGTCTCTATGGCAGAAGCATAATGGAATTATCTTTAACATGATAATAATTTATCGAATAAAACGTTGCCTATTTGACATACGATATTTCGCCTATATTTGAGAAGTGCGAAATTTCTAATTTGGGCTATCTGATTGTTATTCACTTGGGAGCAAGCAGAAACCTTATCAAAATTTCCCAATTTCTGACCTTGGGGCATGTATTCCCTGGTAATGGCATCAGACATCTGTCTGATGGTAGCTAAAGTGAGCAGGCGACTAGTTGAGAAACCTAAATTGCAGGCTAACAGCGATGCGTCTTAGGCCAATAGGTAATATCAGTTGCTGAAACTCAACTCATACCAGTCTAGTGATCGTAGACAACCCCAACACTAAGATCGTAAGCAGTGGTCTGATAAGCCATTTCTCTTCCACAAGATTATTATGGAAACAAAAAAGAAAACAATAAAACAAAATCCACCAAAAGTTGATGACCCCCGTAAACGTTGTAAGGACCATGATTTAAGAATATGCAACCGGATTGTCCGCACTCTTTACAAAGATAGTGCCTCTTGATAAATATAAACCTGATATTACCGCCATCCAGGAAATGCGATGGTCCTGGATCCAAGGATGCACTCGGCGAAAAACTGTCTACTATAGCTGCCACGCAGAAAGACATGAATTCGTATGTGGATTTGTTGTGGAAAAAAAGACTTCGACATCTTTTTCCCCGGTTTAGCGCCATAACTGACCGTATAGCCACTATCCGCATCAAGGCAAAATATTTTTTCATCACGCTGATCTGTGTAACATTCTATGAATGCCTAGAAGAAGCATACGACCGAAGAAAAAGTATTCCATTTCAAATTTATTACCAGATAAGTTTTGTTTTGATCTCATTTACTTAAACGTCAAATATTTTGTTATCATTCTAACAGGTCCCTAATGTAGGATTGGTGAATTTTAACAAAGATTAGGCGATATTGCTATTTTCGAATATGCCGTCACGTTTTCAATATATTCATTTCAATCTTTTGGCAAATCGTACACATAAACAGTGGCAATACACAAAAAAGAAAGAAAAGACTTATCAAATTTAAAGCTTATCAAATTGTCCTTAGTTTATTCTCCTTCATTTGAACGCAATCTAATTTATGATTCCTACCAAAGCATATCGTAGTTATCATCTAACACAAAAGGGAGAATCTATATTGGAAACTATAAAAGCCCTTACAGTACTGATACAAAGTGTCAGTTCTATTCTTACAGTGGCAACATGAAATTCATAATAGTTTTCGCTTTGGCTTTGGCCACCGCCTCGGCTTTCGATCTTAGAGGTTCCCACATCCAACCTCGTGATCTTATTATGCCCATCGTTGAGAACGAGGGCCGCATCACCAATGGCAACAACGGATCCGTTGGTCAATTTCCCTATCAAGTTGGTATATCCTTGAAGTTGAGCGCTTTGTCCTCTTCCTGGTGTGGTGGTTCTTTGATTGGCAAGAATTGGGTTTTGACTGCTGCTCACTGTACTGATGGGTAAGTTGTAGCTCTGCGATAATTACGAGTAAGAATTATTTAAATGTTGTATGCTTTTAGTGTCCAATCCGTCACGGTCTATTTGGGCGCCACCGTTCGTACATCTGCCGAAGTCATCCATACCGTTCCCAATAGCGACATAACCATCCACACTGGCTGGAATAGGGATACTTTGAAGAACGACATCTCCTTGATCAAGATCCCCTCAGTCGACTACACCACCAAGATCCAGGCCGTTAAGTTGCCCGCCATTGCCAGCTCTTATTCCACTTACTCCGGCGATTATGTCATCGCTTCCGGTTGGGGCCGTATCTCTGACTCTGCTGCCACTGTTACCAATAACTTGCAATGGGCCCGTATGCAGGTCATAACCAATAACCTCTGTGCCGCCACCTATGGTATCATTATTACCTCCTCCAACATTTGCGTTTCTACCACCGGTGGTGTTTCTACCTGCAATGGTGATTCTGGCGGCCCATTGGTTTTGGAGTCCAGCAAAATCCAAGTTGGTTTAACCTCTTTCGGTTCTATTGCCGGCTGTGCCAAGGGTTACCCAGCTGCCTTCACTCGTGTCACCAGCTATTTGGAATGGATCAAGACCCATACCGGCATCTCTTATTAAACAAACTTTTTTCTATTTTACATCATTTTTGTTATAAAAAGTTGCAGTAAAATGTGATATCGATATTGAGGCCCTCGCAATGAAAGGGTATAGAAAGGATATTATAAAAAAATATTAAGCGTTTGATGATGCAGTCATTGTTTACATTCATATTTCTGTCGTAAAGATCATAGAATGACAGAGTTAGTAGGCTGACAAATTCAAGCTTACTCGTATATGGAAATGTGCAGCTCTACACTGCTACTTTTTTCGCTTTGTAAGCTTCACGCATTTGCAATTCCAACTTGATGAAAAGGAAAGAATTTTTCATCATTATCAGAAAATTTTGTTTGTTTTCTACTGTTTTGCATATGCTGAATCCGCAAATTCATCTTAAACGGAAAAGCATTGCAATTTTTTAAGTATTTTGTTAATAAATTTTAATTAAAAACTACTAAAATCTTTTGGCAACATATCAGTCAACAAGTCTCGGATTACAACTAATGGTAAGTAATGCCGCTTGTAAAACTTTGTGGAAACTCTTCTCGACCGAAAACAACCTTTAATCGATTATTGGCTGATTTTATACGAGGTCGTACCAGCACCAATGATGCTCAATGCAGTAAACATCCTAGACATGTTTTATGGTTACACTAGAAATCATAAAAAACCCGTATAATTATATTCGGTAATGGAAATTTTAAGTTGCAACGATAGCTGATATCAAAAGGCAATGGTGTTCGGACATAAAAAATTGAATAACGAGATTTCAGAGAGTGGAGAAAAGACATTAATGTTTTAATGCTTCCTAGCCCTGACTACAACGATTTAAACCCAATAGAAATAATTGTATGTAACTATGGATGAAAAATTAATCCACAAAAATTAATCCCGCATTCCTAATTTAAGGGGTCCCTGTGGTCTATTTCAAAAGTATAGGCTTTTAAGAATATACAGTCAAATTTTTGGAAAGATATTCCCAGTATTTTTGATTCTAAAGTGTATTGCTAGTAATAATCAAAACAATAATGAGAGTTTCAATTCTTGTGTCTTGCACAAGAAAAAATTTTTGAAATTTTTGAAAATATCTACTCTCAAAACTTTAAACTCAATTATTTCGAGCTATCGAAACCACATTTGGTGCTGCAAAAAAAAAAAAAACAAAAACAAAACAAAAACAAAAACAAAAACAAAACAAAAAACAAAACAAAAAACAAAACAAAAAAAAACAAAACAAAAAAAGAACAAAAAAATTAAAAAAACAAAAAGAAAACAAAAAAAAAACAAAAAAAAACAAAAAAAACAAAAAAAA
>JAHXMU010000274.1:338604-352338 GCA_019455685.1 Philornis downsi | reverse complement strand
GAAAAAAAAAAACAAATTTCGTATTCATTTTTTTTTTTTTAAATGAAAAAACCCCGATTTTTAGAGTGCCAAATTCAAAGCCGCGCCATTTTGTCAATTTTTTTTTATTCTAGTGCAGACATTGCTGCAGTCATACTGATTAATAATTTTTTTGGTTTTTGTGTTTCAGATAAATAGAAGAGCCAAAATGAACAACACCGTCCAGGTTCAATTTTTCGGGAGGGTCAACTTCTGTGCCATTTTTTAAATTATTAAAATTAAAAAAAAAAATTGTTTTCATTTTCGTATGTAAAAGAAGTGAAATAAAAAGCCTAACAAATTTAAATATCGCTTTTCATTTTTCTTATTGTAAAAAAAATTCCTGAAAATACCCTGAATTTTCGAGCTCTAGACCACCGGAACCCCTTAAATTGGTTTGACCTTCTAAAGTCCGAACAATGTGAGAAAAAAGGAAAAAAGTAATCGGCGAATGTTATATAGCACTGAGAAAAAAGTACTGTTTTACCAATATAATGTACCATGTCACAAGCCGATGGTATTGGGTCTTAAATTTAAATTTCCGTCCAAACATTCCCAGATCCAGATCTTGTCATTATTACTTTGCAAGTTTGCGTCGCAAAAGGATGCTCAGGAAAAATGATTTGGTTCAAATGATTATGTTATTGCAGAAAATGAGACGTATTTCGAGGTCATTGGCGCATTCTTCGATAGCAAAAGCATCGAAATGCTAATAATAGTATGCTGATGACCATGCCCAAGGATTGCAAAAAAAATTGTTTCCCCCTGAGTGCCGCGACTAATTGCGCAAAGTTTTAGTAAACTGATATTTAAGCTCTTCAAATAAAAAAAAAATTAAATACTGTTTGAACTAACGAGAGAACAAATGTTACGTATTTTTTAGGTCCCGGAACAACTTCACATTTCCAGCGTAATAGGACGACTGATAATCACGCCTAATATTCATACCAATTCCAATTTGTCAGCACTGTTATCTTAAATACTACAAATTGACAAGATAGATAAGATAAGAACTGCAAGTGCCAACACAAATTCTATGCCAAAGAACTTAGCTAAGTTAGCTTGCCAACGTTACACGAGTATACTTATATATATACGATTACTATATATATATATTATATATTATACGAGTATACGTATACACACATGGTCAAAATAATAAGTACACCCTATATTTTCTTAAAGAATCGTAGACGAAAATTTATTTAAATTAAAAGAAAAAACAAACACTAATTTATTTTATTATAACAATAAAAATAAAATAAATACTGAAACAATAGCAAAAAACAGAAGGTAAATTCAGTATTTTTCAAAAAGTAAGAAATTAATCAAAAAACATTGGACAAAATAATAAGCCCATTTAGTTAAAGTAAGCAAAAAAGTAAAGAAAGTAAAGAGTTTCGTTAAAAGCCGGTGTATCCATATTTTCAATTATTTTTGAATAAAATTGGGTGAAGAAGTCGCAGCTGATTGATTGCAGCTGGGGCAAATGGACTGTTGTTGTTCTTGCTGCAATTAATTTGATGTGGTGATCGACACTGCACCCGGTTGGAAATTTCCAGAGTAGATTGTGGACTGTATTTTGGGTTTGAGGTAATCTTCTGTACCGCTGGGAAGGCAAGTCGACCTGTTGATGAATGTTATGACCCCTTTTAATCAGATAATTTCTCAAGAGATTTGAGAAATTATTAATTGAAATTCGGATTATCCGCCACACTTTCACTAACAGAAGCGATATTTTTGGCAGTGCGTAGTACATTGCGATGATGCACAAACTTAACCACATCTGTAACGCTCCCAGTCTTTTCAAATTTCTTTATGATCTTGCCAATTTAGGTTGAGTATGACGACCCGTAATGCGCAAAAAGTGCTCACGCTTGAATAGCCACGTTCTTCGTTTGTTAAACGATCCATATTCATAAATGGCAAACCTTTTCCTAAATAAATAACATTTAACATGACAGGTATTTAACAGCTGACAGCCTTGCCAAGCCGATGGTTTTGAAACCACTAAATGGATAACCCTATATATCCAACATAATCGTAACCTTAAATACAGATTTCGAGCCTCTCATTTTTTTCCAGGTCCACTGACAAACAAACAATATTTCTAATTTTTAATGGCCCTCATAATGGGTTAATTTTCCACGAACTTATAAACACACATGAAGGTAATGCTTATCAGCTATTGCATACAATCATTTTCAATACGCTTACATGACATTATTCTTGAAGGAAACCTTATTAGAGCCAAAGTCAAAAAGTTGTAATCTTATTTAAATTGTATAAAAATAAACTCATCAAATGTATTAAAAACCGGTTTCTGTAGAAAAAAATATATATTAAAGAAACAAAATTTGGTATACAAAATGCATTGATTGTTATTAAATCGACGAAGACAAACTTTTCAATTCGATTTATTTCTTCGTTCGGTGAGCCTTAAAAAATATGTACAAATTTATCAAAATTTTCCGTCTCATAAGAGATCCCATCAAAATAAGTGCTTCCCCGGAAGAATTCACTGCAATTTTTGGAACGAAGTGTTGAAAATTTGTGTGTCCACCAATAAATTTAACATAGGCTTGTCATAGGAAGGAAGCGGTTTTTATGATGTATCTTCTTTACATTTTTACCAGAGTTATTATGGCAATGAAAAAGCAGTCATTTTGGTGCATAAACGGCGTTTGCCCAAAGAAATTTTGCTCTTGGATCAGAGTTTTCATGCCAAAATTAGACTGTAAAACAGTGTTTTTATCAAATGTGATTGTGTGGCAGTCAGATCCAAACAAATTGATAGAATTTAAACGTAATTCAATTTAATAAGAACTACAGAGTTTGTTTGGATTGGAAGTGATTAAAATGTTATTCTTTTCGAATGACTTTAAGCTTTTTTGTAGGGTTACTACGAAATTTTCGTACTGTATGCCGTTTCATTCTTCCACACTAACAGTTTAATGCTGCTGAAAACTTTTTTCTGAATATCTCAATATGTTCTAGGTGCCAATATCTTCCCACAGGGTTTTTTTTTTTGACAGTAAAAAATTTTTTTTGGATTGTGAACATTTTCGATAAGGCAAAGTATTGTGTTTGGCACCAGCCATAAAAACAACAAGGAATAATTCAAATTCTTATCTGAAGTAAACGGTTTTCCCAACTGACCTTCATTTGTTCCCCAATAAGGCTGGTATGTAATAGTTATTTCCTTTTAATTGTTCTTTGCTAATGTAATAGTTTCTTTACTATGTAATAGTTGTTTCCTTTTAATTGTTCTTTACTAAAATTCAGACTCTGATAACTGCGTTCACTAACCAGAACAACTCTGATTGTGTATAGATGTCGGTCACAACTGCCAACTACTGTAAAATAAATATTTTAAAAGAAAATTTAAAATATAAAATTTGTGCTACAACACTGAGAAACGCCGATACTTCTCTCAAAAGTTTATGACCAAGTTGTCATCTAATAATCACTTAACAATTTCCCAGCTTTTATTGTGCTAATAAAATAGCGGAGTGTAAAAAATAAGAATTCAATAAGATATGCCAGAAAACGACTGAAATTCAAAACACAGCCATTGTTCTGCTAACGTTACGTTATCGATAGTCAAGTCTAGATATGCGACTACATCATAATTCACCCCAAGAGGCAGATGTCAATTATTTGTGTTTTATTTTACGAGAGAGTAATTAATATTTAGCAATTTGCATTAGTAGTGGTAGCGACAGTGTTCTCTAAAAATAAATGTACAAATATAAGTTAATGAAATTCGTAAACAACAGATGGCGCCTCATTAAAGTATAGGTACAAATTTAGTAGTAGACATTTTGTTTCTTCGTATTTGGAATGTTGGTATCACCCCATTTTGCGATTACGGTAACAAAAATTTTACATCAAATTCATGATTTTTTGACGATTTATAAAATTAAGTGGATGGAATCGTTAAGTTCGATATACAATTCCGAAACTATTGGCTTAATGGTTGTTGAGTTTGCAAGAAAGAAATTTCGGTTTTTCACACAGATTATGTTTTTATTACTTTTGAAATGCTTTACCTCAACTAATAAAATTGTATGCTATGTCTACACGCAGATGACATATCAAGCTACAATTTGTGATATCAAGTCACATTTTAGACATATTTTGCTAATTTATTTCACAAAAGTCAAAAGTGCCACGGAAGCTCACTAGAATATTTGTGACCTGTGGGTTCACCGAATTTATTTTGGACATTTCTAGCTCAAATATGACTACTGCAAAACTTGACAAAATGATAAGTATGAAATCGAACATCGAGTGAAATCGACATTTTTCTGTCCGAAAAGTTGCAGAAAAGCTAAAAACGTCTCGCACGACAATGGAGAACCATTTAGAAAGACCTGGACTCGTCAAAAAAAAAAAAAAAAAAAAAAAAAAAGAGGTTGATGAATACAAAATTTTGAAGGTCGCTATCGAATCAAACCGACAGGTTTCTGTCAATGGTGTGTATTGGCCACCAAGATCATATCGTTTGATCATCTCTGACCTTTCCAAGTAGGATTGCCTGAAGTCGCAAATCTATAGCAATAATCCAGAATCGATTGATGCCAAAGTCAGCATAACTCGCCCAAATTCAACAGGTTCTTTGCGGCAGGTTAATTGAAAATTGGAGCACAATGCAAAACCGCACCACATATTTGAACGATGCTATTTATATTCAATACATAAAGACATACATATATGGGGTTTTCAAATAAAAAGAGATTTTCGCTAACATCTTACACAAAACGTATTTAATTCCATTTCAACCTCGATTCACCCTATTTGGAGAAGCTTTTACTTGGAACGCATGATAAAAATAAACTTATTTTCTAGTCATAATTTAAGGAAACATAATTACTAAGAATAAGAGATTAAATATATAAAAAAAGGACTTAAGTAAACCAGAGTTGACGGGGGTTTTACGTGAGACTCGTAAAGTTACTCACGGGGTGATTATCACACTGGGCATATAACAGAGCCAGCCTAGGATAACCAAGTAAACTTGGAAAGAGAGTCAACAATTTTGGGAGCAAGCTACCGCAACGTTCCACGTCAAGTGATTACCCCTGGTGGCTTCACGTCTATAGCGAATGATTTTGCTGGTGGTACTTCGCCTCAAGAGAAGTTTGTGAAAATCGAATGTCCGAGTTTTTGTCAATAAGCTATGAGAAAGATATAGAATGGCATTATCTTCAAAAAAAAAAAAAAAACAAGAAATCATCAAACAAAACATTGCATGTTTGACATGAATACAACTTATATTATTTTAATAACATGTACTCGTATGGCTTCTACACTAGTGAAATAAATGTACGATAGATGGCGCAGTGATTGTTTCATTACAAACATATAAATTTCAGGTTATCCAAATTTATCGTAACCACGACTAGGCGAATCAGATGCCTAAATTGTTCTGTAAAAGGCTATTGGCACGTTTAGGTATATTTCTAAGTTGGTAATACTGTGACAAATATCTTTCCCAAATTTCACTTTCTAAATGTCAATAGAGTTTGAACTAATTGTGATATTTTGCGACGCAAAATGTGATTTTAGCAATTTTATATTTTGTGATTTTGTTAAGCGTGACCCGGCCGTGGAATGATGTTTAAAACTCGCGACTATATGATAGTGGGTTCGATCCCAAATAAAACCACTGATCAATATTCGACTGGCGGTCACACCGATGTGTCTTACCCACGATGTGACCACATTATGATGCGAGTGCCAACGCCTCCCTGGGACGGCCAAGTACACTTGGACTAACTACGAATGGGAGTCGACAATTTAAGGAACAAGCTACCGCAACTGTCGGCCCTTTTTTCCAGTCAAAAGATACCAAATTTATTATACTAGTATGGTAGAGGTGAGACCAATCTTACCACCTCTGCTACGGAATGAGTCTGTAGCACCTGTTTGCAATGCAACTCCGGCACGAAGACTACCAGTAAAACAAATCACACACTCTTTGTATGTTAAAAAAAAATTAAAATATGTTATTTCTTTAATAGGAAACTTGTCGGTAAATATTTTGAAGTAAGTCTTAAGGAAATTTCGATCATAAGTCTTTGATTTTAGAGGAACTTTAATGCAACTTCGCCATTAGGCATTACAATTTACGGACGCCCTGTTCTTGCGAAGCGCGTGTGTCATCTATAGGTACAATACGACGATGCAAATTATGACTGAATGGTTGGTTGGAATGGTTCACTTCTAGTTAGCATTATCATCTAAGGATTTTTGCGATGACACTGTGATGACGATAGCGGGATGTGTTGATACCCAGATGGAAACTTTACATTCCACAAAGAGCAGAGAAAACATATACATATAACATATAGTGTAGTACAAATAACCACAAACATGTTATGCTGCATGTGGTTATGAATGAGCAACATATATGAGGATCACGCCCATTTTACAGCTGCCGATTGCTTGGGTTATGATGATGAGCATTTTAATGGCAAAAAACGCACACAGAAATTAAAACAACAGCAAAAACAAGACACTATTGAGACAAAAAGTCAAGAGTATCACTACTGGCAACAGTTGCCAGTTGGGGCATGAAGACAAAACAGCCTAGGCAACTTACAAAGCAATGTCATTGCTGCTGTTGATGATGTCGCTGCTCTAGGCTGTCAGTCAGTTGCAACATAATTTATTTGATATTTCAGACATAGTTTCAGCATTGACTGTAACATTGAATGTTAATGTTTTGGGTGCATTCTCTTGTTTTACTTGCAATTAAGACCTTGGGTCCCTACTTTATAAGGTCCCCTCCTCGGAATTTTTTGCATGAATCGCAGCAAGGGCGGCGGTTGGCTATGCTTGGCGCCATTGTTATTTTGTCGTATGATGTTTTGTCATAATTTGTTGGCGTTTTCGTTTTTCTCGTTCTTTTTTATACTAAATTAGCAAATATTAAGAGCGAAAACGCACAGCAACAACAAAAAGAAACATTAAATTGACTTTACACGTCGTGTACATATTGTTTTTGCTTCTTTTTTTGCATTTGTTTTTGTCCCCTTGGAAAAGCTCTGTCAACTTTAATAAGTTTGCATGGTTCATGTTTTGTCAGTGAGTGTTGACTGCTGACCAAAGACCCACCGACCAACCGACCGAAAAACCGGCCGACCGTCCGACCGCCCCACCGTATAATACTAAACCAAAAGCGTCATTTAAGCCGCCGACTCATGAGCTGCCTTTGCTGCAGTTCAGTGCCTTCAATTTGTTTACAAAACATGTCAATGAACTTCCCCGAGCGACTACAAATCGACTCGACGCAAACGGCAAATTGATGGCTGGGTAACAAAAAAACGGTTGATGTTTATTGGCTGCTAAAGAGAAATGTATAAATATCTTCATTATTGCATTCGTTTTTTGCAAGAAGCTTTTTATTTTTGAATGCTCGTTGATGTTAACCAAATCAAATCGAAAAAAAACAGCCGAAAGATTGAAGCGCGAAATTATAACTCCATTACGAGCCAATTTACGGGCCAGCGCAGATTTGATGGCTACTAAATTAAATGAATTCCATGAGAACTTATTTCAAACATTAAGTGCAAAGTTCAGAATGTTGTGAAATGTTTTTATGGGAAAGGAATTTGGAATATTTTTAGTAATCAGAAATTAATAAGAACCATTTCATATATCAATACATATCATTAGGTCCCCAAGCGTTCGAGAAGCTGCGACAACTTTACGCAGTTCATATCACAATTTTTTTGGAGAAAATTTGGTTATCGTCAGTTACGCTGCGGTTAAAATCGGAATTTTTTTCAAGAACACCAAAAACCTTTTTATCGCATAAAAATGATGTCCAAAATGTTATTCACCAAAATATAAGGTATAGTAAGAAGACATCCATTATTTCTCCGATAGATGGCTTTTTCTAATCTGTATCTCGCTTTGTGTAAGTGTGATCAGGCTATGTTGGATGGCATTAGAAAGATAAGATTTCGTACTCAAAAAACTATTCAGACAGTTTTGTAATTGCTTGACTCATTGAATATTGGTTGAGTGCGTCAAAGATGGACAACAGCAATCCTAAAATAGCATTGCTAAAATACGCCATCTTTTACAGTGTTTGCTCGATAAAGGGGAAAACGAAAAGTTGGAAAGTTTTTAAATTTGAATACCATTTAAAGTCCTAATGCTATAACAGACAATCTTTGTTTCGTCGATTCATTTCCCTTAATTTTGATGACAAAAATACACCACGCTTTGAAAGGTCAATGTCAAACCACTGTTTCAATTGTCCACGAGCTAAGCATTAAACAAAAAAAACCATTTGGAATTGCATAAAAAGGCTGCATACAGGAAGAAGTTCTATGTAGAAGTGGTATACAAGTTAATGGGGGAAAAAAAAAAAAAAAAAAAAAAAAAAAAAATAATGGGGGAAAAAAAATAAAAAAAAATAAAAAACTTCATGCACCGAATTTCTATCTGTGAATCGATGCTGATATGAATATGTCACTACAACGTCAAATGAAAACGGTCTTGGTCGAATCGCGGACAGACGACGAATACGGCATCCAAACTACAATAGATGGTCAGGAAGGTTTTGCAGTTTGCTTGGTTGGATTGGCAGGAAATTGGCTATTATTAGCTACTGCTCTACGACCTAACTCTTAATTCGAAATCGTGTCCAAAGAAGACGAAGACGATTCCATCCGAAGGCAAGGTTATGGCGTCTGTTTTTTGGTATGTGCATGGAATTATTTTTATTATCTTCTGGAAGGAAAATTCAACGGCAAATATTACGCTAATTTATCGCAGCATTTAAATGATGAAATTATGGAAAAAAGACCGCATTTGACAAAATAGAAAATGTTGTTTCATCAAGACAATGCTACAGTTCCCAAATTCACTATTGCGATGGCCAAATTATATTCACCAGATCTATCTGCCAGGCGCTATTTTCTATTTGTAAATTTGAAAAACGGTTCGGTGTTTAAAGATTTGCCAACAATGAAGAGGTGGAACCTGCAGTTGATAGCAACTTTAAGGAGGGCAATGAATTTCGTTGGAAAGAATGCAACGAGCTACAAGGAAATAAAGAACATTTTTCTTAACTTTTTTCTGTTTTGGCTAGTTTTGGGACCGCCCTCGTAAAATACCATGTCTTATAAACTATTAGATATATACACATATGGTCGAAAAAATAAGTACACCTGCTCATTTTTGTTTTATGTTTAATTTTAGTTACTTTAACGGAAAATAATCATGGCAAATCTTTTTTGTTTAAATAACTTTTATATGGTAATGCCT
This sequence comes from Philornis downsi, assembly GCA_019455685.1. NCBI lineage: Eukaryota > Metazoa > Arthropoda > Insecta > Diptera > Muscidae > Philornis > Philornis downsi. The sequence continues at coordinate 343,035 of JAHXMU010000274.1, read as the reverse complement.
TTAAAAGTAAAAACAAAACTGGGGCTTCCCCGTTGTTTTCATTGTGAGTTGGTTTTGTTCAGGTGTGATTTCAGTACTTGGTCAAAATAATAAATACATTGCTCAATTCTTTAGTATCGTCGTAGTCTGCTGTAGTCTTTTTGGAAAGGCTAGTTATTCTACTGTTGTTTATCTTTATTCATAACAAAATATTTTGTTCAAATCAGCCATGGGCCGAAAGTCCTTGTTCTCCGAAGGAGAGAAAATTTGTTTCAAGACTAAGAGAAAGTGGCCAAAGTCTTCGTTCTATAGCAGGAACTATGAATCGGTCGCTATTTTTTGTGCAAAATGCTTTAAAGTCTAAAAGCCCGTCGAAACTCGCGGAAGGCCAAGAAAACTTCAAAAACAACAGATATCCGTATTGTAACACTTGCGAAGAAGAACCCGTTTGTGTCTTCAAGAGTGATTTCAGCAGAAATTGGAAATGTAATTTCATCGCGAACGGTTCATCGTAGACTACAAGAAACACATTTACCAGGCCGTTAACTAGAAGAGTTCTTAGACAAAAAAATTTAAAGGCTAGATTGGCGTTTGCAAGAAGTCATTCCAATTGGTCCAGAGGAGACGGTGAAAAAAATGGCATGGAGCGATGAAACAAAAATTAATGTATTTAGAAACAACTTATGGGTAAGGAATTCCATGTTCGCTTTACAAAGAAGACGGTTAAGCACGAAGGCGGCAATATTATGGTCTGGAGTTGTTTCTCATGGTATGCTGTCGATCCGATACATCGAATTACCGACACTATGACCAGATTTCATTACAAAGATATCTTGAAAAATACGATGTTGGACTATGCTGTGAAAAGTATTCCTCTTAGATGGACATTCCAGCGGAATAACAATTCGATGCATACTTCTAAGTTGGTAAAGGATTGGTTCCATGATAATAATGTTGCTCTTTTTCACTGGCCAAGTCAATCTCCGAACTTAAATCCAATCGAAAATCTTTCGGGGATGGTTGAAATTGGAAAGGAGATTTTTAAAGATAAGGACCAGTTATGGAATTTTGTTCAAAAAACTTGGTATAAAATACCACTATAAACCTGCAGAAAACTTATTGCCAGCATGCCAGAGTCAACAAAATAATTGAAAATAAAAGTGGATATACTGGCTTTTAACGAGACTCAGTCAATTTAGCAGAAAAATACTTGATTTTTTTACTTTTTTGCTTATTTTAACTAAATGTACTTATTATTTTGTGCAATGTTTTTTGGTTAATTTCTTACTTTTTGTAAAATACTGAAAAATATTTTATTTCCAATGCTATAACAAAACAAATTAGTATTTGTTTTTTCTTTTAATTTAGATAAATTTTCGTCTAGGAGTCTTTTAAAAAAAATATAGGTTGTACTTATTATTTTGACGATATGTGTATACACGAAGAAATAGAACCTAGAAATGGCCTTCACTTCGAAACGAAATTCATAAAATTTTAATAAAACTAAATTATCGATCGTATCAAACTACATTAGGAAAAAATTGAGCACATAGTTATGTTACTGATAATTCAATCCTGATTATATTTTAAGTAGGGAAGTGAGTATTGTACGATTATACATATAGAAGATGTTTTCAACTCATTTTAATGGCGGCGTTGCTGGACACAACCAGTTTTCAATAAATTTCAACATTTCGTTTTGATATCTCCACAACCATCACTGTCAGAGAGACACAAGTTCTTCTTTGACAATAAGCCTTTATGCCATGCAAACTTCCGGACAAATATGACAAATATAGACTGGTTTTCTAAAGTTTTACAGAGAGTTTCCCACAGAAACTGGACGAAATCCTAGTTTTCTGAAACAAGCGTCAGAATATACAAGGTAATCTCTACCAGAAAAAATATTCAAACTTTTCTCGCAAATGGCAAATGTTAACAGATCATATCTGTTGGATGATTTTTGAAAACTTGATGGCAATTTAAAACAAACATTAATTGAAAACTTACATTAAATGTCCACGATAGATAAAAAGGAACAGTTCGTGTTCTTTCAGTCCTAACAATAGAATCGATATTCGTGTAATAACCAAATAACATACCTGCAAAGAAAAAAAAAACAAAAAGGAATAATTATAATGTTATAGAAATTATTATTTAATAATCATCTTAAGATATAGGGATATCTATTTAGTGGTTTCAAAACCACAGGTCTTGCTAGGCTGTCATCTGTTAAGTACCTGTCATCTAAAGTGTTATTTATTTTGTAAAAGGTTTGCATTTACGAATATGGATTGTTTAACGACGGAAGAATGCATACAAATAATTGAAATTTACTACGAAAGTGGCGATTCAAACGTAACCACTTTTCATTCATTACGGGGTGGTTATGGCCGTCATAATCGACCTACTCTACAAGGAGTTTGCAAGACTATAAAGAAATTTGAAGTGCTGGGAGTGTTACTGATGTGGTCAGGCCTCTGCATCATCGCAATGTACGCATGCCGAAAATATCGCTGCTGTTGGGGAAAGTGTGGCCGATAATCCGAATTTCAACTCAGACCGCAATGGTCGTATGAAAACCGACTTTTTTTTGCCTGCAATTGAAGATTATGAACTGGATGATACGTGGGGCTTTAACAAAACGGTGCCACGAGCCCCACAATACAACCGATTTTGACTTTATTGCGTGAGAGGTTTCCGGAAATCATAATGTCATGTTTTGGCGACGTCTATTGGCTACCAAGATTATGTGATTTGACACCGTTAGACTTTTTTCTGGGGATACGTCAAAAATTGTGTTTACGCGGAAAATCCTCAAACGTTGGAGCATTTGAAAACCGACACTCGTCAAGTTATCGTCGAGGTACAATTCGAAATGTGCGAAAAAGTGGTCGAAAACTGCATCAAAAAGATCCACTGCAGCAACCAATCCATAGGCACTCATTTAAATGGCATTGCATTTCCTACATAATAGTAAGGTTTAAGCAATAAGTTTAATCGAAATCATAGCTTTTATGTGTGTTTTATTTAACTTTAACTTTTGAAACCGAAAACTGGTAACCCTGTATAAACAAATGAAGACGAATCGATAATAAAAAATATCTGCTGCGGAAACTGGCCAGATATAAAAGTAAATGATATTTATCATCACTATTTAGAAGCCATATCTGCATAATAAACATAGAAAATATTGCAATCTTTTCCATGTAGACGCTGCCAATGGCTCTTTACAGTTAATATTATTACGCAGAAAAGCTTCATGTGCTGTTGCGAATACCCTGCAGCCTTTCCCCTCAAAAAAAAAAAAATTCCAATGAAAGCCGTTACAAGAATGGAATGCACGGCTACAAAGTAACATGCAGATATGCTGCATACTGCGAACAGCGGTGGATTACTGCTGTGAGAAGCAGCAAACGCTCTTTCGCATGAGCAAGTAAGAGTTTTTCTTCAGTCAGACGGCCGGCCGACCAAGAAATTAGCCAACACGAATCAAGATTGACAACTGCAATAAAATCACATGAAGCCATAACTTTGCTATAGCAAAGCGATTTGCCAGTGATTCACATGAAAGAACACTTCTTAGTTCCCTGTTCCCCCATTCTACCATCTGTCCATCGGGGAAATTTGCTTGTTTAATATTGTTGCAGAGCTTTATTGCATCGGTTAACATTTTCTAGCATTTTGTTTTTGTTTTCTATGCAGTTCAACAGATGTACTTGCGGTAATGAACTTTACGACACACAAATGTAGTAATTTTTGAAAATTACTGTTTGTTGTTTCAAATGATTGTGTTAACTTTCAGCAGCTCTTTGTGGACCAAGCTAAAGACGCATAACGAATGGCTAACAAGAAAATATGATGGCATCGAAGCGCACATCTAGGTGTCCATCATAAAAAGCTGAGCCTCTGGAGCTAAAATTAGGAAATAAAATTTTATGGTTTGCCATGAAATATAGTGAAGACTAAATGTAAGATAATTAATTTTGTACGTTTAAATTAATGATAGCGCCAAATTGGACAGGTGCATCACGGCTGGCCAGGCGTTAAGTTATTGTTGGTTCAAATGGATCAATCAAATACTTAAAAGTGTTTTCTTGAAATTAATAGTACTGTGCAAAGTAGATCCTTTATGAAATAAAATAAATTCCTTTCAGATATGGCAGGGAGTCTCACATTCTGTGAGCTTAAAAGCATTCTATTCTTAGACTCGCTCAATGGGACCGAACGTCGTACCGGGTTAACTACATAAGTAAGTTAAATAAAACAAATATAAAGCTATAATTTCGTTTAAACTTTTATTTCATTACTAGCCGACCCGGCAAACGTTGCTTTGCCTTCAAATTTTAGCAGGAGCAGAAATAATTGCTTTTTAGTTTGTGGTTTGTACAGGAGGTACCACTCCCCATTGTCCAATCCCGCCCATATTTGCAGCAGCACTTAAGATATGTA
>JAHXMU010000274.1:295138-309253 GCA_019455685.1 Philornis downsi | reverse complement strand
TGTACTTTTTAGATATGAAAAGTGTACTTTTTAGATATGAAAAGTGTGTACCTTCCCACGAGAAAAATCTATATTTCTAAACGGAAAATTTACTCTTCTATATGAAACGTATATACAACGTGCGTTTATGTAGGAAAAGTACACCTTACTACAAAAAAAGTCAGCTTTTCTGTAAGGAAAGCCCGTATTTCTTTATTGGTTATTTATAAGAAAATTTCGTCTTTAGTAAGAAACGTTAAATTGTTTACTGCAAATATATTCCAATTTGTTGATAAATGAAACGTTTCATAACTTAATCAAAATCAAAATCATCTGGGAATTCTTTCATATTCATAAACAATTAGCATTAGTCAAATGTAACTGTCAAATGTACAATGTAACTTGCGTTAGTCTAAATATGGTACTGTATTTATTCATCATTTGATACAGTACTCACATTTAGATCTTATCACTTGCAGCGATCACGTTTTTTAACTGTGAGGTTGCACTTCAATTCCATTAGTTGTACTTACAATCTACTGGCCAAAAATACACCAATTGCTTACCTAGAAGAGACAAAAGAAAAATAATTAATAAAATTATTGACAATAAATATTAAGATTACGAAAATAAACAAAACAAATTCACAATATGCTTCCGTTTGACAACAAACAGGATATTTAATAATGATGAAGTTTAAAGCATTTCATAAAGAATGTCATAAATCAAAGTTATATCCTTGCCCCCACAGGATGTGTTAGAAATTGCATACTTCTTTCTCATTTTCACAGCTTTTACAACGGCTGACCAACGACCCGCGTCATCGCATTGAACTTCAACCTTACACTTTGCCTTTTTTATGAGTCATTTTCTTTTATTATCTCTACCAGAAACCGTTTCAGATCCATTGCCTTATCAACACCACTTCATTCTCTCGTTCCTTTTGTGTTCACATTACATATGAATAATGGCGATTCTTTGCATCAAAATGTGGTTGCAGCATAAATGCAAAGTTTCCAACATAATCTACAGACCTAATTGTTGTAAAGTGAAAATTTCCATCATCAGCGTCTTTGTACAAAAGAGTTTGCAAGGAAACCAAACAAAAGTGGGAGGTAATACGGGAAATGTGGACTAGCCAGCCAGCCAGCCAGCCTATATTTTGCTGTAGTTTTATACATGTGCGTGTGGTGGGGATACCACCAGATGTGTTTGCAGGCAGCCGCAACAAAAGTTTGCTTTTGTATAAATGCAACGAACTGTCCGTCAGTCCGTCTATCTGTCACTCAGTCAGTCAGTCAGCCAGCCAGTGTTGTTGTTCTCGACATCAATAACAGCAACGGCAACAACAGCATCGACAACTACAACTAAGTTGTAGCCGAGTCGATAGAGAAAAATTTAAAATGAAGCGGCAGCAACAAGAAGCAAGCAAACAATCGGCTTGTACTATATATTTAGTACATAATAATAGCTTAACAATGGGGATGGTTTCGGGAATTCATTGAATTAAGTACACATTATAGAAGTACACAATATGAAGTAATGAACAAAATGCACTAAACAAACGAAAGATTTTCAAAAACTTGCCATTTTTGACAGATTGTTAGTATTTATGCACCCAACTCTCTGGCGTATTTTTTTTTTAATTGTGGTTTCTTTTCTTTCCTGGCGTTTGCTCGAAAATAAATTTTATATTTGAAAATTTTATATCTGGAAAGTGTGTTACCTCTGGCAGAGTATCTTGTGTTCTTTTCAGAAAACTACCAAATTCCTATATTTGTTGGTCTCTAAAATCTGGGGATTAGAAGGTTCATCAGAAAAGCCACAGTTTTTTTTATTTTTTCCAATAGATGGCTTTAGTAATCGGTATCTCGCTTTGTATACGTGCGATCGAGTTACGCTGAATAGCATTAGAAAGAAAAGAAAGAAAGAAGGAAAAGAAAAAGGGAAAGAGAGAAAGAGACATCAAGAGAAAGTACGATATATTTTACAGTTTTTCTTCAATAAAAGTGAAAATACAAGCCAGGCATTTGAAAATGTGAATAGTATTTATGTTGCTAATACTGTAACGGCCAATAACAGGCAGAAAACACGTGGCTTCTATATTAACGACTTTTTTTAAAGCAAACAAATTCGTCATTTTGTGTCATGTGAGTCAAACACTTTAATGTGTATGTTTTCATATGGAAATTATATAACGCTAACAGTTTATACTCTCATCGATAAAGATGAATCAAACTAGACATTCTGTCAACAAAGTACTGGGAATTGGTAAATATTATTACTATTATCATTCGGAAAAAAAACTTCAATTCTCCCCGCGATTTCTCTTTTATGTTTTCTCACCGGCTACAAACGGTTAAATTCAACTATAAACTTGAGTTTTATATCAACCGGAGTCACATCAGGTGAATACGACGATTACTCGATGATACTTGTTGTGATTTTGAAATTCGTACAACCAGAAGCCTGTGAGATGGTGGGTTACAATGGTGTAAAACCCATGAGCTCTTTTTCCAATATGCTGTTTTTTTAGACGAATCTGCTATCTCAAAACGGCGCATAATGCCGGTCTGAATACTAGAATAGTGGAATGAATTGCGTGCAAAATTTCTATGCAAGAACTCCGAGTGCACAACACTCGGACATGGTTTTAGACGGCTTCCGCTCAGTTGAAAGGCGCCAGGCGAAGCTTGTCGACTGGTTTGCTTATCAAACTCGTAAACCAATGTTTCATCACCAGTTATACGTGGGCGGTTCCAAAACTACCCGGGCTAACAAAGAGGACACAAAAAAGTTGAGAAAATGTTTCTTTATTTTTCAACATAATCTCCTTTTAGCTTGTTGCACTTTTTCCAGCGATATTCAATAATTTCTGTACCCTGTTTATGGTAAGAACTATCAAATTCCTTAAAATAGCCATCAACCGTAGACTCGAATATCTTCATTGTTAGCAAATCTTTTACCACCAAACCATTTTTTGGAGTTTGGAAGTAGAGAATGGTCTGAAGACAGCATGACTTTCGTTTGACACGATTCAGCCATTCCAGTCCACTGCTTTTACCGTTCCTTTGTCTCAGATCTAAAGTGGTGGACACATGTCTCATCCATGGTTATAAATCGACGCAAAAATTCGGCTATATTGCGGTTAAATATCGCTTAACACTCTACTAAAACATCTTCATGACACTAGTTTTGTTCTATTGAAAGTAAGCGCGGCACCCATCTTGCGTACATTTTTCAAATCTTCGAATTTTCGTTCAATATGCACTTTCTGAAATACTTATTATTTCAGCTAGCTCAAGCACCTTCAGTCAACGATCATCCAATACCATTTTGTGGATTTCTTAACTGAGGACACCTTAATTTGTCGACCACTAAGGCATTCTTCTTGGCAGCTCGTACGGCCTCGTTTAAACTCTGATACCCAATATTTTACAGTCGTAAACGAAGGAGCAGGCCCCCCTCCAGAATAGAATCTAGCTCCACTTTCATATTGTCTAAACTGATATTTTTGAACTGGAAATATTGACTGGAAAGAAATATTTCATAAAGTTGCCACTTTTCACCAAAATAATTTTTTTTCAAACTACTGTCACCACCTAGACGTCATGTCGGCTGCTCATGTCATGTTTTGGGACCGCCCTTGGAACACTTTTTATGGATGTGCAATCGTAGTTCATAATTCTAGCATGTTTTCATCAGGGAGTTCAGCGGCTATCACTTTCAAACTTAAATGACGATTTTCAATAACCACTTTGTTCACGTTATCAACATTAATTTCAATTGAAGATGTTCCAACCATTTCCACCAACTAGTTGAAACCACACTGAGTTGAAAGTTATCGGTACAACAGAGTTGGCAACAACCTCGCATAGATTTAAAATCCCAGAAGTTCTTCGTTTTCGCTCGAAGAGCTATCAAAAACACGTCGAGTTTTGTAGTTAATAAAACATGAGAAAGCTGATAAAGCTATTACGAGGACATTTATTTGGGTTTTTTGCTCAAAATAAATTTCTAATTTTATTATTCAAATGATTCATTTTATTCTACAATTTAAGCGCCATCTGTGCCATCGTTTAGGTAACATTTTGATTCGAAATTCTGGCAAAATACTTGAACAACTCGGCTTTTAGATCCGATCCTCTTCCGTATCGAAGGATTTCCCACTTTAGAAATTTCGCAGACTCTGAATTAAATAAATGAAAATCCGAAGGTGCCAGATTAGGACCACAAGGTGGATGGATGTGGCACCATTCCCCATCTAAGCTCTAATACTATTTTGCCGGCCTGCAAAGATGTTTGAGGTCTACCATTGCCATGATGGAGAATAACGCCTTTGCGATTTACCAATTATTTCGGTACTAGACCAAACGTCACCAATTATTGGAAATAGAGTTCAGGTTTGTAGACCTCAAACCACTTCCTTAAAATTCCACCAAATTGACAAAGGGGTCACTTTGATTGCGTTTAAGCAACAGATCGCAAGTGCTTATCTGTTTAGTTAAGTGAAGTTTTTTCAGTTCATACAGAATCAAAAGGTTTTCTGACGAGTCCAAGGTTTTCTGCAACTTTTCGAATAGAAACTTTAAACGACTCGATAACGGCTTTGATTTCGTATTAATCAACCTCATTTGGTTCCAGTTGTTGCCTTTAAGCGTAAAATTTAAGAACACAATTAAGTCGTTAAGACATCCAAACTATATAAGGCATAAATAGCCCGATGTGCTTCCGTGTCGTTATTGCCTCTTCTGAAAAAGACTAAAAAGATGACAAAATGCTTCTTTTTTGTTGGGCTTCCACATTCACAACCCGATTTAGAAGTAAACTGACCACTGAAAATGGTGTGGTATATCCCAAATTGAAGCTTGACATGTCAGCTGTACAACGGTATTACATACAATTTAATCTAGATCAGTTGATTCATTATGCATTTATTTTTATGAGGAATGTAGGAAAATATGGACTGACATGAGTATTTTTCAATAAAATTCGTTCCTGACCCAATCAAATTGTATTTGCTAAATTAAATGCTAATGAAAGCTCAACACTTGACAAAACCAAGATCAAAGATTCAATTTGTGCGGGAGCTTTATCAAAATATTTTTACATGATATTGAAGGCTATTTCTATTACATTCTATTTAGATAAAATACACATATGGTCGAAAAAATAAGTACACCAGTTTATTTTTGCTTTATGTTTAATTTTACCTATAGTTACTTTAACGGACATCAGACATCCGTATTGTGACACTTGCGAAGAAGGACCCGTTTGTGTCTTCAAGAGCGATTTCGGCAGAAATTGGAATTGTAATTTCATCGCGAACGGTTCGTCGTAAGCTACAAGAAGCACATTTGCCAGGACGGATAGCCAGAAGGGTTCCTTTGCTTAGACAAAAAAATTTAAAGGCTAGATTGGCGTTTGCAAGAAGTCATTCCGTTTGCAAGAAGTGGATGTACCGGCTTTTGACGAAACTCAGCCAATTTAGAAGAAAAAACTTGATTTTATACTTTTTTACTTATTTTAACTAAATGTACTTGTTATTTTGTCCAATGTTTTTTGATTAATTTCTTACTTTTTGAAAAATACTAAATTTAATGTTTGTTTTTTATTATTGTTTTAGTGGTTATTTTATTTCTAATGTTATAACAAAAGAAATTAGTATTTGCTTTTTTCTTGTAATTTAAATAAATTTTCGTCTACGAGCCCTTAAAAATATATATATATAGGTTGTACTTATTATTTTGGTCATATGTGTATCTACCGATAGCTTCTTGCCAATTTAAAGCCATAATTTCATTAGGTCTCCCTCTTATAAAAAACCTCGTCTCCTTTGGCAAAAAACTGGGACAATCGCAAGCTTACTTTCAGGCGTTTTTCGTTCGCCATTGTAAGAAACCAGTGGTAATCATTTGGTGCTACATTCGGGATATAAGGTGCATGTATAAGAACGTTCCAATCAAGAACTCAATTCCTTTCCTATGAAAATATTTATTTATTTGTTTATTTATTTTTTCCTTTTTGCTATTACCTCGTTTCTTATCTGGCAGTGCAGATCTGAGTTTGGTTGTAGGGTAGCAGCTTATAGTAGATGATTCCCTGACAATTCCACCAAAAGCACTGTAAAATCTTCGTGAACCTCAATCCAATAACGGCTCACCGCTATTCGACCACGACCACTTTCGCTTGACGTTGTCGTAAGTGATTCACTTTTCAGTACCAGTCGCTGTCTAGTTCAGATATTGGGTCGATTTTGATGTGATTCGGCAGCACTTCGCAGGTGACATCCGTACGTCCAACTGTTTTTTTTATGTAATATTTAGGTCATAGACAATTGAAACAGAGCTGGCATGACGGTTGGACTTGACGATTTCCATTATTCTATCGACATTTTCAACAACTGGCATCAAAATTACCGCAACGGAATCGAGGAGACCAAAATTGCGAGTGATTGGCTGTCACAGTATCAGTATCGTAAACACTGATTTCTTTTTTAAGTCGTCTAGTTAGCATTTTCGTTGTTAACGAAGCAAAACTCTAAAGTATAGCATATTTTCCCTTGACGATTTCCATCATTTTATAGACGTTTTCGACAATTGGCCTTCCAGAGTGTTTGACATCCCTATATCTTATCTATCTACAGCCATCTAGCGTAAACCAATTGTATTTACATAATGCGACATACAAATAACTAAAGCCAACTATCGGCAAAATAATTGATTTCTTTATTTATTGCACCTTATACATATAGAATCATACTTCAGCTTTGACAACATATTGGAAAAATGTACCAACTGCACTCATCTCTGGTGCTGTTCGTTCGCTCGCGCTTCTATTGTTGTAGCCAGAAACGGAGCAATGCACTCTCGTTTAACATCAAAACATACACTGAATTTGCATTTGCATATACAGGGTGTCAAAATGATGTGCATAAACTGTGGTAGTAGAAGCGACAACAGCAACAGTGGCAACATTTATTGTCTTAGTACAAGATGGTACTGCAAAAGTGTTTATTAATGTTTCTAAAATAGCATTTTGTTTTTGAAAGACTTTGATAAACGTGTCGTCTTGCAACACAATGAGCGAATGTGGTACGAGCGAATGGATAAGTTTGTCTTCCAACTGATGTCAAGTTCCTCCTAACCTAAGGCATACAAATTGTTGCTACTGTTGCTGTTGCACCATATGCAGCAAGTAGAGCAATGACATTTATGTTTCTATTTCTTAAAGCAAAGAAAATAGGAAGAGTCCCTACGGTTTAGGAAAGAGTGTATAGTCTTCTCACAAGGCTGAAATATTTGAGATTAATAAATAAATTAACATTGTTGAAGTTCACATCACCGATTTTAATTTAATGTGGCAAGAAAACTTAAGAAAAATAGACCGACACATACCAAGTTTTTGTCGATTATAAAGCTGGTTTCAAAAGTCCTATACAACAAAATCTTTATGAAGCCATAAACAAGCTTAAAATTCGCGCGAATCTTATCTGCCTTTTAGGCACGAAGTTTTCAGAGAAAATAGGCAGAAATCTTGGTGAGCTTTTTTACAACATACGAGGATTTAGACACTACGACTGTCTATCGTGCTACCTCTTTAATATACTGTTGAAAATGATAATGAGGAAAGCTGCAGTTAACACGGCTGGTACCATCTTTAACAAAAGGCATATTCTACTTGAGTCGGGGGTGTCGACTATACATATAGACATTATTGGCAGAAAACTGCGAAATGTTAATGCAACCTTCTCAAGCATTAAGAAGTAATCAGATAAAATGTGTCTGGTGGTGGACAAGGATAAAACAAATTTATTTGTTTAGTCTACTCTTTCAAGACGCTGTGTGAACGTTGACAACTGTAAACTTGGGAGTGGTGGATGAACTCATCTACCTCGACTCCACTATGAATAAAACTAACAACGGCTGCGTAAAAATTAAGAGAAAGGTATCCCTTGCTAAAAGACTTTATTATGACTAAGCGAGCTATCTAATGGCAAAGCTCCCTGTTCTCCTACTGTACCAGACATTATGTTTAACTGTATTTCTATATGGCGCAGAATTTTGAGCTATTATACCTGCGGATGAATCAGTGCTAGCAATCTTCGAGAAAGAAACGCCCTGGAAAATATAAGGTAGAGGAAAAACATGCCCATTATCTTTCTAATAGTCTTAGGAAACTTTATCTCTCGTTGCACCAGTGCGGTCGGATTACGATATGTGGTTTCAGAAAGATAATATTTCGTACTCAAAAAATATACTCAGACGGCTGCTTGACTCAGTATTGCTTGAGAGCACGACAAAGATGGCAAATAGCAAAGAGAGAATACACCATATTTGACAATTTTTGTTGGTTAAGGGCGAAAAGGACAGCCAAGCGACTGAAAACGTGAAAAGTGTTTATGGTATTAATGATGTATCAGGCAATCGTGTTATGGCCGTGGTTTCGTCCATTTCGTTCGCTAATTTTTGAAGTCAAAGATGCTCCGCGCTATGGAAGGACAATATCAGAAATGTCGATAAAATATTGTAAGTCGTTATGTCCCGCTATCAGGTGAGCACTTTTTCGATTGCCCAGGAACTAAAAATTAAACAAAAAACCGTTTTGGAACCATTGGTGTAAGGATAGCTACAGAAATAAACTCGATGTGGCGGAAGGACTTACTGGATGTTTTATTGGGGTTGATAGGAAATTAATTAGTACCTATACTCTTAATTCAGACCCGTACTGTCAACAATTGGACCGGCTGAACAAAACAATCGACCAAAAGCGTTAATGTTTGGTCAATAGGAACAGAATAGGAATTCATCAGGCCAAGACCAGGCCACTAACATTGATATTAACTCGCCAGAAACTCCAAAAAATTGGTTGAGAGGTTCTTATGCATCTGCCTTATAGTGCGGACCAGGCACCAAGTGATTACCACCTGTTCCTGTGTATGGCAAATGGTTTTGCTAGTGACAACTTTGCCTCAGGAAAAACTGTGATAATCAAATGTTGTAGTTTCTTGCCAATAGTGACGAGGATTTCTAAGGATGAGTCATAATGGAATCACCTTCAAAATGGCAACCAGATGTCGTACAAAACGCTGAATATTTGATATAAATCGGATCATTCGAAATATGCTAAATAAGACCTTCAGTATCATGTAAAAGTAATGGATTTCTTTTTAATACACCTCATGTAAGGAGCCATCATCATTGACGGAGGGTATCGGCATAGCGTGAACCGGGGAAAGTATAAGCTATATACCAATATCGACGGGGTTAACAACATCAAAATACAACTATTGTATTGGCTGAGTCATGTTGTACAAATGGACCCAAATGTTCCAACACGAAAAAATTTCAACAACGAAAGCACGTTAGGAGGCGCAGAAGGTGGCGACAAAAACTCCGTTGAAAGTACCAGGTTTTTGAAATACTGTTAGAACTTGGTGTGACGAAGTGCAGAAGAAGCGCTGAAGACGGAAGCGCTTGAGATTATTTTCTACGTAGGACGCCTAACAGACAAGGATATCTCTCCTAGTCGCCTAAGATGCTGTTTAAGTGAATAAGTAAGAAAGTTGATCCGTAGAAGCAAGAATGTTGTTTCGTGAGAGCAAGAATGTTGATCCTGCCATTGTTCTGGTCATGTGTTCACAGTTTTCATAATTATCATGTGCTTATGTTTATCACAACACATCCTAGCAGGATCTAAGCTATTGAACAAGGTGATAATTGTCTCTTTCAACAGTCTGCACTCTTACAGAGAAGCCTATCAGTTGCTGCATATTGTTTGGGCTTGTTTTGTTGCCTCATTTTCGCTTGATATGCTTTTAACACATGTTGTTGCCTTTTTCTTATTTATTCTCAAGAAAATATACAGAATATATTGCTTGTAAACATGTGTATGTCCACACATGGCAGAGTACATACAATTTACATGTTAGAATAAGTAATTGAAAAGAAGTCTTAGATCTTAAGAGTTTTATTCCGTCGCTATACACAACACTTTGACATGATGGCGACATCTTAGGCATTCATGTTGTTGCATTCAATGTCCTTAACTTGTATTGTATTTGCGCTTCGAATACATACAACTCCTCTACGAACTTAATAACAATCTCAAATTTTTGCCACGTTTTTCTCTATATCCACCTTGGGGGGAAAAATAACTCTAATGTTGCAAGTTTATTAATGAAAAAGCGTGAATCCATTGTGGGCGCAGTGGTTGGAGGCGAAGAGAGGAAATTCGTTGCCGGAAACCTTATTTTAAGTTGACTGCAAGAGTTGATTGGATTATAGAGAAGTGCATAAGTTTCATCATTGTCATTTTAATTAACGCAAAAGTTGTAGAATAAGAGCTGCTTGCAAACATTAAAACTATTTATTACAAAGAAACTGTATACGGCCGGTTTTTCGATGCCAAAAGAGTGCATTATTGTTTCAAATAAGTTGAAAAAAAACAATCAACATACAAAATCTTTTGAAGGTATAAAGTCAAGAATAATGGAAAAGGTAACAATAATTGCTAATCACAAAACCAATAATAAGTTATTCGCTTTATTCTGCAGAAAGAAATTTTGAAAAGTACGAAGAACTTAATGTTTAGACAGGGTACGAGGTGTTACCTATTAAAATAAAAAGCTGTAATTTTGTCAATTTGAATTTTTTTCTTTACAATACTTCAGTATATCGTAAAACCATTTGAAATTTTAAGAAAATATATTTTTGTTCGATGCAGTCATCTTTAGTCCGGATAATATAACATCGAGTCTACCCGGCAAGGTTTTCCACGCTGTCCCATTGGGTTTAAGTGCGGGGAATATGGTGGCCATTGTTGTGAAGAAATGAAACTGGGAATTCAAAATTCACGTTGGGATTCAAAGATTTCTACCGAATTGCTTACGTGCCTGAGGTAACAAAATACCGTTTAAAATCTTTTCACGGTAAATTTGTTGATATAACTGTACGCCCCATTCAATGACAACGACTGAACCTGTTGCATCCTGTTGCAATTATGGCGGCTAAACCGATCACTGATGCAGATGCTTGCTTTCACCGATCAATTCCCTGGTCTAAACCATAGCTCGATTTGCACTCTAACCGGACAGGATTGCTCTAATTGTTTAGATATTTCCAAACCGTAAACTATATTTCAATAGAAAAAACAAATTTTTGAGCTCGTCACCAAAGTATAAGTGCTTCAACGCCTTCCCTCCTTAAGCGCTTTTTTTAGGTATTAAATTTTTGCGACATCAACTGATACAGGTCTTCATTCCTTTCGTTAAATTCACTCAGCAAAAAAAATTGGAGTACTCCAAAAAAAAAAAAAAAAAAGCGAGTGACAAAGTAGAAACATGTGCCGATTCTATATTACCAGCAGAATCGCTCCTAGATTGCTTCCGATAATTCAATTATACCGTATTCTACTTCAAAGCAGTGATAATGAGCTACTTTTGAAAAAAATAAGGGTTTGCAGTAACGAAATATTTTCTTTCTTTTATTTCCCTTGGATAGTTATTAGCAGTTGACACCCACTATGTAGATATTCACATTACATTAACGACTTAGACATGTGTAAGTAGACTATTGCTTTTAAAATCTTAATTTTTACTACATAATCCTACAAAAATAAATTCACTATTTTTGAGAAATGAATCCCAAAAGGTTATTCTACGAACTACATAACCGTACTACACAAGTAGTACTGAATGGTTGACAAATTGGAAATACTTGCCCGCTATGACAAGCCAACGTTAAAATCATAGGTGTTTCAGTCAAACAGGAACAACTACTGTACCAGAAGTTCTGGTGATTACTGCGTCGATTGTTATGGACAATTTTTGCTGGGAAGGTTAAGGTTAAGCTCATAACTCCCATACTTTACCTTTCAAAAGAAGTAGTTTGGAGTTCTGGACTACTAGAGTTGTACGAGAGTGATTCCAAAACTAGCCGACCCAACAAAGAAGACACACTAAAGTTGGGAAAAATTGTCTTTATTTTTTAACATAACTTTTTGGTAGCTCGATACACTTTTGCCAGGGATTTTCAATAGCTTCTATACCCTGCTTATAGTAAAAACTGTCAAAAATCTTTTACCACCGAGTCATTTTCTTTTCCAAGTTTGGAAATTGAAAATAGTCCGCGGGAGCTAAATCTGATGCGTGAGGTGCGTGACGAAGCAATTCAAACTTTAGTTCATTAATTTTGGACATCGCAATTGTGGATTTATGTACTGAAGCATTATCTTGATGAAACAACATTTCTTTTTCGCCAAATGCGACCTTTTCTCCATAATTTCATCACCTAAACTCTGCAATAAATTAGCATAATATTCGCCACTGATGGGTTTTCCGTTCGAAGATAATGAAATAAAAATAACTTTATGCGCATCCCAAACAACAAACACCATAACCTTGCCTGCAGATGACACTATCTTTGCCTACCTTGAACACGATTCTCCCATTCCAGTCCACTGCTTTGACTGTTCCTTTGACTCAGGTGTGAAGTGGTGGACACATGTCTTATCCATGGTTATAAATTGATACAAAAATTCGGCTTTTTTTTGGGGTCAAATGTCGCCAAACACTCTACTGAAACATCTTTAAGACATCTTTTGTTCTATTAAAAGTAAGCGCGGCACCCATTCTGCTCACAGCTTTCTTACCTTCAAATCTTCGGTCAATATACATACATACATACCTATACATACGATGTATAACACTTTTTGAAACGCCTAACATTTCAGATAGCTCAAGCACCTTCAACCGACGTTCATCCAATACAATTTTGTGGATTTTCTTAACCGTGCTTGGCGTGGACTCCTCAATTGTTCGACTATTATGGTGTTTGCTTTGACAGCTCATACGGCCTCGTTTAAACTCCGCTATCCAATAGTTTACAGTCGTAAACGAAGGAGCAGACTCCCCCAGAGTAGTATCTAGCACGGCTTTAATATTAGTTGGACTGAGACCTTTTAAACGGAAATATTGAATTATGTATATAACGGTGACCAATATTTGCCATGCTTATAAATTTATTGAGAGTGTTTACTTTTGAGGGCTGAAATACACTTTTCACCAGAATAATTTTTTTTTTCAAACTACTGGCACCATCTATACGTCAACTCGGCTGGTTTTGAAGCCGCATTAGTAATATATGATGGTTTATATCGAGACTATCATTCAGATAGCTGCGGGTTCAATCCCGTATACAGCCCCCCTACTATTAATCGAGCGCCGGTCACCCGATGTGTCTGATGAAAACTTATAATTGTCGAGTAATTGAGAAGTCTAGTAAATGCTTCACAAATTGTGATCTTTGGAATAGTTGTTAAACTGTAGGTGCCATTGAGTGAGTCGAAAAATAGAATGCGTGGAAACTCTCTCAATGTGAGAAACTCTCCCATAGCTATTTTCATGGGATGCAAGAGAATTTGTTTTGGAGGTGTAACATATGACCGGCTGTCACATGATGATAAGAAAACGCACTATCATGCATACGGTAGCCCCGATACAAGAATCTATCATTTGAATGACGGTCAACATCGATGTGACTGAAGAACGAGCACTTCGAGTAGTCGATTAATCGAGTAATCGACATGTCTGACAAATGCTTTTGACCTGAACTTTCGTTTGGAACTGTAGAACCTGAATACTGAATGTGAGAATATCTTTCATATCTCATTCTTGAGATTCAAGGTTTTTTTTTTCTTTACATGACTTATCTAAAAATAGAACAATCTCAAAAATTTTAGTTTTCCGTTTCAGTTGTAATGTCCCAAAATATCTTTCAGCGTAAAGTACACCTACCGTCCAGAAGGCGATCTCTGGTCCTCCCACTGAGTAAACTCACTATTTACATTATGGCGTAGGACAGTGTAGCCGCCCGCCGTCTTCCACTCATGCAACTGAGAATCGACCGCTTTTAAGACAGCTGCTTTCCAGAGCCCCCCTCCCTAGAGAGAGGTTAATCGGTATAAATTTAAAAAAACACAACAACGACAACAACAAACAATAGCAAAATTAGCAGAAAAGTAACACAAAAAAACAAGTTTGCAAAAAAAAAAAGTAAAACACAATAGAGATTTGTATGTTATTATTCTTGCCACTCCAGCATTGTAGATGATATTTGTTTTTCCGTCAAAGTGAAA
>JAHXMU010000274.1:254888-269466 GCA_019455685.1 Philornis downsi | reverse complement strand
GTTTGTGGAGGTTCGTCAGTTTTTGCGGTTTCTATGACCTTTTTTCCTGTTGTTTTCATAACATTTGTTTCGAGATGAGAAGCTCCGCGTACATCTCTAGTATTTGTGTAGCCAGCAGCAAACAAAAAATACGAATAATAGTTGAGTACAAAATAACCAAGTTTCCTATGACTTGGCATGAACAGTTTCACAAGTAGATGAGATGTAAAGATTAATTATTTCGGAATACTTTTAGAGCTGGTTAGCTACTAAATATTAGGAAAACATAAGATTTGACGTCCTCAGTTTCCAGTCGTATAAGTATCTTCCCTTATTCTGCAGTATAGATGTAAGTGGCTACACTTTGAAATATTAAAGGAAATCGATTTTTTTTATGTAGCACAAAATATGCAGACGTCCTCGAATTTCATAATCATTTAAATAATCTCTCTCTTAAAATTCGAATTACATTTCATTTAAATCCTTGACGAATTTTCTGTGTTTTGATGAGTAATCACATTTTATCAACATTGATGTCAATTCCACATTTCGTTGTGGGTTTGCATTCATGAGAATAGGGGTTGCAAACATTCCCACTATTATTCTCCCCCACAATGTTAGTCATCACGCCGGGATTTTTAACGTTACTTTGTGTGTGTTTTAGCATGACTCACCCACAGTTGGCAGGGAGTTTTATTGTGGGAGGTACGAGAGAGTCCTTTGTTCATTTCGCTCTACATTCCCTTTGGCTCTGTTGTTCTTCATCCTTCTTGTTTTGAACGCAATGCATGCGTGGGTGGTTGTAGGATGTTATTAGGTCCATTTTATCCTTAAACATCTTTAGAAATACGCACATTTTTCTTCATTGTTAAACTTGACATGACAATAGTAGTTAAAAATGATATGGAAATCATGTCATCGTTATGCTTTATAATGTATCAACAGTTGTCAATTTAGTTTAAAAATTATACAACTTTTTTAAAGAATAATCAAATTTATTATTGAGCAATAGAAAAGGAACGAAATGTGATCAAATGGCGCTTCTTGAAGAGACTGTTCGATTCAACGCTTCAACTAATGGATTGCTAACGTGATTAACGAAAAAAATCCTATTGATTGTGTTTAAAAGAGAAAAAAACGAGGCCGATTAGCAAATCTGAAATAAACAATTTGCACGCCTACTCGTATGTATTTAAAATTAGCATAGAAGAATCACCTCTTTTTCAAGATAAATTCAACAATTGCCATAAAATCACGATTCGTAACAAAACAAAATCTTGCAACAAAAACAAAGTAACATCCCCCAAAATCTGCCACTTTTATTAAATCCCCCATTTGAAGCGTGTATTCTCGTATATAACTAAGTGTATGAATTATGCACGATTTTCCCAGAGCAAAATTTACAAAACAATGATGATTATGTTGTCGATGATTACGATAAGTCAACGACCATAATGATGATGATGATGATGATATCGGTGATGACTCAGGGTTAAAAGTTAAAATTGTATTACGTGTTACAACCGACCCCTTTTTCATTGAAACGAGCCAAAATTTCATGTTTAAACACTCACAAATGAGACAAATTTAACATCTTCCCTTAATGAGGAATCCAGGTTTTTGAGTCATCGATGGAAGAAAATAATGAAAAGGGATGGAGAATTGGTTTGCTATATAGAATTTGATAAGGCAAAACAAAGGAAACATCACGTACAGTTCGTTTCGGTCAACTTTTTATAGTTTTACTTTAACTATTACGAAAATATAAGTGGATAGTGGAGGGAAATACGTTTTTTTTGCATTGGCTGACTAATATGAACAGTATCAATACAAAATGTGTGACAAAAAGAAATCTATTATTTTTGCTGACATTGAAGGCATAGTTAGAATGATACGATTAAGGGTAAATATGCACCCTTTTCTTCGTTACCTTGTCTAACTTTCAACGACAATTCCATTACATCTCTCTCATAGAAATCCTCATCACTATTGACAAAAAACTGGGACAGTCCATGTTCACAAACTTTTTTTTGAGGCAAATTTTTACTAACAAAATCCCCCTCCATAGACAGGAATAGCTGGTAATTACTTAATTCCAGATTCGAACTATCGAACACATAAAAACCTCACCGGGAGCTTCTGGCCACTCACTATCGATGTTTGTGGCCTGGCAGTGTTCTGATGGAACACAGTTTATATCCTATTACGCAAAGATGGAAACTTCCAGCCGACTGCTTCCTTAAGACGTTCCAATCGTTGACAACAAAAGTCCATTCAACTAAGTCGTGGTCGTGGATAATATTAGAATAACCCCTGCCAATCCCAACACTCACGCACAACAAAATTTTCCTGCCCGTCAATACTTGCTAGACTACCGTTTGCGCCGACTCAACAGGATCCGACCTAAAAAACATTTTTATTTTGGTTAAAATTTTCTTTTGCAGAAACAGTTTGAACCCTGACTTGAATCATAAATTTTTGCTTTTAAATTTTCATTCGTGCTCGACCACCGTTTGCGCCGACTCACCAGGATCCGACCTAAAAAGCATCTTTATTTTGTTTGAAATTCTCTTTTGTAGAAAAAGTATGAACCCTTATTTGAATCATAAATTTTTGCTTTTAAAATTTCACCTGAAATTTGACCCGCTTTTTACCATCCGCTTCAGAAATGTATACATCCAATATAAATAAATCAAATTAGTATCACGTTTAGTTTTTAAAACTGACAGATATGACGGGACAGAATTTCAAAAAACGCCGACTAACACATAGTCTTCACTAGAATTAATCTAAATCCGTTAAACGTTGGCTGTGGCCCCCATTCCAAATTCCAAATTGGCCTAAACAGAATAACCTCTTCAAGCGGAATGTTAGCTGCAAATTTCACTCAATATCGATAGGATTCAGTACAAGATTTTGCATAGGATTTTTAGCCATCTTTAATTAATTTTACCAATTCAGACCCTAAAAGACTTTAAGGCCCTTCAAATGAATTAAATTCATGCGCTAACTGTCCCAGCATTACAGCAATGTAATGTGAAAAAAAAACTGTTACCAGACTCTTTGGATGATTTTATAGGGTTCGATTAAGTAGTTAAAAATTGAGTAGTTTTGTCTAATTTAAATTTTTTGTTTA
Organism: Philornis downsi; assembly: GCA_019455685.1. Lineage (NCBI taxonomy): Eukaryota > Metazoa > Arthropoda > Insecta > Diptera > Muscidae > Philornis > Philornis downsi. Next base: position 266,351 of record JAHXMU010000274.1, on the reverse strand, counting down.
AAAACTTCATCTATCAAAAAAAAAAAAAAAAAAAAAGATGAAAATTTAAGGCGCTAACCGTCTTATATTTGTTAGTCGATACTTTGGCTTCCAGAATGGACAATATGAACAAATCTTTGGATTTAAGTCCGGGTTACATAGCCATTGTTGTGAAGAAATGAAGCTGGGAATTCTCTCTTGTAAAAAAAAGCTTATAGGAAGGTACCAAGTCCTGTTGAAACATGTAACAAAACATGAAAACAATGATTTCTATCGGATCGTTTACAAGCCCAACGTAATAAAACATCGTCTAAAATATTTTTACCACAAATTTGTTGACTTGCCACAGGCCCCGTTCAATGAAAACGAATGGTGAGCGTCCTGTGATAGATATCGTAGCCAAAACTATCACTGATGAAGGCACTTGCTTTCGCGGTAGTCTATTCGCCATAATTAAACCATAAAACCATTTGTTTAATTACATATTGCTGAACGGTAAAAATCATTTATCCGAAAAGATCAAATTTTCAAGTTCACCAAAAATGTCCAAATATTATAACATCTTTGTTCTTGCTGGGCGAGCTTCTTTTTGTGCAGATATTAAATCTTGCGCTTTTTGAATTTTGTTGGACTTCAATCGCTGTTCATTCTTCAATACGAGTCTCAAGCTACAAGCAGACACATAGAGTCATTACGCCAATTTAACTGCGCTTTGTGTTGGATTTTATTGAATTCTGGCCTTCGCCTTTCGAATCATTTCTGGGGATGTTGCTTTTTTTGTATATCCACCTACATAGCGTTTTTGATGCTACCATTATCATTGTAATGTGTAATGGTCCGTGATATACAAATATTTTTTGCTATGTAAACGTCGTAGAGCTCATTAACAACAAGGGCTGTTTGTGATTTTCCAGCCAAATAGAAAGCAATAACACTGCGGCGTTTAAATTTCATTTCGATAACTTTTTTAGCTGCGACATAAAACTATATGTTTTGCTCCATAGGTTTGTAAATAACATAGCAAACAGACTATAGTCAAAGGATGAGCGCGCTGCCGTTAGCCGTTTGGTTACTACAGCAATGTCAACATTTCGTGCTCCTATCCACGTATACTAACTATAGGTGGCATCAGTCTTTTATCCACCGTCTATAACGTTTTATCGAGAAATACAAATACCCATATTCCAACTGACCCGGTCAAACCATAACAGTGTGGATTTACACCCGACAAATCAATAATTGTCCAGATAGTCACATAACGCCAAATTCTGACAAGACAAACAAATTGAAATATACCATGCTTTCGGCTGCTACAAAGTTGTTTTCGCCTACCCGGATTGCAAAAACTGTGTGCCCAGTTTTTTTATTTCTGTATTATTTTCGCAGAATGATACAGATTAACACAAACTATTTAGTAAAGATAGGCGAAAATCTTAGTGAGCCACACGAATTGTTGGAGATGATTATGAGAGAAGCTGCAGTTAGTGCCACCTTTAAGAAAAACCATACACAATCTGTATGCGCTGACGATATAGATGTCATTGGTACAAAACTGCGAGATGTTACTGCAGCCTTCTCAAGCAATGAAAAGGAGTCAACAAAAACGGTTTTGGTGGAAGCCAAGACAAAGTTATTTCTTTCAACGAACAAAGAGTCTACTCATTTAAGAGATTGTAGAAAAGTCAATAAAACTAACGATGCCAGCGCAGTGAATAAAAAGCATTTCTTGTGTGTGTGAGCTAAGAAAGGGATTCAATGACAAAGCTCTTTCTCGACGAGCAAAAATTCAACTGTATCAGACATTTTTTGCCTGTCCCGCTTGTGTGGCGCAAAATCCGGGGTTATGACAAAAGCGGACAAATCAGTTTCTGGAGTCATCGAAAGAAAAATACTCTAGAAAGTATAAGAACCCATCATCATTGTTAGCAGAGAGTATCGACGTTGTATGAAGCAAAAGCTATATAAGTATTATATCAACGTGGTCATGCGCATTAAAATACGTCGATTATGTTGGCAAGGTCATGTTGTACGAATGAACTTAAATGAAATGTAATCGACAAGGAACTCAATGGACGGCGCCGAAATGGGCGTTAGAAGAATAAAACTTTTGAAATGCTATCAAAACTTAATGTGATGAATTGTAGAAAATTAACAGAAGGCGAAAGCGCTTGATTGAAACATATCGTAAATAAGAACATCTGTTTCACTGTCGCCATTTAAATAAATAAATGAGTTCCTCTACTATGTCGCCAGTTTAGTGTTTTAGATAAAAGGCGAAAAAAATCACATTTTCATTGTTTCCTTTTTTAGTAATATGAGATAATGAAAAGTACCTTAAAAGGAAAGTGTCCTCCGAGGAATATGCAAGGAATTTCTTAATTTTTTCCAGAAACGAAGAATGTTTCATTTTCACATTTTTGTAGCACTAAACAGTTTATACTTTCAACAAAAATGTGCGGTATTGAGTTCATTAACATTTTGCTTTCGCAGCAGCTACTTCTTCTTTAGAGTAGACTTTATACAATGCTTAAAAATTACTGCAGAAATCATTGAACGATCTCGTACAGAAGCTATGCGATTTTGACACATGATTACATATGTTTGCAAAATATGGGCATAATAAGACGAATGGAAACGTTTCGACAGCGTCTTTTTTCTTATTTCTTGTAATTCCTTTTCTGGTGATGCTCTTTATTTCCACTTTTAACGATTTCCGTTGCAGCAATTTCACAATTTTATTCCTTCGTCATAACCAGAGAGCTCCTTCCCGCTGCTTAATGGTGTCGAGAAATCAATAGGTCTCATTGTTGTTTTACGTTTGCCACACAATATTTGCGGATTTTTGTACTTCACGTTTTTGTTGCCAGACAAATTTCAATAAGTTATAGCTTGAAGCCAATTCTTCTTCGTTTTATTTGCAAAATATTACAACTTCAGTGCCCACGCGTGACAATTCGTGGTATGACGTTTTTTTTTTCTTCTGTTTTCTGCCTTTTCTTCTTTCTTCTTCTTGCGGTGTGCAAATCTGAGGTTAAGTTTATTTTCAATTCGGCTTTTGTTTAGTTTTTTTTCCTTTTTTCTGTATTTTTAGCACAGAATTATAAGTTGAAACTTGAATACATGAAATAAAAGGGACTGCATGCTGCTCAAGCATGCTTGCAGCATGTGGCTGGCAGGAAATTGTGGTAATTTGTCAACATATTGGGAGTGTTTCAAACGCAAACATTTGCGCAAGATTTTGCTTGGTGAAACATAAATTTTACGGCGAAATTTAGAGTTGTGCATCATCCCACAATATAAGAGGAAGTACGGCGCGGAGGAACTTAAAGTTCTCTTATGGTTTGTGTTAGGGGAATTTTCGTATCGGGCTTTTTTATAATGATTAATCTTTAAATGGGGAGTTTGGTGTTAGCTGCACCGATTTAGATACAATTACAGTGAAATAGCACAAGGAACGAATAGAAAAGAGCTTATAAAGTGTTCTAATTACACTGCTGTAGTCATATAGATTTCTACACACATTCTGCGTGTGCATTTTAAAGTAAAAGTAACTGTTTGATCCAGTATGATATTCCCTTCAGACAGTGGAAGGGTTACCTTTTATACGGCGATCTCAAAACTAGCCAATCTGACATATAGATGGCGCCAGTAGTTAAAAAAAATAATAATATGGCGAAAAGTTTGAACCAAGTTTATAAAACATGTTTTAAGTTTCTGGAAGCAACGTTGTTTAGTATTTTTATTTGAGGCATCAAAAGGAAACGATCTCAGTGAATTTGTAAACAAGAAAGAAATTGCTCACCGTTATGTATTTCAATATTACATATCCATCTGAAAGGCCTCAGTCCAACCAATATTAAAGCCGAGTTAGATTCTGCTCCCTAGTTTACGGCTGCAAAATATTGAGTTGCAGAGTTTATATGAGGCCGTACGAGCTGCCAAAACGAACACCGTAATGGTTGACTAATTGAGGTGTCCGCGGCAGACACGGTTAAGAAAATCCACAAAATTGTATTGTATGGTCGTCGGCTAAAGGTGCGTGAGCTGGCCGAAATGAAAGGCATTTCAAAAAGTGCTATACATCGTATATTAATCGAAGTTTTGAAGATGAAAAAGCTGTGCGCAAGATGGGTGCCGCGCTTGATTTCAATAGAGGCGTCGTAAAGATGCGCCAGTAGAGTGTTTGGCAATGTTTCACCGCAATACAGCCGAATATTTGCGTCGATTTATAATCGCGGATGAGACACGGGTTCACCACTTCACACCTGAGACAAAGGAACAGTGAAAGCAGTGGACCTGAATGGCAGAATCGTGTCCAAAGAAGACGAATACAGTTCCATCTACAGTCAAGGTCATGGCGTCTGTTTTTGGGATGTGTATGCGATTATTTTTATTGATTATCTTCAGAAAGGAAAAACCATGACTGGCGAATGTTATGTTAACTTATTGCAGGTTTAAGGTGATAAAATTATGCCATCAAGATAATGTTCCAGTTAACACATCCACTTTTGCGATGGCCAAAATTAATGAATAAAAGGTCAAATTGCTTTTTCACGCACCTTATTCGCCAGATTCAGCTCCCTCGAACTATTTTTTGTTTTTAAACTCGAAAAAATTATTCGGTGGTAAAAGATTTGAAAGCAATGAAGAGGTGGAGTCTGCGGTTGACGATGGCTATTTTAAGGAATTCGACAGTTCTTACTATAAAGAGGGTAAACCTAAGCTATTGAATATCGTTGGCAAAAATGTATCGAGCTAAAAAGAAATTATATTGAAAAATAAAGAAAACTTTTCACAACTTTCTTGTGTCTTCTTTGTTAGGTCGGTTTGTTTTGGGACCGCCCCCGTATTTCTCGTAGTAACAATAAATCGGAAAATATTTATATTTATTGAGCATGCTATGCGCAATTGAGTTTTTGAAGAAAATTCAGTCGATGAAGACACTTCAGAAAAATTCATATAAAAAAATGCTTTGATTATTGGATTATTCAATTGGATGGAAATGAATAATAACTATTTTGTCTTTTATTGACCAATTCTCTAGACGTTTTTGGCGGACAAAACAAAAAAAGAAAAAAAAAAAACAAATCTGCCTGCATCCCTAGAATGACATACGGAGGAGTTTCTCACATTTAGACGGCTTACACGCATTCTATTTTTAGACTCGCTATTCTTTTGACAGATTGCTTATCGTATTAATGGCCTTTCCTGGGCGGCCTGTCTATTTCAAACTCTAAAAAAATTGAACAAAAGCCATTTTATAAAACTTTTTGGAGTAGTTTGTACCAAAGCTTGTTGGCCGATTTCCATGTCAGCCTGTCTCCTCACACAACCAATTATGGTACGTTTTATGAATGTGGGTTCGGAACTAATTTTTCTAGCAAGTCTTCAACGACCACTATGCTTTTCAGTTTTTGAAGAAAACTCAACTCTCTTAATACCCAAACAATTATGTAGAGTGATATGAATTTGTTCGTGAAACACAGAATGTTCATTCCCAAAAACTGAAGTGATGTTTTCCAGTCATCATTTCCTTCACTTTAGCGGTGTTGACTTCAATTGGAGACATTGATAGTTGACCAGGGTGAGTTACATAAATCTTCCATCACATCTTGACCACTGATCGCTTTTACAACAACTATTCGATATATAAAATTCAATTTTCTATACAGTATTTGAGACAAATCCACCATAAAAATTGCAATACATATTTGAGGTGAACTGACAATATTAAGCACTGCAGGCAAACTAAACGGCGGATCGCATTCAAACTCCGCATTAATATAGAGGTGAGTTGTGTCAACTTAATGACAAAAAGAGTTTTGTCAATTCCTTTAACCGAGCTTTTCAAATGATCAATTTTCGATACTGTTTTGACCAAATGTACATTTACATTTTACTATATGAAATATAGTAAAATACCCCCTCATTCCTTCGGGTGAGGGGGGTGTGTGCCACCCATTTCCCTTTAATACATTTGCACAAGTATTGAAATAAATAAATGTATATTTTTTTCTATTTGACGGCAGAAAGAAGGCATATAACTCTTACCCTCACTTTTGATATTCTGAATAATCAACCCCTTCTTTTGATATTTCGGACAATGCGAAATACTCAATAATGCAGAAAATAACCCAGCTAACGCACCCCTTCTCAAGTGCACTTTATTATATTGATACCAGAAAATGGAAAAAAAAAATCATTGCACACACCATGGAGTGCATCGTAAAATGGCCATAAGAGGATTTAATGTGATTACAAGGATACCCTCTTGTGTTATGCAAATTAATGGAGTGGCCTTTTATGCAATTATAACACAGCGGCTACAGGAGGGAGTGTTGCAAAATGTACAGTGTCATCATTGCACTACGATGGCAATGATGTAATTTTTACTTTCTTATCCCGTTGCCATGTAAAAAAAAAGTGTTCAACCCCTTATCAGGGTTAAGGCTATGCAAAAAGTAATACCCACCATCCACTATCACTCATGATGCATAAGTTTTTCTGGAGGCAGTTTTCGTATATGTAAATAAGTGAATGAAAATATTCTTTCCATGTGAACAAAAATAGGTATAACAAAACACATAAAACAAAGCAAGCCTCTTAGGTATGAAAAAATATCTAGAGGGACTTTGCCACGTATATAAATAAATATACATACGTGCAAATAAATTGTTCACACATAAAGAAAAAAATTATATAAAGAAAATACTTTGGTATGAATATTATAAAACAATACAAAAAATCAATATTTGTAAGCACGTGAATAATGATGTCTTAGCAACAATAAAACATTAGTTTGAATCAATAACGTAAATATTCAACAAAATTTGAGATAGATGAATTTAAACATAACCGTACATTATTTTTGATGCAAAAAAATATATGCGAACAATTGTAAAAACAGCTATAATTATAAACAATAAATTGTAAAACTTATAAAACGAAGGTTTCCACCGCAAATAGGTTGAGCTAAAACCACACTTTTCTTACAGAAACGATTCTCACCGAAAATTTTTCAAACACATGCTCGTATATTATGTTCACAGATAGTGATTTCAAAACTGCCGGTCTGGCAAGGCTGTCAACTATTAAACTACCTGTCATTTAAAGTGTTATTTATTTAGTAAAATGTTTGCCATTTACCAATATGTATTGTTTAACAACCGAAGAATGCATAAAAACAGTCAAAACCGACTACAAAAGTGGTGATTCAAACGTGGTTCAACACGACCGATTCTGGCTTCATTGCATGATAAGATTCCAGAAAGCCCAATTTCACGTTTTGGAGACGTCCATTAGCCACCAAGACCATGCGATTTGATGCCCTTAGACTTTTTTGTGAGGCTATGCCAAAGACCGTGTCAACGTGGATAATCTTCTAACGTATCGCCCAAAATAAGCGAAAGCGTGATCGAAAATTACGTCAAAAGCATCGACTGCCGCAACCAATCCAGAGGCAGTGCCATTTAAATGGCATTGTATTTCATAATGGCAAGGTTCAAGCATTATAATGAAATGAAAGTTTTATTGAAATCATAGCTTTATGTGTGGTTTATTTAACTATAATTTTAAAACCGAAAAATTGATAGCCCTGTATATTTGAAATGAAAAAGTGATAATATCACAATTTTGCAAATATACCCAACAAAATTCTTTGGAATCGGCAATAGCAACATTAATTCTAGAATAAATTCCATGGTAATGTGTCCCCGTTCTATTAGGCCTTCCGTATAATCAGAGCATTGGAACTACTTTCAGAACTTGTTGTACGAAATATATTTTCTACATATATTTTCCCATTTGTAGAAAAATCAAAGCAAACCAATATAAAAAATCGATTCTATATTATAAATTACATACACATGTGGTCGAAAAAATAAGTACGCCTGCTTATTTTTGCTTTATGTTTAATTTTAGTTCATACCTGAAACGGAAAGTAAACATGGCAATTCTTTTTTATTTAAATAACTTTAACATGGTAATGCCTTTAAAAGTAAAAAAAAACAACACTGGGGCTTCCCAGTTGTTTTCATTGTGAGTTAATTTTGTACAGGTGTGATTTCAGTACTTGGTCAAAATAATAAATACATTGTTCAATTCTTTAATATTTTCGCAGTCTGCTGTAGTCTTTTTGAAAAGGCTAGTTATTTTACTGTTATCTTTATTCATAACAAAATATTTTGTTAAAAAAAAAATCAACCATGGGTCGACAAAGTCATTGTTCTCCGAAAGAGAGAAAAATTGTTTCAAGACTAAGAGAAAGTAATCAAAGTCTTTGTTCTATAGCAGAAACTATGAATAAGTCGCTATTTTTTGCACAAAAATCTTTACAGCCTAAAAAGCCAGTCGAAACTCGCGGAAAACCCAAAAATACTTCAAAAACAACAGATATCCGTATTGTAACACTTGCGAAGGAGGGCCGTTTGTGTCTTCAAGAGTGATTTCAGCAGAAATTGGAAATGTAATTTATTCGCGAACGGTTCGTCGTAGACTACAAGAAGCACATTTGACAGGACGGGTAGCCAGAAGAGTTCCTTTGCTCAGACAAAAAAAAAAAAATTAAAGGCAAGATTGACGTTTGCAAGAAGTCATTCCGATTGGTCCGGAGGAGACGGTGAAAAAAAATGGTGAAACATTTTGTGGAGCGATGAAACAAAAATTAATATATTTGGAAACGACTGTGCCCGGAATGTTCGACGCCCTAAGGGTAAGGAATTCCATATTCGCTTCACAAAGAAGACGGTCAAGCACGGGGGCTATAATATTATGCTTTCATGGTATGGTGTCGGTCCGATATATTAAATTACCGACACTGTGACCAGATTCCACTACAAAGGTATCTTGGAAAATACGATGTTGAACTATGCTGTGGAAAGTATGCTTCTTAGATGGACATTCCAGCAGAATAACAATTCGAAGTTGGTAAAGGATTGGCTCCAAGATAATAATGTTGTTCTTTTTCACTGGCCAAGGCAATCTTCGGACTTAAATCCAATCGAAAATCTTTCGGGGAGAGTTGAAACAAAAATTGGAAAGGAAATTCTTAAAAATAAGGACCAGTTATGGAATTTTGTTCAAAAAACTTGGTCTGAAATACCACTATAAACCTGCAGAAAAGTTATTGCCAGCATGCCAGAGTCAACAAAATAATTAAAAATAATGGTGGATATACCGGCTCTTAATGAAACTCAGCCATTTTAGAAGAAAAAGGTTGATTTCTTTATTTTGTGCTTATTTTAACTAAATGTACTTATTTGTTTTGTCCAATGTTTTTTGATTAATTCCTTACTTTTTGAAAAATACTGAATTTAATTTTCGTTTTTTGTTATTGTTTTGGTATTTATTTTATTTCTAATGTTATAACAAAAGAAATTAGTATTTGTTTTCTCTTTTAATTTAAATACATTTTCACCTACGAGAGCCTTTAAAAAAATACAGGGTGTACTTATTATTTTGGCCATATGTGTATACGAGTAAAACAGCATATTCCAGAACAAGTTCGAAAGAACAGTTTCATGTTCCAGGTTTGCAGGAGAGAACCTGTTGATTTTTGGGACAAACTCAAATAAAAATTATCGATGCCGGAACCAAAACTAGAACTTGTTCTCGAACAATTTAAGTAGTTCTTTGACCAATAATTTGCAATTGCAAATTTTGCTGGGTATTTTGGAACATATTATGAAGCAAAAGCATAACTTGATCCTATTGAAGTGTTGGAAACCAAAACAAGAAAAGCTGGCAATGCCGCGAAATTTTTTAGCGAGCAAACAATGTCTCGTGCAATTCTTTTCTCCTTCTAAATTTCGTTACAATGGTTTAAAATATGGATTAATTAATTTCTCAATTTATATGTTACAAAAGAGAGTATAACAGAAAGCCTACTTTGAATCGACATTGACAAAAACATGTTCACATTAGTGGTACACTGCATTGAAAAACGAGCGAGATATAGAAGAAAATTCGCCACGCTCCAATTGGAATTCAACATGTTCAACCATAGTTAACATCATTAAAGTGAAAGAAATGGTAGCTGAAAATCGTCATTTAAATTTGACAGAAATAGCCGCTGGTTAGTTCCGAAAAAAACAAATTGTCTTCAAAAACTCAATCGTTTAAAAGACCCTGAAGATAGCAGAACGACGAATTATAACTGGTGATGAAACGTGATTTACGAGTAAGGTATACAAACAAGCCAATAAGCTCCGGAATGGCGTCTTCCAATTAAGCCGAAACCGAAAAGCACTTCAAAGATTTGCCAGAATGTTAGACGGTAAATAAAAAATAATAGCCAGGAGTTACGTGGCGTCTGAAAAAGCATTTTCGTCTGAAAGGATAGAAAACTAGTAAATTTTTCATCACAATAACGCACCATCTCACAGGTTATCACTGTGAACGAATTGCTAGACAAAAACTCAACAAATACCATTTCCACAACTGGTGTCTTTTTGGGAATCTAGTTTAAGAACTGTTTTAACATATGGATCTTCTAATATACATACAGGCGAGGAAAAGGAGAAACATTCAGAAACGACTATTCATAAAAAATGCACGATTTCTTGAAAAAAAAAAATTTCTAGGAAAAAAGTTACCAACTTTTGTCAAATATACAGGAGAAATATGTGCTCGTACACATTTTTCATGCGTAAAGGAGGAGAATTACGTTATGTTATTTGGAATGAAATATATTTAAAAATGGAAAAAAAACTTGGTTGTTATTTCGGTTCGAGATCTTTTTTCTATGAACAATTATTTATTATTGCTAATAGAAACATAATTCAAAAACTTAAGAAATTGTTTATATTGACTCAGCTTGTTAGACGAATAAGCTATGTTCCTTGGCATTTGTGCCAACAACTACTTCTATGAAATTGTAGTCTTCGTTGAGAACATTTTCGTACAAGTGGGCTAAGCTTCACAATTGGTTTGTGAAGTTACAGACCCTTAAGGTTGTGTTGGTGCTGGAGAAATCACAAGCAGTTAATGGCGTTGAAGATGATATTTTGAAGAATTTCGGAATAGCTATCCGTCGAGACAGTTGTGTATATAATCAATTTCGCAAGTTTTTGAATTATATTTCTATTACCAATAGTAAACAATTGCCAATAGAAAAACTTTCTTAAACCGTAGTAAGAATCAAGATAATAATATATTGAGTATCGACAATAAATTCAAAAACGAAAATGAAAAATATATCGAGCAGAGATTTATTATTTGAAAAGGGATGAATGATAACGTCTGATCGATGATAATATATTAGTTGGCCACAATAACTTCTTCTTCAGCAACAATAAAATTTGAAACAGCTATGTCGAAACCATTTTATGAACAATGATCGATCTGTAATTAACCTTCAATCAGACGCTAATCGGATAAACAATTCTGCCAAAGAAATTAAAAAGTTATAAAAAAACGTTTTTGATATGCAGGCAGAGCATTCGAAATTTGATCCGACTTCTCATATAAGAGGAGTTTTTTACTAAG
>JAHXMU010000274.1:147269-234888 GCA_019455685.1 Philornis downsi | reverse complement strand
TACAGTATACTCTGCCATTTCATCATGGAAAGGCTAACAAACGAGCAACGATTGCAAATCGTTGAAATTTATTATCAAAATTCGTGCTCTGTGACAAATGTGCATCGTTTCATACGACCATGTTGTGGTCTTCATAATCGACCTGCCGAACGAGCAATTCGTGATATCTGTTATCTCCAAATTTCGCACCAAATTTACTTTATTGGACATAAAACCATCGACTCGCATGCGAAGAGTGCGTACCGAAGAAAATATTGCAGCCGTAGCGACCAGTGTTAATGACGTCGTCGCCATTTTCAGTGATTGGGGATGTGTCACAAGGAAAATTGTACACGTCGATTTGGGTTTAAAAGCCTATAAAATTCAACTCACGCAAGAATTGAAGCCGAATGACTTACCACAACATCTAATTTTTGGTGAATGGACCTTACAAAAGCTCAATGAAAATCCGCAGTTTTATCGAAAAATTATGTTCAGCGATGAGGCTGAAACTGTCACATCTGAAGTGATGAATAGCCACATGCCATACATGAATTACCCCGAAAAAATTACAGTCTGGTGTGGTTTATGGGCTGGTGGCATCATCGGACCAGTTTTCTTCAAAGGCGACCGTGGGAGAAACGTTACCGTCAACGGTGAACGATATCGAGCCATGATACGCGATTATTTTTTTTGCCCCAATTGGCTGAGTTTAACTTGGTTGACAAGTGGTTTCACCAGGACGGTGCAACATGCCACACAGCTTGTGAAACAACGGATATGTTGAGGAATGAATTTAGTGAGTAGTTTATCTCTAGATTTGGCCCTGTGAGTTGGTCCCCAAGATTTTGCGATTTAACGCCTCTTGATTATTTCTTATGAGGTTATGTCAAATCGTTGGTCATGTGGACAAGCCGAACACTATTGAAGTCTTACAGGATAACATAACACGCGGTATTCGTGGAATAAAGACCGAAATTCTCGAAAAAGTGACGAAAAATTGGACCTTCTAAATGGACATTTTGAGACGGATCCGCGGACAACATTTACACGGAATTATCTCTAAAAAATTAAATGGCAAATATCAATTTATCGATTCCAACAAAAAATTTTAATATATGATGCAAATTTGAGTGTTCTATTCGATTTTTAATAAAACTACGATTGACAAATCATTCTTTATTTATTTTTTTTATTCATTTACTTATTTATTTTTTTATTTATTTCGGTTCTTTATTCGGTTCAAGATAATTTTTCTATTATTAAGTTGTTATTATTGATAACAGACTTCATTAATCAAAAACTTGCGAAATTGATTATAACACAACTCGTTGGACGGATAACTATTACGAAATTCACCAAAATATCATCGTCAACGTCCTTAGCTGTTTGTGCTTTCTCCAGCATAATTTTGTAACTTTACAAAACAATTGAAGTTTTGCCCACCGGTACGAAAAACGCAAGTCAAATACAATTCAATTATCACAAATTTGTGCCTATGCATGTGCCCATCGGATAGATTTATATAGCAGCTGCCAGCAAGCGTAGATTAATGGAAAGCTAAGCAGGCTATCTCTTCTGCGTATTCTGGGTTAGTCTTTGAATTTATTATTGATTTTTATTCATTTCTACTATTTATTCATTTATACTATTTATTCATTTCTATTTCCGTTCATTTTTATTATAAATTATTTATTATTTTTATTTATTTTTTTTTTATATTACCAAATTTCACTTCAAAGTACTCCTAGTAATATAATTACCTATATATGCGCATTAGCGCAACTATGTTAACAATTTTGATGTTAGTGGGATCTAATATTTTGCTACTGCGTTCAAAACTATCCTGTGTAAAATCTGTGAATAGACTTTGTATGACGCATTTAAATCAAAAGTCACAAATTTGTTTCTTGTAGGCATTTCAGTATAAATATTCTGGATATGGAAACACGATTTCATATACAAAATGCTTCCATTATAGAAAAACTATAACAAATTTTGTATTTTATTTTTCTACTTACAAATTATAACAGCAGAATAGTAATAAAATTGTGCTTACCTGCAAAGAAAAAAATACAATTTTCATTAATATTATAAATATACATATACAAAGTAATTGAAATTTTTCTTTTTGATGTTTATTTTTTTTTATTTACATCTACAGATTACAAAAATAGGAAAAATTGAATAAAATAACATAACTATAGTTACAAGTATATAACTATACATATTTACTAAGTAGTCGGTTGCAATAGATTACAATAATAAATTAAAAATTTAGTAAAAATCTTCAAAATGAGGCATCATTAGCTAAAAATCTAAGTACAGCTCATCTAAATGAAAATCTATTGAGAGTTATATCGACAGTATTGGCCACCAAATTAAATATTTGCAAACATCGAGTAATTGGTTCATTCCTTCCATAATTAGTTCGATGGAATGGAACAGCGAATAAATGAGTTCCTCTTAAAGACCGTGTTGGTATGTGAAAGGGTAGAACGGATAGCAATTCGGGCGAATCAATGTTTGAATCTATAATATACTTTATAAAAATGATGCCTAGAAGCTTTCTGCGGTTAGAAAGTTCCATAATTCCAAGAATATTGCAACGGCTTTCGTACGGTGGCATGTTATCAAAAGAAAAGTTCTTTCAAAGGGCAAATCTTGTGAAGCACTTTTGAATTTTCTCAATCCGATTGATACCTACTTCATAAAAAGGACTCCAAACAAAGCTTACGTACTCTAAGTGAGATCTTACCAAAGACCCAAACAAAACAGTAATAGCTTCAAAATTAAAAAAAAAAAGAAAATACATATAAATGTCAGTCATTTTACAATAGAAGGCCTCCAACAGTGAGCTGATGTAAAACGTCATATTTTAGGGCTGGACATGTGGCAACACTATAACCGTGAAATATTAGTGGTTTTGCTTCATATGCGCGAACTTTTGCTTTGCTTCTTTAATTTAAAGAAATCTGCAATTAAGGCACATCTAATTGATTGTAGAAACATATGATGTATCTGAGGCTGGGGGAATTTGTCGTGAATTGTGTTAAAAGTTTGACAACGGTGAGTTTGACGTCGAAGACAGAATCACCTGAAGACCGAAAGCGTACGAAGACTTGATATTAGAATCGCTATTGAAGAAGATTCATACAAAGGCAAGAAGTAAAACTTTAATTATATTAGAAATGACTCAACAATTTTACAACGTTTAAAATCGTTGGAAATGATTCAGTAATAAGCACCTTAAAAAGGAACATAAATAAATAAATAAACATATAAACATTTACTGTTGCCCCTTGAAAAAAAATCTACATTTATTTAATCATCTTGTCTGTTAGAAGCACGAATGCAGTCTCAACCACTTCAATTAGAAATTCGAAATTTTGCAAAAATTTAGGCAAAAGATGTACATATGTCCGTGGAGATACAATCGAATTTAACTAGCAAAGGCACAAATAACTTTAGATGACAGTACTCTGCTAATGGGCAAATTTTCGTGTTTGTCCACTATGCAAATAGGAAGAATTCTTTGTTCATCAAACTATAGTTTTAAGTTCACCAGACTGTAGTTTTTCGATAGAAAAAATGTTTTGCATCCCATAAATGAGATATGGAAAAACTTAAACGCATTATATTTTTAAACTTATTCAAAAGGTACCACAGACAATACAGCCGATTTCAAATGCCACAGATTGAGAAGCCTTTACTGGATTTGTTGATTACTTGACCACTCGAAGTGTTCGTCAGACACACCGAATTGGCCACAGTCGCTGAAATAATGATAAGTGGTAGTATCAGGATTCGAACGCACGATCGATAGTATTTTCAGATTGCATCACACATACGAGTATATTCCAGAACAATTTTAGAAAGCAAAAATCTTGTCTTATAAGTTAAGTTTCCAGATAATATTTTCGCTCATTTTGTACAAGCGAAAAATTCCTTGTCCATCAAGCAAATACCAGAATAAGGTCCGTTGACAGTACATTCAAATATGTGCTAAGATAGGATATATCGGGTTGTTCGGAAAGTTCGTTAGGTTGTTAACAAATTTATATAAAAGAAAACAATTATTTTAATCTATTTTATAACCTCCCACTTTTTTAATAACTTCTTCCCACCTGTCTGGAAGTTTTTTAATTCTTTTCTCATAAAACTCGCGTTGTTATTCTGAAAAAAAAGCATTCAATTCGATTTTTCACTTCCTTGTCGTTATGGAAATTCAAATCTTTCAAGTAATTGCTCAGACTGCGAAATAGGTAATAGTCGAACGTGGCGAGGTCTGGGGAGTACCGCGGGTGAGTTAAAACTTCCCACCCAAGTTTTGACAGATTCTGACGGCTCCGCAAGGCAGTGTAAGGCCTCGGTGAGAGAGTGAGGTACCCACACCTAGAGATTGCTCACAAATCCGAGTTCTCAATTCACGGTGTCATAACCGCGAACAGTTGAGACTGATTTTTTGACTATTTCAGATAAATCCCCAACTTTTGCACGGGGATTAACAATAATTAAATCTCTCACTTCCTCGGATGTGGGAGCGTCCGTTACGGAGAAATCGCCCGTAGCAAATCTTTTAAACCATTTCTGGCAATTTTTTTCATTTGGTCCGTTTTCTTCATAAACAAACTTTACTTTTCGGCTGACTTCAGCAGCCTTTTCCCTTTCCTTTTCGGAAATAATACGCTTAAAATGCTCCTTTTCGCTCATTTTTTCCACTTTTTAAAACTTTTTCTTTTAACGATATAACCACTCACGGCTAGAACGACTACACAAGTAAACAATAGTAAACAGCTTAGAGGAGGAAGTTATGATAGTGTTAACCGAACAACCCAACAGTTAAAACAAATCAATTATTATCCTAATAGATGGCTTCAATAGTTGTGTAAGTGCAGTCCGGTTGCGTTAGACGTTAGAAAGACAAAATTTCGTATCCAAAAAAACTACTCAGATAATTTATAATAGCTTGGATAAATATTGAGGGCGCTTCAAAGGTGAACACCATGGAAGAGAAAATTCGCCATATTTTACAGTTCTTCTTCAATAGATCTCAAAACAAGCCGGTTGTCCGAAAGCGTGAATAGTGTTTGTGGTTCGGACATTGTATCAACCAATTATGCACAATTTTGATTCCAACGGTTCTGTTCCGGTAATTTTGATGTCAGAAATGCACCTCTCTCTGAAAAACCAATGGCTGAAAATGCCGACAAAATAATGGAAATCGCCAAGTCCATATGTCATGTAAGATTGCTCGGGAGCTAAGCATTGTACCAAAAGCTTTTTGGAAGAAATTAAATAAAGCTAGACACTAAAAGAAGCTCAGCGCTCAATGGATACTACACGATATAACGCAAAAACATTTTATGAAGCAGATTTCCATTTGTGAATTACTGCTGAACCCCAGCAAAATCGACCCATTTCTGCGGCGGATAGTGATTGGTGATGAAAAATGGATCCCTTACTATAACATTAAGAGAAAACGATCGTGGGTTTTGGTTATGGAATTCTTATGCATCCACCTAATATTAAGAGCCTGGTACCAAGTAATTAACACCAGTTCCTGTTTATGGTGAACGATTTTGCTGTTGAAATATTCGCCTCAAAAGAAATTTAGGGAAATCGGCTCTTCCACTTTTTGCCAATAGGGAGGAGACATAATGGAATCCAAAGACGGTGGATACTTAAAATAAATCTAAAAAAACCTTCAATGTCAGGCAAATATAATCGATTCCTTCACTTTTTACTTTGCTAAGATTTTTGGCCACTGTGCACACACTTAAACCGGGATGCAGTGCAATCAAAATATAATCTAGAATTTTTGTGTTGTTACAGGTTTACAGATTATAAGCAAAATTTACTGCATAAGACGGCGTAAAGAGCAGCCAGACAAAACGCACATTAACGCTCATATATACACTTGCAATCGCAGACAAAACCAGTCGTTGTTAACTCCAAAACACTATTTGAGACATTAAAATGTTTTTAAAAGCTTTTTTTACCATACCAGGCACCTTCATGAAAGTTTAGTTTCATTTCGGTTATGATAATTGTAAAGTTATTTGAAATAAATTGGAATTTTGTTCCCGATTCATATTTGAAACTACAACTCATATCACACACATTCACTCTTATTTTACCTGAAATGAAATTAGAAATCTACATTTATTCTGTTTCTCTATCGAAACATAATGAAATATATAGTTCAATTCGAGAGCCTGAAAAAAGCACATGAAAATATAGTTTTATGCAGTTTTGTTTCTTAATCTGATTCAGAACTGAAATCAAATGTAGCTTCGTTTCTTACCAGAGGAAAAGACGCGACTGCAAAAAGTGAAATTCGTTCATATAATTTATTTTCTGAATTTACGGTTCTTAGAAATTTTCACAACCACTCAGAAATTGTATCTATTTTTATGAATTGAAAAACTTTATATGAAATACAAAGTCGATGCGTTTCATAAACTGAATAAAATTAATTGCATTAATTACGAAATAAAAAAAAAACAATGATAAGGATACGATTCGATTTTATTTCCAACCATGCCAAGCTCTCATTTTCACCAATAGTCAGCCATAAAATATGGGGAAAAGTATTCGGATTCGTACATTTTTAACAGCTGAGCTAAATATGTTACTATCAATGATTGCCAAACGGTCAAAAGTAATAAAAAAATATCACCACCACATATTTTTTATCACTGTTAACCGTTTGGTCAAAACTTTATTAAAACTTCAGTTTAAATTCTAATTTTAGTTTATATAAATCCATTTAAGTTGAAATGCTAAAATCTCCTTCATTTAACAACTTATTCATTATGAAGGCTTCATGAAAATATGCAAATGTCCTTATACTCGTATACCCGTTTTGAAATTCGTCATCATCATCCATGCTGTACGGCTGTTCCACCTAAGGGAACATGTACAAAATCAGCCAGACATCAATAATCGAGTCAGACTTCATTGCTCAAACTCAGACAGCAGCCACTCTTGAAATAATACCTACAACTTTACCCCTCTCCTAGCATTGCAATGCAATTGGCTGAAGGTAGGAAAAAGACGAGAAGCGTCAAACAGCCAATTCGTTAATGGTTATGTCTGGTGCGGTGACTGGAATGACAATTAGGAGGGATGGCGCGTACAAGGTTGGTTTGCTAACAACGACAACAACAAAAAACAAACTAAATACAACTTAAGCAAATGCAATTTGGCATTACTCTGCCAAGCATAACTTTGCCAGCAGTATGCTTTGCAATTAACTAAATATTAAAAGTAATAATTGCATTTAAAAAGCAATTTGAAATCTAGTCAAATAATTGCAGAAATTTCTAGAAATTTATTGGTTGTATATCCTTATAAGATAAACTCTTTTTTTGGACTCTAGTTATCAAATAGAGTTAGCAGTTGTTCACTCATGAACAAATCAGCGGACTGACCACAAAAAACCAATTTCCGAATTTCTACCGCAGCAAGACACCCTAAAAGGTGTCAATAGCCAAAGTGGACTCTATCCGAAAGGCACGATATAATAAATAATACGATTTTTTCAAACGCATTTTATCGAAAAACAGCAAAATCCCTTCTCTACCATACATCATACGTGGACTGCAAACGGTAGCCTCAAGGCCATAATTTGAGTTTTGCAAAGAGAAAAATCAGCCGGAGCCATATTAGGTGAGTACGGTGGTTGTTTGATGATGTTTGTTAAATTTTTGGCCAGAAATTCTTTCGCATTAATAGCCTTGTGAGATGTTGCGTTACCATGTCGCAAAATCCAAGAGTTTCCTTTTCACAAGTTTGGTCTGTAGACGCTAGCCTCAGGGCGATAATTTTAGCCGAAGCCATATCAGGTGGGAACGGTGGTTTTTCGATGATATTTGTTGAGTTTTTGGCCACCTTCTAAGATGGTGATTTATCATGGCGCAAAATCCATGCGTTTTCTTTCCACAATTCTGGCCTTTTTTTCGACAAATTTGCCCTCTCAAACGCCTCATAATGCTCAATTAATGATTCCTATTCAACACACGAACAAATGGCAAGAATTCAGGGTGCACAACACCGCGATAATCAAACAGTCAATATTACCATGATCGAAAATCGATTTGGACTCATATTTTTCGGCTCAATTCGAACGCGCTATTCCGAGGTTTGTTGACAGGTTTCGTACCTCAAACTTGTTGACCAATCATCGGCTGTAATGAGTTTTATGAATTTTGTCCCTCTAACATATCTTTGGCAAACTTCAAGCAACTGACTTTTTGAAGAACATGCATGCCTTTCAGAATTACTCTAGCGGCAGCGCGTTTCATATCCAAACAATCGTGTAAAATGGTAGGAATTAATTCGTGGGACATAAAAAATTTAACGTATTTCTCCTTCAGCTCCTTCAACTTTAGCCCATTTCCTCCAATTTTTAACGAAGTCGAAGTCAGTTGAAGTCGTTCATAAACAACCAAAATGATGGAAATATTTGCCCCACGGCTAGATCGGTTTTAAATAGACGGTGCTACTTATATGCACTTGGTTTTGATAATGCCGATTCATAGTAAGCCTTCTGCAACATTTTAAGCAACTCCGCAAAAGGAAATTCTATTTTCAATACAAAGTTTCAGACAAATTCTTGGCTTGATGTATAAAAATCGCAAACTGACAACGTAAAAAAGTTGAGATCAACCGACGAAATCGAGCTCCGTAAACGAACTAAATAACGGACAGCGCTAAAACTCCACGTCAGTGTAAAAGAAAGTTGCACATTTTCGACACATAAGGTTAAAGTTAGGAAACAGGAATTTATTGCAAAAATGAGAATAATGTGAACGTTATAATAGAAGGAAGACACAAGACTAGGCTCACTAACATGTGTGCGATCAGTGGAGCTAACGTGAACTCCGAATATCATCTTATTACAAATAAGTTATACGCGAGATTAAGCAGTACGAAAAATATATGTAACAAAAACGGACAAAAGTAGACAAAGTAAAGTTGCAACAAACTCTTCTAATTACTACAACGCAACATCCCTACCCGATGGCATCTGCCGCAAACGCCGTATTTGAATATAAAAAACTGCCGATCAATTAATCCCTTGCGGTTCGAAGCAACGCTGCAGAAAATTGCATTATTAATTATGAAAAACTAAACTACAAAAAAAAAAAAAAAAACGAAATTCCATTTCAAAATGCCATTTTTTACAAAGAAGAACAATATTTAGGGTAAAATCAGTAATTTGTAACAAAGGTGAAACTACGAGAACAATAACGTGAAACAAATCACGAATACGCAGACTGTGCTGAAAATATAGAGAGAGCTGGCTAGCTAGCTAGTTGTGGAAGGCAGCTCCGTTGAGTATTGTATTCACTCACATCAAGTCATAATGAGATCAGGATAGTGATATCACGACTTAAGAAGGTAACTGAAAAGAAATTAGCCTCTGACAATAAATGAGCAAAAATTCATTTCTCAAAACGAAATTTAATGGAATTTCTTTGCTGAACAAGATTACACATTGTAAAAAGTGCTGAAATCAGTTTTGGGGTCAAACCCAAGCTACTATCTCACACTAATAACGTTTATGATGTGAAATTTTGCACAAATGTCTGTCATCAACAAGAGGAAAAAAAAGGAATTACTAAGACTAATAATTTTTGGCCGCAGTAGCATATATGAAATGTTACCAATTAATAATAAATTTATAATTTTGTCCACTTTGATAAGTTTTTGTTTAAAAACTTTAGTATATTTTAAAAACATTTCAAATCAAAAAAAAAAAAAAAAAAAAAAACGTTATTGGTCGATATAGAGGCTATAGGCGAGGATGATTGCATCAAGTCTGTCCGGAAAAGTTTCACGATGTCCGAATGCGCGAAAAACAAACTTTAAGGCGCTGATTGTCGTATATTTTTTAGTTGATATTTTGACCTTCAGAATGGACCATAAGTAAATACCCTTTGAGTCTAAGTACAAGGAATATGGTGGCCATCGTTGTGAAGGAATGAAACTGGGAACTTTTGATGGTAGGAGAACATTGTGTTTCACGGGCTTTATGGGTCTCCAGTGTTGTCCAAAGGTTTAAACTAAACATAATAAACAAATGTTTAAAATCCATGCAAACCATCGCTAATGCAGGCGCTTGCTCTCAGAGCAATTCACTGGCCTAAATTGTCTTTTAATTTGCACTCTAACTATACATGATCTTTTTAAGTGTTTACATACTGCTGAACCGTAAACGTTTTTCATCACAAACGACCAAATTTTCATGCAAGTGTTCTGACACCTTTGCTCTTGCTAGACGAACTGCGTTTTGTGCAGGTGTTAAATCTTATAATACACTATTCGTATTTTGTAGGGCTTCAATCGTAGTTCATTTTTCTAATATACGCCCCATGCTACGAGCAGACACATTGACATTTTTAGCTAATTGAACTTTGAACGCTTATTCGTGGATTACGTTGAATTCTGTCCTCCACTTTTCGAACCATTTCTGGCAAAGTTGCAGTTTTGGGATGTTCACATTCATGGCGTTTTTTTGATGCCACCACTATCACTGGAACGTAATGCACAAATATTTTGTTCACACGTAAAAGTCGTAGCTTATTAGCAGTAGCTGTTTGCGATTTTCCATTAAATTCCATTTCGGCGTAAAATGACCTGTAAACAACTGACGCTTGTTAAAAAATGAGCACGCCTTCATTAGTCGTTTGGTTGCTATGGCAGCCTGAATTTGGTAACATTTCGAGCGCCTACCCCTGTATACACTTGTACTACCAACAACAAAATAAAATTAATAATAAGATTAGGGTGGAAATATGTTTTTATTTTGTCGACAGTTTTTGAAATACAATTAATTTCTTAATATCCCAAGAGGTGAATGTCGAATTTGAATTAGATTAAATTATGAAATGTAAGTTATTTAATCGAATGCACCTGGGCAAAGCATCTTAATTTCTCCCCATTGAGAAAGTAATTTCCGCTTCATATGCTAAGCTTATCAGTTTTGAGGAGGGCAATAACGACATTTGAAGAAGAAACGCCTGTGAGTCATTGGCAACTATATTCTTGAGATATTGACCATTTCGCATTACAACCCCAGTGCACCTTTCTAATAAATTCTATCATAGTCCAATAATAAATTGCATTGAACTCCCCCAGGAAACCTTTTATAAAAAAAAATCAATATTTAAACATGTATTTACTGGTGATTGCGATAAAACTTCTAACAAGAGATATCCCTGGGGAGGCATGACATGACCATTTCGAACGCAGCCGTGAGAGACAAAAACCAAAAGACAGACAGACAGAACGACGGACAATAAATGCATATTTATGTTGTCTAGCCCATGGAAAGCCACCATTAAAAATACCACGTGAGCAAGTGTTTAGAGCTTAGATTGTGATAGGGTGTGGTCCAGACAGCGCAATGCCACCATTGTAAAAACGCTCTATAACTTCACATGCAATAGAATACCAACAACCTTCGAGATAATACCAAAGCAAAAATTGCTTGGAAAAATGTCTTAACGTGGATCAAACGGAACGGAAGACATTGCTAAAGCACATGGAAGCTAAAGTGCAAGCGGGGGTGTCGGTATCGATGGGTGGGTATTTCTCAACGAGGGTAGTGCTATAACATTGAAAACAGAAACACGAAACAATATCCTGTCTTTGGCCTTGAGCTATGCAGCAAATGAACTTTTTCCACATCTTGTGATCGCAAGGGATGATTGCTGATGCCATTCTCATCATTCGGAAAAAGAGCAGAAAGTGGCCAAGGGAAGTTTCATATATACCGGGGGTAAGTGTCGGGCCAAGTGTGTTGAAATTACAATTTTAACACTTGAACATAAAATAAGCAAGAAATTGCAAAGAAAAGAAAGGCGTCGAGACTAACAATTGGACTAACGATTGACTTCTATATGTATTGGGAAATTTAAGTACATGCAAGAACTCCAGAAAGCTGGACGTTATAAGTGCAACATTTGCTCGTTAATGTCGAGATGAAAGAATGATTAAAATATGGACGGGGACAACGCAAATAACAACTCAGAGATTAATTAAGACAAACTAAACGAACATATCACAGCATGTGCATTCTCATGATTTGTATAAAATTTGTTTAAACTAACATTAACTTGATATAAAAATTGATTGAGCAAAAAATAGGTAAATTGTAAGATAAAAACGAAAAGCCCTGACTAATCTCTCCTAATGACAATGTGAAAATACTGGGCATAGAACATCTGAATTTGTTATCGTTACTTTTATTAAACAAAAAACTAATTTGCTTGCATCCCATGAATGAGATATGGGAGAGCTTCTCACTTTCAGTGAGCTTACACGCATAGTATTTTTAGGCTCACTCAACGGGGTCTACAGATTTATGACATCACAGTTTGAGAAACATTTACGATATTTGTCGATTACTCGAAGTTTGGTAGGTAATACTCATGTAGACCAGCAACATAACCAACCGAAATTGTCGAAAATTGGTCCATTTATTAATTTATAGAGAGTGCAAATAAACTTTGCAATTTTACAAAAGATGGCTCCGCCATAAAGTTATGGTTGAAATCGGCAGATGTAAATGTCTGATAATAAGGTTAGACATATGGCAACACTACAGCTGAGGTAGCGCAAATATCGAATTCTAAACGTCACGTACGTGTGCGTTATTTTGAAGAAATCTGCAGCTGGGACGCAACATTTGATTGTAGAAGCGAATACAAGGATGCTTTATTTGGTAAATACTTTATCGTGAATGGTTTTGAAAGTTTAAAACCGGTGAATTTGATACCGAGGATGAGGACTATAGCTCATTACTGCATTCCCAGAGCATTCATGCCAAACGAAAGAACTTGCAGTTGCAATAGGGGTCATACAGAAAGTAATTTCACATCGTTTAGAATAGTTTAGAAGGATTCAGCGTACAATTTTTTTCAAATAGCAAAAAAAAAGGCGAAGATTGTAATACGTTTCATTTGAATGTGGCGAAACTTTGTCATAAGAGTTTAGAATAGCAATCACAATAAATTTAAAAAAAAAATGGTCATACAGTGGGATTCAATTGAATTGACAAGCTGTAATTAAGCTAATTTTAAGGATTCGTAATTTATTACATAACAAAACTTACCTATATAAATTTGCACAATTTAAAGCGGCGTATCCAAAATATAATTGAGGCAATTCCCTCTATTACCCTCCACGCAGTAATAAATAACGATGTCGCACATCTACTTTAGAGATCATTTAAAAAACGTTCTAATCTACATTTTTCTACAAAATTTACTTCAAATGAATAAAGAAAGGATGATTTATATAAGTTAAAAAAAAGTGATACAATTTTCTTTATATGGCGCCTGTCCGTAACTTAAATGATATTAGAAATGGGCAAATAGAAATTTAGAAACACAGGCTACGTTTTGACAGTCTCCAAACTTTCCATTAAAAAATTTTTATTTCAAACGAGACTCAAAATTAGCCGCCTGTAAATACATTTTCTAATTACTTCCAAGTTTTCCTTAAACTTCCATACAAACAGATTCCTTGCGTTCGGAGTTTCGGGATTGATTCAAACAATACCTATATGTTCTTCGGAGATGCCTCAAAGACATTTGAAAAAAAAAAAAATTGGACATATCGGTGCACGTTTTTAGTTTAAATGACTAGCTGACCGACAACGACGCTATAACAGCATATAATGTATAGTAAAAAGAAATCCATTGTTTTTGCATGATATTGAAAGCTTTGTTTAGCAAAATTAGAATGATTGGATTTAGCTCAAATATGTGCCGTCTGATTCGATAACTTGTTGCAATTTTAAACTTAATACCTTATAACCATCTCTCTCTCTTAAAAACCCTAGCCCCTACTGGCAAAGAATTGAGACAATCGATTTTCACAAGATTCTTTTGAATCGAATTTTTACAAACAAAATCATTCGTCATAGGCAATAGCAGGTGGCAATCACTTGGCTTCTGGCTAGTCACTATAGATGGTTGTGGCCTGGTGTTATCCAGGTGGAACACAATTCCTCTCCTATTGACCAAAGCTGGCCGCTTCTGCGCGATTGCTATCTTCAGACGACCCAAGAGTTAACAATAAAAGTCCAAATAAAGGCTGCAGAGCATGGACAAATTTATTTTAAGAAATAACTTAGTTATGAAAATAGTTAAAGGAAGAAGTTCCACTTTAAGTTCATAGTGTAAACAGTTCCATTGATGTGAAACCAAATTTTATGTTAATTTATATTTCCTGAAAAAATGAACTGAATAAAACAAAATCTGAAACTTCCAACAATTTTTCCTTCATTTCCCAAAACACTTACAAGAAGAGACATCTTGCATATTTCGATAATATTCCTCATCTATAATTATCCGCCTGAGCCCCCTATTTTCTCTTTGATATTGCCGTCAGGTAGTTTGCTGTTCATCTTTTCTTTTTCATTCTGAACGGGGAAATGATTATCGCCATTTTTTCTTCCCTTTTTTTGAGTCATTACTTGTATAGCATTTCAATTACTTAGTTAATTAAATCTTAAAAAAATTACTTGGAGTTATTAATCTTTATAATTTAATCTGTTATTAAATTTTTCGTTGTATTGTGGAGTAGCTGTAAGTTACAATTAAGGTTATAATTCCGTATTTTAGGACGAAAAACACACAAAGCGAAAAATTCTAATAAGTGAAGTATAACATTAATATTGTAAAGTTGCAAAGGCTGTCCCAACAAGAACGCAAGATTTAAACTTTAAATAAAACACAGAAAAAATCGTGAAACTTTACTATATCGCAAAGTAGACAGAATGAGGTTATATATGGAACAACACATCGGGCAGATGGTCGCCGCGGCTTTGCTGGCACACGCGTGATCTTTTAATGAAATTTTCAATGACCGTTTTGCATAAATGCTGCGGTATTTCATTAATGCAGCATCCAATTTCCTCTTTTAAGACTTGAGTCGTCGTCGGCTTATTCGCGTAAACCATCGACCGTAAAAAAACCCCAAAGAAAAAAGTCTAATGGTGTTAAATCGCACGATCTAGGCGGCCAATTCTGGTCTCCAAAACGCGAAATAACACGACCGGTGTCGGTGTCGAATTGAGGTGGATGAAGTTTGACCGACATCATCACGTACAGCTGCGACATTTTCTGTCGATCGACCTGCTCGAAGGCGCGTTGTTGTCTTTACATCACTAACAGACCCAGTTTTGGCAAATTTATCCATTAATCTCTTTACAGTTGACTCTTTTGGAGCATTATTGTAACCCCAAATTGATTGCAATTTACAAACTGTAGCCGCAAAACTTTCACAATTTTGGTAAAAAAAATTTCACAATGAGAATGTGTTGTTCATTCGCGTAGCGCTCCATTTTTACTAACCTCGTACCTTCTACTAGCAAACAATAACAATTGTTCAAATGTCAAACAATGACACTTCGAATTGCGCCAAATTTAAATCTTGCGTTCTTATTGGGACACCCTTTATAATGCATTTGTTATTGAATTATGGAGAAGATATGTATGTTGTAATATTGTTATTTAGTCAAATCGGCCTTAAGGCCTAAAATTACAATCCTGAATAAATAAATTAAATTTAATATTTTTAATTATTTCGGGAACAGTGTACAAAATAGAATAGATTTCTAAATTTTTCACATTTCATTAACAAAATATGCTTAGTTCCCAAGTTATGTAAATTCAATTTTCAGATTCATCGAATCGACTAAGGTTAGTAGATTTCATAGAAATTCAAACTGATCAATTATATTGACATTAGATGACGGTGCATATTTTTCACTGATATCCTAGGCGACCTCATGAGTCCTTACAAGCTAATTTCACCCATAAAAGTTCGACCTTGTGACAACAGAAAAAATGCTCCCATTTATACAACAAAGAACGCATTTTCTGCAACCGTGAGAGGTTTACCCATCGTAAGTCACGTATTTTCAGAAACCACTTTTAGGTATACATATATATGTATTTTAACGCACATTTAGAATATCTTTTACATTTGTGGTTGTGAACGATGAGAAGGATGGTTAAGAGGAAAAATCTCTTCACGTCAATTTGAGCCTTCAATGAAAGTTACGTCTCAACTCTTTCGCTGCAAAAGCATAAATGGCAAAAAAGTATGTCAGTTATAATTAAAACAAAAACATAGTTTCAGGCTAAAAACATATTCAAGTAGTTTATGTGTTAGCTGTTTTTCCATTCTTCCTTTCCACCACTCATCAATCTCTCCCCCTCGTTCTATGTTGTGTCTGTGTTTTTTCTTCTCTTTTCAGTTTCGTCTTTTGTTTTGCTACTTTGTTGGTTATTCATATACATATGTATGCATGTGGTTGTATGTTCTTTTTAGACCGGCATGAGTGGTTTCTTGTGAATGTTATGCCACCACCACACTATCTTCTATCTTGAATCATTCAATCTCGTTTATAACTCTTACCAGTGTTAGTAAGTATGCAATAGAAAAAGAGGAAAATAGGGGCAAAGAGAGGGAGACGTATACAGAGAACGAGGCAAAGACATAATCATGTTTAAAAGACACCACACAACTCTAAGAAGACGGTCGAAAGCAAGAGGAAAATCAGGTATAAAATAATAAAATTTAATAACCGAGAATGTGACGAAGAAAAACAACAACCATGACAACAAAAACAGACGCTTCATTAACTAGATATTTAACATACCAGAGAAAATTGCTTTCGCTCGCTATTTGCATACGAGAGATGATATTAAAGCCGTATTTTGTATAACGGTGATGGCTGCTCAAAACGTTTGGCTTTGTGTCCCAAAAAACGTTTCATATATGTTGTGAACATTTTTGAAATATTTTAAAGTATGGGACGCGCACTTTAATAAACGAATTATAATGATTGGGTTAACTTTGTTTACCGCCGCGAAGAATGGGGAAGAAATTAAAGTGCGAAATAGGCAACCGAATGGGAACTAAAGTATTTAACAGCCATTTTGAACACTTCATTGTATAACCATCAAAAAGAGTTCTTTCCGTCAGAGCTGTAGTCGGGGCTTTATTTCGGAGAAGGTAAAAAATTTCAAACATATTTTTAGTTACATAAATTACAGAAACAGATTTGTCACAAAATTATGATTTGGCTTACGTTTTGATTTCAGTATTTTATTTTAAAGTACATCTGCTTTTTCAAAGCTGGTGTTTGTGGGCTAATGCGTAAAGCACTCAACTTTTAATTGAAGCAATACGAAGCTACTTCTCTATCCTCCACTGGCAACTACTCCTTTTTCAATATTTCTTTAAACGTGTGTAAAACTATGATAACTGAGCGTGTCTGTGAATTGTTTGAAGTTCTTTTTTCTTCGATTTTAGATACAAGTCGTCATATTCCTATTTGAGCTGCCCCAATGTTGGGTCGGTAGTAGTTACTACAACCATTTCTAAGTCCGTCTAACAGAAAAATATTATAATAAAAATGGTGGTATTCATAATTAACTGACGTTGTTTGACGTAAAGCTTTACGAAACCGTCTAATTTTACTGCTTCCGACGCTTCAGAAACTCGGAGTCATCTTTATGACTGGTCTTTTTGATCAAAATTCTTAACTTCATTTGGAACACTCAGAAATATATATAACAAGGAAAACCCAAGGGTAAACGACATTTAATTTATATTTTTATTACATTGTCTTTAAAAGAGTACAAAGAGCACTAAAATATTCATTTATACACTGGCTATAAGATGACCTAATCAATTGCAGTATAAAACAGCACAACAAAAGAATCCCACAATTCCCAAACAAATCGGATTTTTGGCAAACTATTATAACTTATGTCTTCGTGTGTTGGGAATAACTGGTAAACAAAATTAGCACGATTATTTTATTATTATTTTCAACAATTATTTTTTCAACAAGTACAGTTATAATTTTGCACTTAGATAATTCAAATAAAACTTTTGCATCTAGAGATATTTTGGATCAAATTGATTTGTTGTTAAAAATTATCGCATATTTGAAATAAGATATTGCCGCTATCGTATTATCTAGAACAGTTTAGGTTTTAATGTTCTGAATTGTATTCTCTTTTACAATAGTACAAAGATGTTAAGTATTTCTGAACAACTTTTTCCGCAATTCGCGGAATATTGATGATCATTTTTCTCCAAATTTGTTGCAAAAATTCGCTATATTTCACAAATTTTGAATTGGACTCGCATCATTTCCAACATATAGAATTTATTGAAATGTTTTTTTTTATAGTTTGGTTGAAATTGTATTGCCTTGTTTTACAATTGACAAAAGAGTGTAAAAAGTTAGAGAAGAAAATTATAAAAACATTTGTATTCACGTATCTTTTAATCTATAAAAGATAGA
The DNA here is from genome assembly GCA_019455685.1 of Philornis downsi. Lineage (NCBI taxonomy): Eukaryota > Metazoa > Arthropoda > Insecta > Diptera > Muscidae > Philornis > Philornis downsi. The sequence continues at coordinate 216,563 of JAHXMU010000274.1, read as the reverse complement.
CGGAATATGTACATAAATTTTTGTAGATTTTTTCAAGGGATAACCAATGAGGTATAAACTGTTCGGAAATACTGGCGCAATAAAAATTTGTGAAGGTACCCTAACTTGGACCGCCACTATCCGAATTTAATTATGCATCGAGTGCGGAGTCTTCGAACGTACGAGGTGTGTTCAAAAAATAAGGTGAGTTTTCGTTTTTCTCAAAAAAATACTTATTTATTAATTTCTATTTTATCTCCTTCAAAGAAGCCCCCTCCAATACAATACACTTGTGCCACCATATTTTCCAATCCTCGAATCAGTTTTTATATGCAATTTTTGGTATGTCCTTGAGCTCTCTCAGCGATTCAGTTTTTATCTCCTCAATAGTGACAAAACACTGTCATTTTATGGGTCTCTTCTATCTTGGGAATAGGAAAAAGTCGCAGAGGGCCAAATATGTACAATGCTGTGGCTGAGGCATGATGATGTCCAAATTTTTTTGGCCAAATAATCTCTCACAAGCAAAGATCACTAAGCAGGTGCATAATCATGATGCAAAACCCATGAATTCCGGGCGTTTTCTTAGTATTGCTCTAGGCAAACGGCGAAAAAATTTAAGGTAATACTCCATATTTACCGTACGACCTTGTGGTAAGAACTACTGATGCACAACGCCATGGTAATCGAAGAAACAGTCAGCAAAACCTTGACATTTGATCGAACTTGGCTTGCTTTTTTTGGTCTTGGCTCTCCTGGACTCTTCCATTGGGGCGATTGGGCTTTGGTTTCGATGTCATAACCCATGTTTCGTCACCAGTTATGACCCTGAGCGATGCTCATGCAACGTCATTTTTGGTCAAAATTCAGCAGTTTTGGAACGAACTTCGCTGCCACACGCTTTATACCCAAAATTTCCGAAAAGATTGCATTACATGAGCCAACCGATATGCCGACATCCTCAGCAACTTCTCTAATTGTGATTCGACGATACTCCACAACAATTATCTTCATTTTCTTAACATTTTCATCGGTTGTTGATGTGCTGGGGCGTCCAGAGCGAGCGTCGTCATTCACATCTTCTCGACCTTCTGTGAAAAGCTTGCACCACTTGTAAACAATCTTTTGACTCAGAGTACTCTCATCGTATGCCACTGTCAACATTTTAAGTGTTTTTGAGCACTTAATTCCATTTTTTACACAAAATTTGATGCAACTTCTCTGATCCATTTTTTTCGATAGCCGAACACGCAAAACACTTGTCTTATTTATGTCTCTCACAAACAAACTAAACATGCTATGTGGATAAATTCGCCAAAATATCTTCGAGACGAGTGTACCAAAAATAAATAAAATAATAATCGAAAGTCGAATGTATGTAGCCCGCAAATTTTGAAAATTCACCTTATTGTTTTAACACACCTCGTTTGATCTCCGACACTTCAAAAAAAATCTGTGTGGAATTTCGTCAATATCGGTCAAACCGTTAAGCAGTGGCATAATAATTTCCCATTTCTTTTTTTTTCACTTGCCTCCTAATATGCGATCGCTTCTCCGCTCGATGCGATAGATTAGTACGAACTCTGGTTCTCATTTACATTTGAAACAGTCTTTTGTTTTAAGGCTCGATCGTATTCTCCCCTAGAAACTATCCGGAAACCCACACTGATTCAATTTCATTCCCAGCATACAGTAAAAGGGACATTTTGATTCGAAAGATTGAAAGGGAACTATAGTTTTATATAGTTACATTTCTAAACCGATTCAGTGCTGAAACGTAGTGTATTTTTCTCTCCTTGAACGGAAAAAAGAGAAGAGAACAATGTTACCAGTTTTCTAAATCTTATATAGCAAATCCTCAGAAAATTTCACAACCATTTAAAAATTTGATTTATCAATGGCCTTTTGATGAGCTATTCACTAAACATTCACTAATGTTGCCCCACAACCACCGTGTTCATCCGAAGTAGATTTGTATGACTTCTAACCTATATGATGCAAGTTCGATTGCTTTGTCCCAGGGGGTGCTGACAATCGCACTCTAGTACGCCCAATGTGATTATCACAATTTGAGTAAGATCTTCATGGCGAGATTCACGTAAATCCCCTGTGAACTCTGTGAACACCGCTATCGGGATCGTGTTTGAGTCGATTGAGGAGATTCAATCTGAGTAGCAGCGCGCGCTGAAGGCCTTACTTACTATGTGGCGTGCTTCGAGTTTAGAAAAAAGCCTTAATAGCGGAGTACTAAATATAAAGGTTATAAAATATTGGTTAAAAATTTTGCGAGTAATTTATAACGGTTCTAATTTATAGTTTCTGCATGACATGCAATGTTTGGGAGTCTTATTAGATGGCAAGCTGCGCTTTGAGAAGCACACTAATCACGTTGTTCAAAGTGTTAACTGTGCATTGGGGCAATTATACACAACTAATCTTTCGCTCCCGCTTTATGTGAAAAAGCAACTAGTTCATGCCCTAGTTATGCCAAGTATTATGTACAGCTTAGAGATACATATACTCTGCTACTAGTCAAAAATATATGAAATTTCTTCAATTATCTTTGAACAGAGCTGTTCGCTACATTTTTCCCCTCCAGATAGAGACAACTTTTATGATTAAATTTCTGGGATGTTCATTTCCTGCATTTATCGATGTACGATTGTTGTTATGTTTTTACAAAATATATTCTAACTAATGTCCTCGTTTCCTATATGAAACCTTTAAATTTTGTCATTCCGTTCGTAAAAGGCAACTGTTTATCCCCAAGCTTTGCCATCTTACAGCACGATCTTTTAATGTAAAAGTAGCTCGTAGCTATAATGCATTGCCAAATGAGCTTAGAAATTTAAATGTATCATACGCAATATTTCGTAATAGACTTATCTATCATATTCAGCTGACATAGGTGAACATTCTTTCACATCTTAATGCACGCATTTATGATTGATATTTGTTAATTATTGGTTTATTTATTGGTTGATATTAAATATACGATTTTAAGTGATCAATTTTTATTTTATATACAGTTTTACATTTACTTTGAAGTAGTGTTTATTTCTATTTATGCAATTATGATTTACTAACCAGTTTGGGACTGTTAAATTGTTAACTTGGTAAAAAAAAAAAAAAAAGAAAAACTTGAAATTTGGACTGACCTATGTATATATGTATGTACCTATATATCATTCAATATTTAATTTTCTCCCATTATTTTTATTTCCCTCTATATCGTTTACTTTTTGGTGCACTTTAATTTGAACGTTATAGGCAATTAGTTACTAGTTAATTTGATGTAATATTCTAAGTTATATTTTGTTTTTGTTTTTCAATTCCAGTAGTAATTGGTTTATGCATTTGGTAATTTGCCTAATATGGGCCAAAAGGCTTTAAATTACAAGACTATCCAATAAATTAAATGAAATGAAAATAGATTTGGGCGTAAACGAAAGAAAAACTGGCCTTAGTCTGGTCTGGTTTTATTTTTGGGAACAGCAACAGTTCATAGTACTAATGAATACTTTGATAATATAAAGAAAAGTATGAACTTTTAGATCTTTTCTCAGGACAATAAAAAAATGAATTCACTATATTTGTAGACTACAGTTTATCGACAATTCCGAACGTCACAATTTGAAAGCTCTTTGTAGACTTGTCGATTAATCAACTACTCGAAGTGTCCGAGGTGAACGACGCTTAAATAAGAAAGGCTATATTGCAAAGTCGCGTGTGCTAATCATTAATATTAATTTAATAAAACTTTGATGTATTGTTTTTAAAATCTTAAACTCTACTATACAAATTAAACGAACAAATTTCGATCGCTATGTAAAGAAGAAAATGATATTGTGATGATAACAACTGATTGCCCATGAATCGCTTCTTTTTACACAAACCATAAATGTATATCCGAACATCCATCCGCAAATGCAGCCCGTGCAACACTATAAAACGGGTACTTGTATTTGTCTCGTTGTCTATTGACTTCCCGTCAAACAATTAACACCACAAGATTATTTGTGATTGCATACATAGAATGCCTGATGGAAAGTGGGGAAAGAGGGAAGGTGTAGGTGCTACGTTTTGTAGGAACTATTTGTAGCACTTTCAGATAATAATTGACAGCGACACGAAACAACGTGTGCTCTCCATCACTCTCCCCGGCATATGCAAGAGATATGCAACAATGTTGCCACTAACGAGCGTTTTACAAGCGCATCAACAATTATAGGCAACAATTGAGGGCAAAACAGCACAGACGCTGCTGTAACAACAACCCGCAGCACTGACGAGAAACAAGAAGACACGGAGAATCTCTTTGACACATTTTGGTTTCTGGTTTTCTTCCTCAGCAACTGTTTGATTTAGTTTCCGCTCTACGTAAACAACCCGGGGTAGTTGTGGGACCTAGACCTTTAGTGCGATAATTGATCATTCCCAAATCGAAAACACAGCCACACTCATTAACGGCGTCTCCCCACCCAATCCTACTACACAATGTTGAATGTAAACAAGAAGAGAGAAGAAAAAACTGTTTTGCACACGATCATTCTGACATTCGTGTTGTTGACTGGATGATCGTGTAGGCTTTCGTTCGTATTTGTAATTATTTATGGTGAATTCGCTTTCCTTTGGCTGCGAATTAACGTGCTATTAACGTCTTTACTACTTAACGGCAAAATCATGAAAACTTATTTTAATACCCTCTGAGCCAAGCGAAAAATTCGCATATTAAAGTGAAATTTTACGTTGAAGAAAGTTGCCAACCAGTCAACCAACCAACTCCAACTATTGCGTTTATGTGACTACGGCTTTTAGCTAGCTGGTACCAGCTATAACATCACATTAGTGTTATGTGTAAATAATGGGTCCCTCACCATGACCCCCAAAATCGGCCAATTGGTTAACCCGGTTATCGACATTTCTCTTGCCGGCACCAGTTACGTTTGAAGATGCGCCGATTGAAGATAGTTCGGATGAACTGTCTGTCAGGCAAATTTGTTTTGTTCTTTCTGTGTCCGGCCGTCCGTCTGTGACTATTTAATGAATCAATGAGTAATGAATGGTTAAATTTCGAACGTATGAGTATGTCTTACGGAATTGAACAGCAACAAAAAGTGAATAACTGATATTAGTAAGTAGGTTCACAAGAATCTTGTCCAACAAAAAAAAAACGTATAATAATAATACTTAAATCAGAGACCTTCACGAAAGTTCACTATTGTTTCGATTTCGGTATGGTAAATTTATGTAAAGTACATTAGAAATGTGTGTCTAGTTCATATTTGAAACGTCAAAGCACTTCATCCATTAAATCATTTTTTACCTGAAAAGAAATTATAAACCCACATTGACACTGTTTCTCTACCGAAGCATAATTGAAGAAATATTTTGATCAGGGAAGCCGAAACGAAAATATAATTCTACGCAATTTCGTTTCTTAAACTGAACCAGAACTGAAATCAAATGTAGTTTGATTTCTCGACAAAAAAAGGGGGCTGGCGCCGAACTGCGAGAGCTAAAAAATGGTTTAAATGATTTATTTGCTGAATTCGTTTCGTATGAAATAAGAGCAATATTCAATACATGTTTCATTCGATTTTCGGAATCAGTATAAAAGTTTTTAATTTTTTTGATTTGGTTTCCAGAAACAGAGACAAAAACAAATGAGGTAACTGAAGATAGTCAATTACGAGTAATTTTGGTTTCGTCGATTCTGTTTTGACAACCTTGGTGCCAAATGTCCTATGTCCACTATGTCCTGGAAAGCCAATTTGCGGAAATGTAGATAGAATACTGAAAACCGTTAACTTCCAAGCACTGCTTCGATTGAACAGGGGATAAGCGATGCATAAGAAACCATTTAGAACCCTCTATTGAAGATTGGATTCAAAAAGAAGCTTAATGTATGGCTAGCACACGAACCGAATTTCCATGTGCGATTCGCTGCTGAATCGCATTTTATCAACCTCTCTCTGAAGCAGATGTTGACTGCCGATGGAAAATGAATGGCTTGTGACAACATCAAGTAAAAACGGTCATAGTCGAATCGCGATGTATTGTCAACAATCGGACTATCTGAAATAACTGGCCAGCTTTGGCCAATGGGAGAGGAATTTCGTTCCATCAGGACAACGCCAGCCCATACACGTCGATAAAGACCCTCTGGCAGATCTAAGAGTTTATTTGGGAAGTTTTTAAGGTTTCATCGGATCGTTCTATCTATGATAAATAAAGCATTCAATACGATGCTAAGATAATGTAATTCTTTTTACTACATCTTAATAGTAACAGCACCTATCGCAAGCAATATTGTCTATAATATACATAAATATCTGAAAGAGTAAAGCCTACATTGTTTGATCTATTGGAACCCAGTCAAAGTAGCTTTCCGCCCGATTAAACCAGTTAATCACACTCAAATAAATGATGAAAAAACATCGAAGAATTTAATTGAGTTCTAATCCTTTAGTGTGATATCTTCAATATACTTAGAGAGAAAAGGAAAGTTTTGTTGAGCACGATCGGCACAATCTGTACCAAATGCTTCTCGTGTACGCTGCGGAATACTACTGCAGTCTTCACAATCATTGGGAAGAGCCGGCAAAAATTGACGTGTTGTTATCGACAAAAAAATAAAACACACATCTTGGCTTCGCTTTTAATAGTAATTAGGAAAATAATTCTTCGACTAGGTGCCGATATAGACTAAGCAACTTGTTTAACAACAAAGTATGCGCTGTTTAACAGCGCTAGTATGAGCTGTGCCGCACAAAGCCCCGTTTTCTGGGTATCGTGGGGCCTGGTTTTGAACACTAACAGAACTTCTTGTGATGAATTGGAGAAAGAGTGCAGAATGCCGAGGTGCGGCAACTGATAGATAAGAATTAAACTCTAAGAAACGTCGAACATTCCACAAATTTTCTAGTTAGCTGGTTTAATTTATAACATGTTCGTCTTAAAATTACATTGTCATTAACTTAGAAGGTCATCGTAAAATAATATCATCATAGAGAACATCCCTTTAATGAAAAGCCCATGTTGAAGTCATTGATACCGACCTGTATTTGAACGGGTCCCAAAGAGCTTTTATTACTTTCTTATTGGATGTTCTTTTTGATGGAAAGAACAGACTATATTCAGCTATTGAAACTTTTAAGCCTTCATATAGTTAGTTGTTCAACCCTATAAATATTGATACCATGATTGATGACCCAATCACGTATTCAATTATGCAATTATTTCCCAATTGGAAATAATTATCAATTTGCCTCTTTAATAATCACAAATATACCGTTCTAGACTTTGTAAATGTATTTATCAAAGTATTTAAAACTTCTGTGAGCTAAAACTAATTCTTAATAAAAATTAAATGTTTATTTAATTACAGTTTACAAACTTAGACTTCGGAAAATCCCGAAAATCAAGCAAAAGCACCAACTCGAATCAACAAATTCTTTATGCCCACAAAAAGAAACAATCCCGTCTAGCTGCGTTTGTCAATGATACTCACAGGCGTTGTGATCTCAAACAAACCAAAAAAGGAACGCTGTTGTTAATCGAGCGAGAATGCCCGCTTAGCTATGACCATGTTGGCGGCGGAAAGGGCGCAAGCGGCCAACAAAGGAAACGTGGTCAATAGACTTGTGCATGCGATACGAGCTGTTGTCGCCGTAGCATCTGAATGCTAAAAAACGATTTTTTTTTAATTTGTTACTTTTTTTTTCCATATTTGTTTCTCTTGGCATTATATTCGGCTTGTCGTTGGACTGGTTTTACTTGTTTTATGTAAATTTCTGTTTCTTAATACACCAGAAGTGTAAAAAAAAATTATACACTCAGGCAGTCAGTTAGTTACCACACATGTGTTCCTCATATGTTGTGAATGATTTATAAGCCAAGCATTTGTGGTCAACGATGACTTGTTTGCAGTTATAAGAAGTTATGATCTTCGTTTTTATTTTTTGATATATAAAAAACAAAATAAATATATTTGCGCAGATGCAGATTTCTGTCTTTTCTGCCAATATTCAGCTTTAACAAGAATTTCATTCTAGCGAAATTACAACTTTTCTACAAATTTGTTGACGCATAAATTGCAGCGCAAGATCTTGAATGAAAATAGACACCTAAAAAGAAATGTGGTAAATATAATTAAAAGCGCGTAATTTTCATAACATGAATTCCGCTACTTCTGTTTGACACTAAAAAGCGTTATTTAACATAATCGGTTATCGTCGCCATAGACTGAAACAGGTGATAATCACATTGTGCCTGAACCGGACTATAAGGGGATGCATAAGAGCCGGGCAACTATATTTCCGGAACTGCTGGCTAATCACTTTCAATGTGAGTGGACCAACTTTGCCCTGATGCAAGACAATTCCTCTCCTATTAGCCTAAGCTGAACACTTCTAGGCGGTTGATTCCGAATTATGAGTTTGGCCACAGGGTAGACAGTTCATAATAGATGATTCCCTGTGAGTCAAACACTTGAAACACATAGGTAAACTTTCTTGACCGTCAATCCTGGCTTGACAATGTTGTAATTGACCACTTTTCGTTACCAGTCACTATCTGCTTAAGATATTGATTCGATTCTATTGCAATTCAGCAGCGATATCCAGTTGGGAATTTGGTTCATTTAATTTTTGCGGTTCTCTTGTGGCACCCATATTATGGAATTTCTTTTTATGTGTGGCTTTCAGTCCACACTGAGCTGGTCTTGTGATACCTTCCTTATTATTTGGAAAATGTACAGCCACAGTCATTGTTGTTCCAAAAGGGGTTTCGTGCAATGCAAATGCAATCTACTACTGGACAATTGACAATTTCGACGATTGGCCTTTCAAAAGTACCATAACTGAATCAACGAAACCAAAATTACCCATGATTGGCTATTATGACGCTAGGCTTACAGTCCCAGCTATTCATATTTTCAACCGCCCGGCTTGTGTTTTCGCCTTCATCTAAGAATAACTCAAAAACATAACGTATTTTCTCTTTGCCAGTGTCCATCTTTGATGCAAGCTCAAACAATATCGAATCAAATTACCACAAAACTGTGTGAGTAGTTTTCTGAGTACAAAATCTTACCTCTGCAATGCCATCTAGCGTTATCCGAATGCACTTAAACAATGTCTATTTCATATTACAAAAGCCATCTGTTAGAAAAATAATTAATTTCTTTTTGTTATACCTCAAATAAATACTGTATGTGTATCACATTGCTAAAATGTAAGGCAAAGGGCCTATTTTTCGTGATACAAAATTTATAAGGATTGATTATAATATAATCTGTACCAATACGCATTTACATTCGAGCTGCTCTGAAGCTCTGCTTTATTTCGCAATGGATACTACGTTCCCCTTTCTGATACTTTGAAGAGACTGATAATTGTGGAATTTATTTTTTCGTAGAAAAAATTAAAAATAATAAATGGGAAGAAAACGGATTCATATAAACCAAAGAAATAATGGTAAGGATGATTTGGAAACACAAACTAGTTGTTACCCACATTCCAAAAGAGATACAAAGCTTTTTAAAAATGGGGCTAACGGCCACTTATTTTCGGTTTTGATATTCCCGAAGAACAAAATGATGGTATCACCGTTACTAGCTTTTCGATATGTACAACGCTCAGAAAAATATCCTTTTGCGTCCCAGAAACATTCTGCATATAAAATTGAAGCCATATTGCCCACCGATCATATGATATACGTAATTATTGCAAATATAGTAAAGCATTCCTTGATCCCCCTTTCAAAGAGGTCGAAACAGCCGCAACCCTCCTCCAGCTACGTCCTTGTTGAAATAATACCATTTTTTGCGATAAGATGCAAATACTTCGTTCAAACACCCACAATATGTTCCCTACACATCACGGACCTCTTTTGCGTTGTTTTCGAGTTTCCGACATTCATGTTGTTATATGTGTTGTTGTACTAACCCCTATAATATTGGCAGAAGTATGCATTTTTGATAATTCCTCTTTGCTCCTATCATTTTTATGTATGGTGATAATACAGCGTACTCTTAACGTTATCGTCTTACTCATATTTCCGTCTCTGTGTTAAATATTTAGGGGTAGGTCATTAACTTCCTTCTTTCAGTTTTTATGATAGGGTCGGGACAATTGTCAAAGCATTTTGTATAAAATGCTATTGATATTTTGCGTTTAGTGGCGAAAGCATTTAATTTCTGCCTGTATTTGATTCAGAAACTTTACGAATCCTCTGCTATGACGAACATGAAGTTAAGTTAAAATGATTGGCAGGTTTTTGCAATATTTGTTTAGGAATTATTCATTAATAAATCTTATGCATGGGGACTGTAAAAGCAGGCAACAAACGAGCACTATGTCGCCCGAAACGGAAAGAAAGGCTGCTCTTTCTTAAATTAAATGGGGCTGAAAAAATGTAAAGTGCTGTGGTTCGTCTAATTATGTTAAATAACGCCGAGCCTTAATTTATGTAACCAATACGAAGACAGGTATGCTCAAATAACTTCTGTGACATTTTATATCGTAAAGTTCAGATCTTCCTAAGAAAAATTAATCGCAGCTTTCTAGTCCCTAATCCTCATATGTTTAATGTCCACGTTCCCCATTTCGCTATGAGAAAAAGCGACTGAAAATGCGAATTTTCATAATATAATAAAAATTGAGTGTAAATTTTTACTTGTAATCGTTATTTTTAAAATATGAAAACAAATTTTCGCTGTCAAAAGAATTTCCTTTAATTTTGATTAAATTCAAATGAAAATTCTCGCTCTCAACTAAGCTATTTTCACTATTGGATGGAAATCCTTTTCAATTGACCTTCATATTCGAAAATTTTGTTCTTTACTTGAAATTAATTCTTTACTTTATTTTCTTTCCATATTCGATGTAAATTTTAATTTTTCGTCTATGTTTTCTCAGTATTAAATAGAAATTCTCAATTCGATTTGATATTTTCTCGATAATAATTAAATTTTTATGTTTTCGATTGATCTTTTGATCATTTTCAGTTGGGCTTTGGCATCAACAACGGTTTTGGGTACCTCAAGGATATTTCCATTCGCAATACCTCGTTAACTAAAAGAAATTTTGAAAAATCGAGTGCAATTTCTGAATTTCCATAAGTATTTCTTTACAAGAGCATTTCTAAACCGCTTTATAGTCTGTGGTGTTATGCCGATAATAATAATTTTACTGCGTAAGGTTATACATACTTATATACCTACATTTGTGGTGTTCCACTTTTTTTTTTTGCCCTAGAATTATACAACAGTAGGTTTCAAATATGATATTTAAAACCAAAAATTCAGGTAGCACTTCCGCGAAATAGCCACTAAAGTTAAAAAAAGAAGCAAATTTGGGGCGAACGTCCCACAGTTTGGTAACGTTCACAAATTACAGTAAATTTTCAAAGCAGAGAGTTTTTAAGAATTACGAAATATCTCCAAATATTAATATAGACTAGAATATGTTCTTTACTATTCCCGTTTTTGTACCTAAGACCCATGCAGTTGCTATAGCGAGCGTCATTTTCCATCGTAATCACAGATATATTTGAAATTCTGAGAAAACATTTCTTATTATTTGATCGCCCACAGATAGTGTTGCATCCAGACACATTTTAAAACTTGGTTTCTTTACTTGTATGTGTTTTATAGCCTGAAGAGAACAGCTTTGACTATTTGTCCTAAATAAATTTTCTCTTGTTGCTCGAAAACAAAGGTGCATCTTTGACGTCAAAATTACGGGTTTTTCTTCTCACCTTTATCAAGGAAAAACTGCAAAATGTGGCGTATTTTTCCACTGCTGACCTGAAATCTTCTCATTGTAACGCAATTTACCGTAACCCGATCGCACTTACACAACGTGAGGTACATATTACCATCGGAAAAGTAAAAGACCTCTTTTTACTACAACTTACAAGTTAAACGCTGCATATACATATAGATTCCAAATTGCATCTTGACTAATCCCCCAAAAACGTTCATATACGCCGCCCTATTAATTCAAACTCAAATCAATTTATATCGCATTGTACTTACCCATAATTCAGTACCCCAACTCATGTTGGAATTTTCAGCCGTCTCCTCCGCCAGTTTTAATAATTTTTTGTTATAATCCAAGAGTAGAATTTACGCTGCTTCAGACGATTCTCTGGTAATCCACAGATAATATAAACTACTTCACACTCCTTGGCTTTGTCTCACTGATGCCGCCAATCACAGGCCTGGTGGTTTCGCTCAATTCAAATTATTTGTTATATTTTTATTCAAATCAAAACGGCTGGCAACACTGCCATTTAAAAACAGCAGCCCCACAACAACACCAAACCGCGTCAATTAATTGCAGTTGGGGAAAAAATAACTGAATGACTACTCGTTTCTTTAGTCACAATAAATAGTAGATTGTGCAGAGAAGAACAAAAAATAGTAGATGAGAAGAGAAAACATGAGAATAAAAGACAGTTTACAAAGAATTCAATTAAACCAACAAATTATCGTAGTACGATAAATTGTAGTTGCTTAGTTGTTGCTGTTGCCGACGAAGAAAAATCAAATGGCAGTTGAACAAAACGGAAAGTAATAATAATAACAACAATACATAATAACAAGAATATGCACTCATACAAAGACATAGGCAAGATAAAAAAAAAAAAACAATAAATGAAAGAAATGATTAATATAACAAGGAGAGGAAGAGGAATGAAAAAAAAAAAATATTAGTAGACAAACAATAGAAACGCATACTGTTGTATGCGAAGTACAAAGGAAAGCAAACTCAGGGATGGTAAACATAGGAAATATTACGTACTATAATTTGTGGCAAAAAATTACAACGAACTTAGTACTGATAAGTATGTTCTTGCGGGAATGTCTGTCTGCCCCTAAATGTTTAGTACTATACTTCTTAACTCTTTTTTAATAACGTGGATAATGTCTTGAAGAAACAAAAACTTTCCTAACTAAATTTCGTAAGAAAATTTTGTCGAAACGTCTTCACTTTTCTCACTTCACTTTTTCTCAACGGCTAATTATTATAAGTACGAAACATACTGCCGTTTTTAAGAAGAATATTTTGACCTTCCTAGGTCCAAAAAGACCCCGCGCACTTGGAAGCAGTTCAGAAGGATTCAATACCCTATCATCAAAAACTTGATTTTTCAAGGAAACTACACACGATTTCTAACTATTGATTTATTAGACAGCCCAAATGCCGAAAAATTAACAAACTCTTTTCATTATAGTATACTTTATTGATGTTTCTGCCTACATTGATTAAAAAATTGCGGAAAATAAAAACTTCTCTCAGGATAGGTCGTTCAACGTTTAGAACTCAATTTTAGTACCGGGAAAGTATAAAAATTGAAAATTTATTGCTGACTACCCCGAAAAGTGCAATCAAAAACTGAATCACTCAGTTGACAAAAAAAATATATAAACTGCTGTAATTCCTTCAAATTCAATCATTTGTCAAAAATGAAAAAAAAATATATAGGTAATGTTTGTTAAGAAAGGAAATATACGTTCCACAAATGAGACAGGAACAAATGAAAATTGCAATTAAAAAACTCATTTACAAATTCAGTTCTTTTGCAGACATTTTTTAATAATAACCAGTTCTTCCCCTTTTTCCTCAAAACCAAATAAATGTTATGGTTAGCTAGACTAAAGGGAGTATAAAGCGTCGATTTACTTATGTGGAAATTTATCCGGCACAATATTGGATTTTAGTACGTTACTGAATATAGCAGCACATTTGTCATCCCTGATATACAGGTATCGCAGCTCAGTAACTGGGTAGAGTAGGTAGCAAAACGAAAACAGGTAAAACGGAGGGAATGCAACGAAATTTCAAACTCCTTTTTTTCTTCTTCGCTTCCACAGCCATTTCCCAACAAAATAACTCGTGGAGTCTTAATGGGACAATTATGTAGTTCATTAAAAAAAAAAAATATTGGGAAATGAATATTTGGGATTTAGGAGAAAAAAAAGAATGCAAAAAAGTAACAAGCCGGTACAAAATGTCCACCGAAATCAGTTAAAGGTTGTAATCTTAGTTCCGCGTTCAATGTCTTCTCTCTCATTCTATGTTGTTCTCTCTATATAAAGTTCTTCTTATTCGTGTTGCGTTGACGTCAGTAGAGCAGTAGCGTCGCAAATTGATATCCAAGGCGAATTTTCTTCCTAAAATTTCGCACAAACACACACACACATATGCGTTTTATAACCACAAAAAATAACAACAATTGCACAATAAATAGCTTAGAAGAAACATTTTTGTAATTTCCTTTTCTGCCTCATAAACAACACTAACAATTTGGGAAGACACGATTTCGTGTGTGACTTTTTTCGTTTATAACAATTTACAAATTCTTTGCTTCGTAGTTTTATTGTTAATATGCAAAAATAGTTGTTTACTCTTCGTGCGTTAATTGCACTCTGCTTTCATGTCTAATTAACGTTATTGTTGACATCGCCTTTTACGCTTAATTTTGTTTCGTCGCCGTTTGTGTGCTTTTGTTTTGATTTAATAGCTACGTCGTTTCACTTTTCACTATTATTTAATTATCCACGACATATTTTTAATTTTTATTATTTTCACACACTCCCCTTCAACTTCACACACTTCAAAAAACTGTGCTGTTATTTACTTTTCTTTTCTAAAATATCCGCAAATTTTCGTATTTTATTTGTAGCTCACAGACGGAAACTTCGACGACTTCATTGTCGTCGTCCACCACGATTGTTTTGTAGGTGCGCTCCACTTGCCCCAAACACAAAAATACATAAAACAAATCTTTCGTTGTGAGGCGAAAAACTATTTTGCAGACGACACCGTTTTCCAGTTCCACCGTTCTTTGCCAGATTTAGGATACATGTCCCGATAATAATTAAACTCGATATTATGCCACACGGTAAATATACTTGCTTGCTTTATTTCTTTTCGCTCGCGTGAAACCTTTTTTCAACTTTTATTAATTTATTGTGGAAAATTTCATAGCAAATAGCACACACACACATAAAACTATTTTCTTATATCGTTTCGCAAAAAAGCATAGATCCGTAACAAGGTGTTTTTCCTTGTAATTCGCTCAATAAACTAATTTTTTGTTGTAAATTTTATCGTTTAACACAGTTGCAACTGCGATACGATTTTTACAACTCCACGATGCACGACAATACAACTCTGTCCGGATGAATATATTACAAGTAGAGGGCGCTATATTTTATAAGGGCATTTTTAAAGTGAAAATGTTTCATGTTTTCATCAAATCACGAAGAAATTAGGGAAGCGTTAAGAGCAAGATGTACCCCTATAAGATGGTGTTATCAATTCAAATAGCAACAAAACTGTAAAATTTCATTTAAATCGGGGAAGATAATAAAATATGACGAATAACGGCAATTTCCTTTAATTTACTTTTATTGACTTGTCTATGCCAGCTGACTCTGACACTTTCGCTACTGAAATCAAACACAATTTGCCTGTTGCTTTTGCAAAGATGTATGTATTTGTTGTCGTAATAACACCACCTTATATCAATACACCTTGATTAAGACAAAATATTGCTCATTATCGATTCAGTTGTACTTTCCTGATGTATTTGAAGCACTAAAGTTTTTATAACGTGTTTGATGTTTTTCAGTTATAAAATAAATAATATACAATTTCTGCTACTTTGTGTAAATTGGTATTTAGAAAGATTTAATGGGTAACCGACACAAAAAGGGCAAACAGTTGTTCTTTTGGACCTAACCTAACTTTATTTTGTAAGAAACTCTTGTGCCTTTGTCCTTATGCACGATGTCGTACGTTCGAGAACGTGAAAGGCTGATAGCTGATGTTTTCGAGTGTTTCTGATCAGATACAACTTTTGCAAAGCTTTTGCATAAAAAAACAGTAAATATGTATGTTTAGCTGCCTGTTTTCATGGAAAATAAGAATGTTTTTCATTGAATTTCGTTGAAGGATCGGATATTTTTTGTATTTAATATTTTAAATAACGAAATAAATTGCACAGATTTATCCGATTTGGTAAATTTGGATTATCCTGCCCGTGCGTATGTTATGACAATTATTATTGGAAATCTATATAAATAAAAATCAAATGCCGTTCGTTGGTAAGGGCATCAGTTGAGAACGGCTGGACCGAATTGAATAATTTTTTTTTTAAATGTTCGTCGTAGTCCAACTTAGGTTTTTATGGAAAGAAAAATTTACCACGCCCACTTTTACGCCCACTTTTTTCGATTTATCTAAAATTGTAAAACGGCTACACCGATTTGGCTAATTCTTTTTTTAAATGTTTGTAGTAAATGTTTCCAGTGCTGCTACAAATATGGGTGGGATTGGACAAAGGAGCGTGGTACCTCCCATACAAACCACAAATTAAAAATCCATTATCTATGCTCCTGCTTACGGTATTTGAACAAAATTTGGTGCGTAGGTTTGGTGTACATATCTTAAGTGCTGCTGCAAATATGGGCGGGATTGGACAATGGGGCGTGGTACCTCCCATACAAACCATAAATTAAATATCCAATATTTCTGCTCCTGTTTACGGTATTTGAACAAAATTTGGTACATCGGTTTGGTGAACATATCTTAAGTGCTGCTGCAAATATGGGCGGGATTGAACAATGGGGCGTGGTACCTCCTATACAAACCACAAATTAAAAAGCATCTATTTATATATATAAAAATGAATCGTGGTTTGTTCCGATGCTTAAAACTCCAGAACGGCTGGACCGCTTTGCATAAATTTTTGTATATGCGTCTGGGTGGTGCCCGGGATGGTTTAGATTTACAATTCGGTCCAATTGGACAAAGGGGTGTGGTACCTCCCATACAAACAAAAAATTAAAAATCCATTATTTCTGCTCCTGCTTACGGTATTTGAACAAAATTTGGTGCGTAGGTTTGGTGTGCATATCTTAAGTGCTGCTGCAAATATGGACAATGGAGAGTGGTACCTCCTATACAAACCACAAATTAAGAAGCAATTATTTCTGCTCCTGCTAATGAAACATTCCAATAAAAATATAATTTGAAGGCAAAGCAACGTTTGCCAGGTCGGCTAGTATTATATATATTACAAGATGTTTAAAACCTTGTAATAGTTTTTCTCCACCATTGGATTTCCACTTAAATAAATTTACAAGTGATTTTTTAATTAACGTATATTAATAAAAAAAATGTTTTGTATAATATCAGTACATTGAACAAATAGATACATAAATTTGGGAAAAATCTTTGTTCGTGTTGTTGGCACGGCATCGGGCTTATTATCCATTAGAAGAATAGTACCTCAAAGTTCAATTCTTGGCCCTGTCCGGTTTGACATGTTTTTAAGCAATTTGTCTTGTAACCTAAAAGATAGATGTTCTGGTTATGCTTATGCAGACGATGTTCACAATGTATTCAAAAGCGATTTAAAGTATGTTGATTTTAATAAAGTCAAAATTGAGTACACATTGCAAACAGTGACACTATAATTGTTTTCGTGCATGATATAAAAAGTCTTGGAGTAATTATTGATAAGGGATGTTGATAGCGTAGATGGTTGTATATATAAAAGACGGGGTCTCTACAATATGGACCTCATTTTGGCCGCAGTTTCAAATCAAACTTTGGTACATGGTACACTATCAAATTGTGCATATGGATTGGAAACATATGCAGAAACTAGATAGCGCAATCTATGAAAATTGCAATTGGGCTTTAATGCTGCTTGGTTTCATATTCTATGATATCATAAGATTTAAATCACTCTTTTTATTTTACAATATATATAATTTGGACATCCATTTATCGTTACTCCTATGTAATAGAAACTTCAGTATACCCAAAATAACATACTTGTTAGATAGGTATTTCATTGTTCAAATAACACGATCATACAATTCTTTATGAAACTGTATGATAGACTTTAATTTGTTCCGTTACTATCCGACAGTCTAAATACATTATTTTGTTTGTGAATTCGATAGTAAAATTTATATACAACTGTAAAATAGCTATTAAATAATGCTTGCTTAATAGTAAAAAAGTAACACTTACAATAATAATGTAACAAGAACAAAAACGCTACTCACAATTAACCACTTAGGATCCAGTTAGCTCTTAAACACTATCAAAACAACTAAACACTGGCGCGTATTGGGTTAATTTTCTTCAGAATGCATTGAATGAAATATTAAGTATTCATAGTGAATGTGGTAAACAGTTGCGCTCTTGAGCTAAAGGAACATTCGAAGTTGAGAGTCCCCAATTGATCCTACGAGTTGAAATAACTTAATCTCATAGATCGGCGCTTGCTTGGGGAAATTCACATAATTAAACCTTGAACTATATTTATCTTCATATGCTTGGAAAGGCGTAATTTAATTCTTATACAATTTTCTCAATGTGAAATAACACAATTGGCAATAACACAATTGGCATGAAGTTAAAAACTTACATTTTTATCTAGTAACAAGCCAAGACACTTTAATTTAAAACTTTGATATTTTTTACGAATTATTCATCGGCGTTATTTATGTTTATATTCCTTACTTGTTCAAAACAACTAAGAATAGTTTTAATTTCATAAACTTACATAGAGACAAACTGTATTCGAATTTTCACTTTACTGACGTAGAATATTCACCCAGCAAATGTATCTTCTTCCCAGAACAATATTCACAGTATAATTTACCAACTCTTGGTGGTAAATGTTACAAAAATTAAAGTTAATTTATTGTATCTTTCATGAAAAAGTTAAATTTTCCAAGCGATACAGTGTTATCCAACGTTACTGCGAAAAATGTTTCGCAACTATTTTACTTCACAGTCTCTCCTTTAATTTAACAACTACTATAGCCAACATTTATATACTTTGTACTTCTGTGAATTTGAAATATCTACTCGTATACTGGTCTAAAGCATATTTATTTATTAATGCAGTATTTTTGAGTTTTAAATTTAAGTTTGTCTGACGAAAAGCCATTCTTAGCTCAATTCTGTAAACCAATCAAACGAAATTAAATTGTCCAATCAAGTCAGTAATTGTTGAATCGTTTATAAAATAAATCCTTCAGTCTACTAAATATCATACGAAAAATTTCAAGCATTAGTTACTCAATTCACCACTATGCCACCGCTTGAAGGATTGCGTTTTCCCAACAAATATCTTCTCTTTATAGTAAACTTTGCCAAACCGTTTATCACTATTCAAAAATTGAAGTGCTTATTATTAGTTTGTACGTAAAAATTTCCTTGGAATTTATACCTTATTGGTTCAGAAAGAAAACGAATTTTAAAGGCGATAAACAATATATAACATATGTAGTAAAGATATCCCTTACTTGTGCATTTTTGCTTAATTTAGCTAACCGTGCTAATCCGGTTTAGGTCAAATATGTTCGATAACTTGAAGGCAGTTGTATTACGTCTCCCTCATAGAAACCTTCATCCCGATGGAACACAATTTCTCTCCTATTGACCAAAGCTTGCCGCTGCTGTGCCACAGTTTCCTTCCAGGAATATAGCATATTTTCTTCTTATTGGTTCCCATTTTTAGAACGTGCTCGAATAATGCTGTGTCAAGTGCCGTCTGAGTAGCTTTTTAAGTAAGAAATCTTAAATTTCTTACGCATCTATGATTACCCCGCCGCACCTGTTCGATGCTTAATGCGCATTACTAAAACCATCTGAATAAATAGTAGACATTTTAAAGATAATGTAAAAAATCGACAACTATAGTTAATTTATTTCGCACTTTTGTCTCTCCTCATTAAAAAAGGTAATAAAATTAATGATTTCGGATCTTTGCATATCAAGTAATGATATGTGTTTTTATTTAAAAACATTTCTTTGCCTTGTGAATGTAAATTGTAATTAAAAACTAATTTTGATAGGCCAATAAATGTCTGTATTACGTTTTTGCCAACGGTTTGCGATATTTTGTTTGTATCCATACTCTATACATTTTCAACATGCGTCCTCGATTAACTTGCAGACGTCGATCGATGATATTTTGTTCCTCTTCGAAACCAGCATTGGTAAACAAACCGCGGACTTCGTCTTGAGTGAAAAAATAAACCATAGTTCCATCCCCACGCACATATAGATTATCTTCCAAACATTTGCCACTCTTAAAACGAAGCTGAGCCAAATCATATCGACCATAATCACGGAACAGCACTAAACCACCAGGTTTTAGATAACGATAACAATTCTCGACAACACGTTTCATTTTGGATGGTTCTATGGCTGAGAGCACGAAAATCAAAACAATTATGTCTTGAGATTCAGCTTCGAATGGAACATGCCATTCCTCCAGTGTAGCATCCATCACAAAGATTTCACATCGTTTAGGGTCGAATTCTGGGTGCGCTCTAAATATGTCTATTGCTTTGGCTGAGAAATCACAGCCGTATATTTTCAATTGCGATTCAGTGCTATATTTTAATATTGGCAATATTGTATTTCCCACACCACAACCGAGCTCGAATATGCAGCGAGGTTCTTGAATGTTTTCGTTTGGTGCCAATTCCGTAAACTCCGTAAATAACCAATGGCGGTCTTTAAAAAATCTATTCTGATGCACACCATAAAAGCAATCCCAGAATTTATCTGCTTCACTTTTAAATTTTACTCCATCATCTGCGTCCATTTTAATGCTCGAATTCTTTTGCACTGCCTGCAGTGCTTGTGCTTCCTGCTCTTCGTCCCACTCCACATTGTCCCTGCAAAGGGAATGACGAAAAATAATTTTCGTTTAATATTAAAGGAAACACATTCGTACCACGCATTAAATTGATACGTGTCTTTAACATTTGTTAATTCTCGGCCACCTCCCATAGGTTTCTTTCGATATCTAGTGAATTCCCAATTTGTAGTGGTCTTATCCCGCATGCAACTTACAGTGGCTACCCGCAAACCAGTGTTCCGGAGAAACAATGACATTATATTCCAATATTTACCATGCATTATGTGTGAAAACATCACTGTTCTTGGTTAAAAATCTATTTCCAAATACTGGGCGCTTTTCTTGTTGAACTTCGTTGGAGAGAGATTCCTCCTGAGCTGCATCCGAGGCATCACACATGTTTACATTGAACATCTGACTACGTTTTTCCTCTTATTTTTTCAATCCACCATCAGCTGCATAATTTTTAGAATTGCAATAAAATATAGTTGCCAGATGTGGGGAACTGTGCGAACACATTGTGTGGAAAAACCTAGTTCACAGAGAAGAAGCCATTCCCTGTGTTGGAATTTCTTTAAAGCCTTTATCCACTGTTAGAGTCCGCCCGACGATCTGTCAGAAAACGAGTCAATCTTGTTGATTGAAATAGAATTGAATGATTGAATCACAATTTGACAAGTCTGCCACATATCCTACTTTGGAAACATTTAGAAATATGATTGCTCTGCATACAATCATGGTTGTGTTTTATAAACAAGACTATTGTTCAGCAGCAAATTAGGTCAAAAGTCGTACGACGGACTTGAGTAGTGAATAAAGGACTTTACATGTACCAGCCGATATTCGTATAATTATATTCCGTATTTTCCACCACACTTTTCTACATGGAACAATTTTTTGTGTTGTTTTTTAAATATGGAAGTTACCTTCCATTCCTCTTTTCTATATGAAAATTTCCTTTCATGACAATTTTCTATTCTGAAATCGTCTTTTATGGCCTTTTTCTATATCAAAAGTGTACTTTCATGACATTTGTTTTAAGTAGTATTATGTATCAGTTGTAATTTTTTCGATAAATGCTTTCCCTTTCTTTGGTAAACGTAATACATTTTCCTAGACATTTGCATTTATTGATCTGGCAACTCACTCCCCATTCGTATGTTTATTAAATATAGCATGAGATATATTTGTTTCCAACAAATATTTCACTACACCGGCAATTTAGGATAATTGGAGAATACGTTCTGAAATCCAACTTCAGCTGAAATTAACATGCATTCGTCCGCCAAGAAAATACAGAGAGTGTTATCGTCACGAGAAATTCGAAAGACGTTCATTGATTACTTCATCAATAATCATGACCATAAATTTGTGCGCTCTAGTCCAGTGGTTCCCTTTTGTGATCCAACTGTGGCATTTGTTAACGCTGGTATGAATCAGGTGAGGTCTTGCGGATATACAAGTGTAATTATCAATTAACAAATGAATGGAATCCTAGTTCAAATCAGTATTTCTGGAAAAAACAAAACCGGCTTATAAACGTGTCACAAACTCGCAGAAGTGTGTTCGCGTCGGCGGCAAGCATAATGATTTGTCAGTGGTGGGGGAGGATGGTTATCATCATACTTTCTTTGAAATGCTGGGTAATTGGTCGTTTGGCGATTATTTTAAGGTAATTGGTGGTTAGAAATAGATCTGAATAAGTTTTGAAATATTACCTGTTGCAGAGAGAAGCTTGTTCAATGGCATTGGAATTGCTTAGAGGACCATACAATATAGATACGTCTCGTTTGTACGTCACATACTTCGTCGGAGATAAGGTCCTAGGTCTACCTGCCGATTTGGAATGTTTCGAAATATGGCGAAGTTTAGGGTTTGTAGATTTGTCTTTGTCAATTTATTGCTTGTCGTTACACAACAACTCTCTTCTGTTTACAGATTTCCTGAATCACGCATATTGCCGTTTGGCCTCAAGGACAATTTCTGGGAGATGGGTTCATTTGGCCCCTGTGGACCTTGCACAGAAATTCACATAGATCATCGGCCAGATTTAGCTAGTCCGGAAGAACGTGCAAAATTGGTCAACGCCGGGCGTCCCGATTTGACAGAGCTATGGAATCTTGTATTTATACAATATAACCGGTATGTTCAATCTTATTTGGACAAAATACTTTTCATTTTCACAACGTCTGTGAATTATAGGGAATAGCAAGTACCAAGAATTCCAAATACGGAAAAGTAATTTTACTCCTCACTATTTCGACAATCAGTTTAATTGTTGAGTTTTGAAATGAATCTCTCTCTTTCCACAGACATGAAAATGGTTCCATCACACAACTGCCAGCCCAACACGTAGATACCGGCATGGGCTTTGAGAGGTTGACAGCCATTTTACAAAATAAAACCTCGAATTATGATACCGATTTATTTGTGCCGATATTCGATGCAATACAAAAGGTATATTATGTCTATAATATTGGTGTTTACAAGCTTGACATATTAATGTTATTTCATTTTGTTTTAGATATCAAAAGCCCCTCAATATGGTGGAGCATTTCCAACATCTAATGATGACGCAACTTTAGACACAGGTTATAGAATTTTAGCAGATCATGCCAGAATGATAAGCGTTTGCTTAGCTGATGGAATGTTGCCTGATCAAAAGTAAGAATTACAATATTGTACCAACAGTTCAATTCAAATTTCAGCTAAACGAATTGTATCTGTAGTCAAAAGTTGAGAGGAGTTCTACGCAAAGCGTTGACAATATCGGAGAATACATTTGCCAATGAGAAGCTTCTTAGTAGTTTGATACCGGTTGTCGCTGATTCGCTAGGTACTGCTTATCCCGAAATACCCAATAAACAACAGGCCATCTTGGAATTAATTGCCCATGAGCAAGAAGTTTTTAAAGCTGTAAAGGACAGCTCGTCTAAAGCATTCTCTGATATTCTCAAAGAATTTCCCAATTTGGAGAATATTGACCTAATGGAGTGCCCTGGTTTTGTACCAGCCTACCGTGAATTTCAGTCCATAAAGCATACATTTAATAATGAAATGCCCGGAGATTTCCTATACAAGCTCACAGATTCTTATGGTTTAACAGTGGAAAATTTTCAGAAATTAGCAGAATTGGAGAACATGTCTTGCGACATGGTGGGCTACAAAGATGCTGTGGCTGAAGCTAAAATAAAATCCAAGGATTCAATGTTCAAGTCTGGTCAAACAAATGACTCTCTCAAAAAGATAGAAGAATCACTGGTGAAAGTAACAAAGTCATTGCCAGCTACAGAAAATCAACACAAATACAATTATTTGTATGACGAATTGGAAAGAAAATATGCTATTCCCGAATTGAAAACTAAAGTATTGAGCATATTGTATAATGACGTTAGTGTTAATGAAGTAGTTTGCAATGGAGGCTTTAACAATAGCAATAACGATGTGATCTCCATCATTACGGAAGCAAGTAATTTCTATTACGAATCTGGTGGCCAACAATCAGACAAAGGAATTATAAGTCTGAGCACTGCTAACAAAGAAACAGTTGAGCTTCCCGTTGTGAACGTCCGTTCGATAAACGATTGCGTCGTACATATGTGTACATTGCCAAAGGAGAAAATAGATTTTACATTGGCTACTGGTAATGATGTAGCCCTACAGATTGACTGTAGTCACCGTAAAAGGAATATTTGTCATCATACTGGTACGCATAAATCGCACATAACAATATATTTCATTTTTTATATGTCATACGATTTCAGCCACTCATTTGTTAAATGGAGCTTTACGAGCTTTATTTAAAAAAGTTACATACCAGGTGTCAAGCTCTGTCACAAGTGATTTTTGTAAATTGGAAGTGGGTTTAATAGGAAAGAGGATAACCAAGGATGATGTGATGAAAATTGAACAACTCATAGGGTATGTATGTACCTTTTATAAAACAACAAATATGTTCTACTAACGTAAAGTCTAGTTTTCTATAAATCGAATTTCATATTATCAGATAAAAGACTATTTGTAGGAAAAAGTGGAATTTTGAAATAGACTTTTGTATTGCCTGAAATTGCAAAAGATGTATTAGATGATTTCAAATAAAAAATTGTACTCCAGTGCCAACATAGAGAAGTAATATCCACTAAGTGTATCTATTTGTAAGACGTCAATTTTTACACCGAATACCAAGCTGTTTGCATCCAAAGTTTTCATTACGGTATCGATACAGTTTCCAGTAAAATTTCAATTTGAGTTTCGCAAAGACAAACATCTGTGACAATCTCTTTAAGCACCGACCTTTTTAAAAATATTGCTTGGCAATTATGGGACGAAACGTCGATTTGTGCTAATTCGGTCAATGTATATGGAAGGTTCCAGAAAGACTGTGGCAATGGAGTTTATTTGTATTCTTAGACATGATTTTATCCTACGCTTAATGTGTGCCAAAGTTGTCAAAATTCAGTGGAATTGAAGAAATGATATGAGCCTAAGAAAATATATTTTAAACCGTTAGTTTATATGCGAAGTTTAAAAAGCCCAGACGTTAAGTGGTTCATTTTTAAAATTTTGTCACGATTTATAAAGTAATACAATGGATAAAAATGCACAATATAGATATTCTTTGAAAGCTCCTAAATGCAAATTCCAAGCTCTTCACGCACCTACTATCATTATGTTTTTGTGTCTGGTGGGGGTAGAGAAACCACATATCATCCAACCTTCAGTCGAAAATCTAACTAAATCCATTCATCTTTTGGTAAGTCACAAAAAAGACCTTATCCATCATATCTACAACTTGGTTCCCTCTGTAATGCTATAAAATTTCGTTCACACAGACTGTGGTTCTGTTATTTTTGAAATGCTTCAGCTCAGCAGATTATACTGTAACAGAGCTGGTATTTCAAGTTTCCATTTGCGAATGTTACAACATTTTCACTGGTCAGTTGAAATAGTGTTTTGAATATAGAGACACAAAGGGGACGTTTTCGGTGTATTTTGCTCTTTTATTTTAAGAAAGGCAAAAAGAAATGGACGGAAGCAGACCGATATGTATGTGTGATGTGTATAGATTGAATGTCTTAATAGAACACACATGCTATGAAATTAGGTTTTGAAAATTTAATGCTCAAAGGTGACGACCAAAGCGGTCGTCCAACTAAGTTTCAAAAGTATGAAAACAAAGCCGTTATGGAGTCGGAGCAGAGAAAAGGAGAAGAGTTCAAGGATGTCAATCAAAAGAGAATCCGATCCAAACAATATTAATGTGCTCAAACTACATCAAAAACTGAATTGCATAAAAAAGCTTATGCTGTCGGTTTGGTAGGATTTTAAGAGAGTGGTTAAGTTTGAACTACTTCAAGGATCCAAACTATAAATTCTGAGATATATTATCAACAATTAACGAAGACTGATAAAGCACTGAAACAACCGCAAAGAAGTGATTTTCCATCACGACACGGATGGGAGATGATGTTACACCGACCTCATATTCCTGATTAGGCACTTTCACATTTAAATTTATTCCGGAGTTTGCGAAATTTGTTGAATGGAAAATCCTTCAATAGAGATGATAACCTAAAAACCTCTTTCTTTTAGTACTATGAGGAAAAGGATCTTTTTTTCAATCTGGGAGCAAAAAGATGTCTGCACGATATAAATAGGTCGCTAACTAAAAGGATGCTCACAATACAGATTAAAATTAATAATTTGAGTAAAAAAAATGAGATTTACTTTTCAGCAAACAAACCAAAATAATCTTCTAGCCAATCCAATACCAAAATATGTAAGCTCTTGAAACAAAAAATTTAATTTTTAATTTTTCGTGTTATCATTCTACTATTATTTATTTATTTACTAATTTAATTATTAACCGAAATATAACATTAAGTAAAAATCCATCGTTAAGGCTGCTAATTACGCCGAAAATCTTACATTTTCTACAGATAAAAATGCCGAAAAATAAACTTGAGAAAAGTAGAAAAATCCGACATTTTATACAGGGTGTCCGTCGGGAAGGTATATTACTTTGTTTATAATTCTTGGTTAAATGAAAGAGAATGGATCTTATATTGATAAATGTTTTATTTTATGTTGGCAATTATGTATGGAATACAATATCAGATAAATCTCCGCCTCTGTTAGCCTCACAAATGCGAGCCCTTTTGAGCATATTTTTCATTACATTCTCACACATTTCACGCGGTATTTCATTAATTTCATCACGAATATTTTCTTTGAGTTGCCCAAGCGTTTTTCGTTTGTTTGCATAAACCTTGCTTTTCAGATATTCCCACAAAAGGAAGTCCGGAGCAGTCAAATCAGGCGACCGTGAAACCCAATTAACATCACCATTTCTTGAAATAACTTGTCGTGGAAAGAAGTCTCGCAGTAACTCCATTATAACCCTGGCTGTATGCGATGTGGGACCGTCTTGTTGATACCACATTTTAATCAAGCTCAAAACATGCAGTTGTGGCGTTAAAAAGTCTTCAGCCATATCACGATATCGCTCCCCAGTGACAGTTACCGTTACGCCGTTTTCAGTTTCAAAGAAGTAAGGTCCACTGATTCCTCCTGACCAAATTGCACACCTGACTGCCACTTTTAATGGATATAAAGGGGACTGATGAATAATTTGAGGGGTTTCCATTGCCCAAAACTGACTATTCTGTTTATTCACATATCCATTCAAATGAAAATGTGCCTCGTCACTCATTATGATTCGTTCATGAAAATCGGGGTTGTCATGGGCGAGCTGTAACATCCTGTTGGCATATGTACGGCGGCGTAAATGGTCCTGTGGAAGAAGCTCTTGTGTCAACTGAATCTTAAATGGAAACAAATGCAAATCCTTGTGCAAATTGAAGACCAAGCTCCTGATCACGGCGTTGAGTTGAGGTTGATGGATTGCTTGGAACACTTTCTTGAGCAGCAGTAATGTTTTCAACCGATCTTGCAGTACGTTGTGGTCCGTGCTTGGCCCTATAAGCTACAGACCCCTTTTTCTTTGAAATCATTCACTACACGATAAATAGTGCGCCTTGTTGACACATTATTTCTCCCAAAAATTTAACGTACCTTTCTCATCGTCACAGTAATCGATGATTGATTTTGCTACAATGTTTTAACGATTAAAACACGTTGGTTTATCGAACATTTTTCCATAATAAATTTTCCACGTCTCTAGTTCACAGCTGTCAAATATGAACTGTGAAGGCTAATGTTTACCAAAATGGCGGCAAAACAAAGTAGTATACTTTCCCGACGGACACCCTGTATAAAAAATGTGTTATATCCGTCCGATCTCCGCTTTAAATGCTTCATTCTAGGGTTTACGTTATAGTTGCATCAAATAATTACTTACATAATTTTAGTTATTCGGATGAAGAATTAAAAAAAACAGTACATACTTAAGTTTCATCTAATCGTTATTCTACTAAAAAATTAACTACCTCCGGATGGAGTTGACCTAAACCTTAAGACTTTCCAATAATATCAATAAGATAATGAAGAGGTAGCAATTTTAAAAAATATTTGAACATTTCGGCCACTTTGCGAAAATTTTTCTGTATTTTAATTCTTTGGACAGAGAAATCCATGAGCAGGGAATAATTAAAACAATATTGATTAAATAAAATTTAAGGTTATAAAAAAAGTTTTAATTTTATCTTTTCATAATCAATAGAAAATAAACAAATAGTTAATATAAAAAAAAAACAATTAATTTTACGAAAAATTATTAAGTAAAATTGCCACTAAATCCCAAAATACATGCAAACTTTGACCCATCTAAAGTCGTTAATGTCCCAAAAGTATAATTTTACGTTTTACTAATTGTTCTCTTTTCTTCTTAGACAAGTCATTTTGTCAGCTACTCCTGTATGTACCGACATGTGCAGCGCTTCCGATATTTTGCTACAGAATGACGTTACAATGGTACCAGGCGAAATCTACCCAGAAACTGGATTACGTTTGGTGACTATAAAATGTGATAATTTAGATTTACAATCAAAGGAACTATGCTGTGGTACACACGTCACAAATACTCAGGAATTAGAATATTTTTCTATAACAAATCTTAAACTAACGAATAGAGCAAGATATGCCTTTACAGCAGTGGCCGGAGAAGCAGCAGAAAAGGTATGTTGTCTGTCTCCTTTTTTTAATTATTTATGAGTGTTTTTTTATGTCTATGAAATGTGAGAAATTGTGAAATTTCAGAAACTTTGTTGTAATAATTAAGCATGCACGTCATTTCATCAGAGCCGGATCCACATTTTTAGTCATAGATTATTATTTTGAGGATTTCTTCATGTCAAGTTTCATTATTTTCTATTGCGAACAATTCATTTGAGTTTCTTTATACATTCTCTCGATTGGTCGATAAAAATCAAACTATTTATTATTTATTCATATGTATTATACTGTCTTCAAAGTTGGTGTCTTCCGAAATAATATATTTGTGCCAATGAATAATCCAATCATCACAACATTTTTCAAATTCATTTTCCGAATAAAATGATATCTGTAGAGTGTTTGACCAGGATATTCGCTCACTATGACAACTTTTTGAGATGAGTTTTCTTTCCATAAATCTGGTCTTTTTTGACGCATTTACTCGTCACATAATGAATAACGCCTAGATAATACTGTTTATTTATCATCTGATACCCGGGCAAGAATTACGAATGCACAACGCCAAGATAAACAAAGAAAACAGTCGACATTACCTTGGCTTTTAATCGTATTTGACGTTGTTTTTTCGGATTCGACTTAGTTAGAAGTCATCATTCCCAGTCTTATTGATTGATTTACATGTCGAACTCGTAAACCCTTGTCTCATCACCAGTTCTAATGCGTTTTGTGAATGTGGGATCAGAATTAGTTCGTTCTAGTATATATTTACGCGATTGAGTTTTTGAAGGAAATTGAGGCCTTTCAGAACTAGTCGTGAGGCAACTCATTTCATGCCCAAACAATCGTGTAGAATTGTATTAATTGACGACTAAATTCAACAGCGCTATCCCTCTCAAATTTAAATTAAGATTTTTGCCAATATTAGCTACAGTTGAAGATGTTGATGACCGACCAGAGTGAAGCAAATCCTCCACCATATGCATGTATTCTTGATAAAGTCGCTTCGTCGTAAGTCCACTGTAACATTTACCACGATTCTATTTACAACACAAAATTTGATCAAATTTCTGGATGCTTAATGTTTATCCATTGTTAGAATTGGAAAACAGACTGGAGATGAGCTGACAAAATCAGGCACTGTAAATACGTCAAATGGCAGATCGTGCTCGAACTCCGCGTCAGCATAGAGAACAGTAGTGTCAGCTTAGCAACAAAAAGTATTTTGACAGTCCTTCTAAGCGGTCTTTTTAAATGATCAATTCCTGATACTTTTTTTGACAAAATGTAGTCTTCTAAAATGTGTATTCTGTGGCTTTTCCGAAATAAACATTACGACCCGAATCAATTCTGACGATTCGCATCCAAACTTTTCGAAGTATGTTTTTAATCTTTCCCAATATTAAAATACCATCAAGCAATCAATCAACCAAACAATGTGCAAAACTCACCCATTTCGTATTTGAGCCTAGATTTAAAGTTAGGAGCGAACCTGGAAATAGAAAAAAAAGAATAATTTCTTAGTAAAAGAAGAAAAAAAATAAAGACAGAAATCTTAAGTTCAAAACCCCGTTGTAGGTACTAAAAGTCGCTGCTTTATTAAAACACCGCATCGATATGTTAGAGAAAGAGTTTAAGACTGACAAACTGTCCAATGCCGCAGAGATAGAATTGCAAAAGATACGGCATAATCTCTTGCACACTGATATACAGTTGCCCTACGTCTTCAAAATGGATACAATTGAACGCATCAATGAGATTTTGAAGAAACTTAAAGACACCGCAAAAACCAACATAAAGTGAGTTCAGTGAAATTGTACAAATTTATCTACGCTCATATCCGGTCTTTTTTTTTGCAGAGAATTTGTCGATGTTGAAATGCGTAATCTATTGCAGGAGAAACCTTCAAACACCCATCCTTTTATATTACATTACATCTCAAGTTGCGCCTTAATGGAGGAGGTGCCATTACAGAAAGCCACAAAACTCTGCCGAGATCGTCCAATATTGGTAATAGGAAAATGTGATAGCATTGTTAAGGCTAGATGTTGCGTGCCAAAGGTAATTGTTCCATTGTTATTGTTATACATTTTTCAATAACTTTTTTTTTAGCAATTTCAAAACAAGGAATTCGACGCTGAAAAATGGCTTCGCATATTCGCTTCCGTTTTCAAGGCTCAGGTCTGGACGCCAAAAGGACAAAATCCTTTGGAAGTTTGCAATATGAAAGGCAAGAAGACATCTACACAATTTGAGGAAGAATTGGAAATGGCCATGCAAAAAGCTCACCTATATGCTTCACAACATCTAAAATAGTCGGCAGGCAATTCATTCTGTTATTTAGTTTTAAGAAATCCTGAGCGCCTTTTTGCAACTGTATTTACCTGGATACTTTCATTCTCATCTCATGGGAATTCCTATTAAGTTTTGTTCAAACAATAAAATCTATAAAACTCCTCATCTGTTAAACAATTTATTTTTTTATTTTAACAACAAGATTATTTTTCGATTTTCTTTTCATGAAAAAAGTTACTTAACTATAACTTAATCATATTAATGGACCAGCTTATTATAAAAACGCTTAGCTTAGGAGTTTTATTATATAAAACGCTTAGTGTATAAACTATAACAGACAATATTAGCCGCGAAAATCTGGATCATTATGTTCATCTTCATAATCTTCCTCCTCCTCTTCGTCATCTGCAAAAGAAGGAAAATAATGTAAGTCAACGACAACAAATCTTGCACTATCAGCTCAAACTTACCATGTTCACCGCGTCTCTTGCGTGCATATGCTCGTTTGGAACTGACGGGAGCTTGATCTGTCTCCCCATGAACCAAGGAGTTGCGATACAGGAATAAAGGTTGGTATTCTTCGTGTCTGCTTGAAGGCAAAGCAGGTGATATGCGACGATCCAAAAAATTCAATATAACCTTTTTGTCTTGTTTCAAAAGCTTATGATTGAATTCATTTAGAACTTCGAGGAATAGCAGGCGTTTTGGTGCTGCTACAGGATCTTCGGGCACATCGCCCACAGCAAACAAAATACCAGCACGATGTAGTGCTATAATGGGTTCTCGGTTTTTTATGGCATCGAAACCAAATGTCAGAGCGAAACGTTTGGCCAATTCTTTCAGATCACCGAACTCGTGAGAGTTCTTTGGGATCACTTCATTTTCTGCTTGGCTTTGTAAATCTTTAAATACGGCTATTAAACTCAGCAGCAGCGTTAGGGCAAAGTTAATCTTATTGATTTCTCTCGCTTTGCTCAAAGTGGCTTTAATTATGTCACCATATTCATTATACCACTGCAAGAAAGAAGAACAGAGATAACAAGTTAGTTTGCTGCCTTTGGTTTCATTTTTCTGTGGTTAAACTTACTTTAACATAATTTTTGAACATTCCCGCTGCGCTCTTTGTGGGTATTATATTATAGACTACTAGCTTACAATAGGAAGCCAAGAAATTACGTTTCTTATGGAGTTCCATAATTCTAGTTTCATCCTGAAGATCTGTGGAAATAAGCCATGAGAATGGAACTCTGTTGAATTTAATAGTCCTGCAAATACCTTCTTGATTTAGCGTGAAAACATAATGTTGTACGAAATTATTTAAAACCAATTGTTCATCCAATGTGGACTTATATTCCAATGCACGTACGTGAATATTTTCGTTGCGACTTAATTGATCGGAGAATGTTATAAGCAGATCACATATGGATTGATAAGCCTTAAAGGAAAATTATAACATATCATTTATTGGTTGGCATGGTATGCAGAGTCTTTCTAAGACTTACAGCTTCCTGTATTTCTTCGGTGGGGCCGTCACGCGTCAGTTCAAAACTCGCAAACATGTATTTATCTAAGCTAGTTCTTAACTCTTTCACAGCTGCTTCAATTTGTGATGTTTCACAATTGTTTTCAATGTAGTATAAGCCCCAACTTATTGAAAAATAACAGGCTTCTATGCAGTAGACTAAAGCTTCATGTGGTAAATTGCGGCCAGGATTTTCTTTGGACTGGCATTCGTCCACATCTTGAAACAGCGAATCGAACAGGTTCCATGGATTGATGTTGTGTGAAGAGTATAGAATCGAAACGACTTTCAAGGAACTTATGACATTGTAAATTTCGTCTTCATTGGGTAATTCCTCGCCTGAATAAATTATAAAACCTACATAAGAAACTTTCTCATGGAGTATTTTGTGCGCGCAATACATACCCGCGATTAAATTACGCCAATCTTCTATAGCATCTCTATACTTATTTACGGCGTTATCGATAATATTAGAGCGCGCCACATCGCATCGTGTATATGTGGCACTGCCCTCTGTACACAGGTATTCTAAGGTTTTAGCACAAGTCTCCAAAACATCACGATCGGTGTGCACCGACATAATATAACTCATTTTATCAAGTAAAGCTTGCAGGTTGGCCTCTTGCCTATTCGTCGTGTATATATCCAATTCAAAGTATTGAGGTATTGACAGCAAATTCGTTAATTTTTCGCTGTCAGCTTGAAATTTCTCCAACATTGCGGGTAAGGTTACTATAAAATGCTCAGTCAATTTGATTTTTTCATCTTGTATGGCCTTCAACTCTTTGGTGTTCAAATATATCTTTCGATTGCTGGCTCTACCCACAGGAGCCTCTCCAGTAGCAGACTGTTTCACAGCGCTTACCATGATTTCAATTAATGTAGATTCTTGTTTGTTATCTAATACTTCTTCATTGGGACCAGGCTCTTCGAGCAACAAATCAGTCATACATTCCCAATCTTTAACCATGACATTGTTATCCATAAACGAGTCAACTAAATAGGCACCATGTTCGTGTAATTCTGATTCAATCATGAACTGCACAAGATCTCGTATTAGGGGAGTATTGGGAAGTCGCAGTTTCCCTCTCTTAGTCTTCGTTTCCTCCATATCTGAGGTGAGATGGAAAAGGCGAACGTTAAGGAATTCTGCGGCTGCCTGAGCCACGCCTCGGTGTGATGAGTAGACTAATTCATAAACAATTTCGCAATCCTTATCGGCTAAGATATCAGGATGAATTCTAAATTAAATAGAACAGAAATTAGTCTCATACTCTGGCGAGGAAGCTTTTAAAAAGTGACTTACTTTAGAATGCTAATAACCAATTTCACAGCATGTACGGCCACTTCAAATTCCTTGTCCAGTGTCATGGCAACAATGCGATCTTTGAACTTTGAGGTGAACAACTCTAATTTGGCTTTGAGTTCCTCTTTGTCATATAGAGGTAAAAGAGCTTGAAGGCATCTTAAACGAACTTCGCCAACTTTATCGTGTAACGTCCAACCAATATATTTAAGATAAGAATCATCCAAAAAGTTTTGCGGGTAATTCTCCATCCACACACCAATTTCGGCCATACAAATAGCTCGAATATCAGGAAGAGTATCGCTGGAAAATAAATATTAATACAAATTAATGCCAGCACAGTAACAAAATAGAAGGCTGGAACCAATCTCTTAGAAAAATATAAACGAAACGCGTTAGTAATCTTAAAAATTAAACTAAAGCACATTTAAACTAATAACAATTTATGTCGCTACCACTTAAAATACAAATGGTTTGCATATTATCTATAATATAAAAATGAATCGCTAAATGTGTTGGTAAGCGCATAACTCAAGAACGCCTGGACCAATTTGGCTCAAACTTTTTCTCAATTGTTCGTAATTGCCTGGAGAAGGTTTTTACGAAAGAAAATTTTGGGAAAACCCTCCTAAAAAGTCGGAAAATTGAAAAAATCGAAAATTGATTTTTTGTATGGAATTTTGTGTGCAATTGTTCCGGAATGTCTTTTCGAATGGCAAAATAGAAAACTGTTAGTGGAAAACACAAAAAATTCCGGAAAAGCGTGAAAAATTTCAATTTGTTTCGACGAAATTTTGCATTTTATCACATGATTTGATGATTTTGCGCGATATAAAAGTGGAAAATTCGTTGCGAAGCTCGGAAAATTTCGGAAAATTACGAAATTTATTGCGATAAAATATGTTTTGGGTGAATTTTGGGTGGAGAAGTTAACGAGACAAACAACAGATGGCGCTGTGCCGCGTTCAATGCTGAAACTGAGCGCAATTTGACAGCTGCACTTTTCACATTGTGGTTTTCTATTAAACAAATGTGCTATTTTTCACTGAATTCGGATACTCATATATCGCGTATCACATCCATTAACGGTACGAGCAGTACGATCAATTGAAATTTAGTGCAATGTTTATCAATTCGATCATTTTTTCAGAAAATAAGTTTGCGTGTAAAAAGTGAGGTTACCCTATTGGATTGCGGGCATTTATTGCGATACATTCATTTCGTAAGTTTTTTTTTTTTGAAAAAAATTGTCTTTTTAATAGGATTAGTCAAAAAGAACTTTATTCCATTTCAGGGAGAGTTATTTGACTAATGCCACCTATCAGACGATCAAATCGTGGACTTTACACGTAGTGCAATAATTAGCCAGAAAGTCCGTGATAATCAAATGCAAGAGGAACGCGCAGAACATAATGGATGGAGACGTGCCCATAGTGCACAAGTTCGCGCTGCACAATCACCACCTCACATCGTTCACATCGTCGAAGGAGGAACTCATCACCAAAGTGTTCCCCGGCATTGCACAAAATTATAAAAATCTCGATTGAATTAGTGAAAGGGCAATACTAGCAGCGAAGAATAAGGACGTCGATAACTTGAATTTGATTATTTAAAGTCAAATCGCTGGGGACCTGCATTCGTACAAATCCGTTGACAGCGTGACCGAAGAGGATAAAGCGACAAACTATCCGACGGAATTTTTGAACTCGCTTGATGTGCCACGAACACCGCGGCATAATTTACAGCTAAAGGTAGGATCGATCATAATCATGCTGCGGAATCTGAATCATCCGAAATTGCGCAACGGTACGCGGTTGTACATCAAGAAACTGATGAACAATGTGGTTCAAGCGACGATTATCGAGGGCAAATTCAAAGGAGAAGAAGTCCTTATTCCACGAATTCCGAGAATTCCAACTGATCTTCCATTCCAATTTAAGCGGATTCAGTTCCCCATTCGATTGGCTTTTACGAAGACAATAAATAAATCGCAAGGCCAGTCGTTGGAAGTCTGGGGGATTAATTTCGAATTTCCCTGTCTTTCGCACGGTCAGCTGTACGTTGCCTGTTCGCGTGTTGGGAAACCGTCTTCGTTGTTTGTTTTTGCGCCCGAAAACAAATCAAAAAACATTGTTCATCATATCGCTCTCTGCTGATTTCGATTCCACTCAAATAAATCGCATTGAAATTTGAACTATCTGTGTTTTATTATTACTCTGAAGGCGTTAAATTGTGGCGAGTCGAAGTTCGCCGGATCCGCTAGTTATATACATAGACTTCATGCAAGTAAGACAAAAAAGGACAGCTAACTCTTAAACGCAGAACAAGAACAACAATAGGGCTCAATTGACTTGAAATATGAAATGTAGCGACAGTATTTCTCTTTTGAGGAAAACTGATTTGTAAAAACATAAATTTGTGTAAAATCTACAACAACCTAAATTGAAAAATGTCCTTTGAACAATAATACATTCTGTCAAAAAAGTGGCGGGAATTGTTCAGTAAAGTAGAATATTTATTATTTATTCAAATTTATCGCATAGCACAGTATCATGGTGTAAAATGCATGATATTTTTTTGCACAAATCTGTCCTTTTTTGACGAGTTAACTCTCAAAGACTCTATAAAGCCCATGTATTATTCTTCGAGTGCACAGCAACGGTTTCGGTTCAGTTGTAAGGCGTCATTCAGAAGCTTTTTGACTGATTTGCATGACAAACTTGTAAATCCATCGGTTATAATGCGTTTTATGAATATGTGCTGTTGAACTGAATCGATACGGCATCTCTTCAGCGAACTTTACTCGATGGAAGTTTTGAGGAAAATGCAGGTCTTTTGGAACTAGTTGAGCGGCAACGCTTTTCATTCGCAAGACAAAGAAAGTTGGATGGTGGTGGCTTAGTAGTGGTAGCCGATCAGAGATAGACAAATCAACTCTGGTTTTTTTTGTTTATTTTTTTTAATATAACCGTAAACTTTCTGAGACAATATTGCACAAAAATTTTGTTGGTATAAAATTTTATCGATTTGGTACATAAAATTCCATTTCCAATACAAAATTTGACATAAATTGTGCAAAATTTCTATCCATTGTAAAAACAGCTAAACACATTTTAGATAAAAGGGCAAAACCGAGCACAATAAGCAAATTAAATAACTCTGCTTAAAATCTGTAAATTGAGACGACTTAAAAAACAATTTTAACAATTCCTTTAAGCGACCTTTTTGAGTGATATATACCTGCTACTTTTTTGGTAGAATGTATATCAAAAAACGTTGGTTTAGCTACTATTTTCTGTTCACAAATAGCTCAATTGGGAATTAATGGCATATTTAAATTTTAGGAAAGAAAGTATTTAAAGCCTCAGTGGAAATGAGAGTACCAATATTTGAGGCAGACGATTTGTATTACATACATAGGTACTGCAAATTTGAAGACGCACTTTTTTACTTCCTTAGTCAGCTGTCAATGGAAATTTAAAGATTTTCAAGCAGTTTTTTACCCAGAACTACACTAAAGAAGCATTTGGACCAGTTATGGCAGAGCTCCAACGAAAATTCCAAAACAAATTAATATCCAGAAACTCCACTTTACGCTGGCGCCCAATATTACATGACCTGACTGCACCAGACTCTTTTTTTTTATTGGGTTATGTCAAACAAGAGGTGAAACCAAGGTGTTTGACCGAATTGAAGCAGTTCATTAAAACAATAATTGAGGCGATTCCGCAATGAATAATTTTCTGACCAATTGTCACATATGCGTGAATGGTGATGGAGGTCATTTACGGTCTGTCATCTTTAAAACCAATTATACATAATAATATTGAATTTTCTACACAATAAAAGATAAAAATAAATGAAATACATTGATTAAAAAAAGTTTATTTGAATATCTTATTGTAGTGCAATTGATGCTCCGCCCTGTATGTAGAACAAGAAACCGTGCAGTCATTTTTTAATTTTACGGAAGTTCATTCTATTTTTTTTTTTTTTTTTTTTTTGTTTTGCTGATTACGGCTTCCCAAAAGACTACAACTAACATTTTATGCCCATATGAAGCTACAAATAAATTCCCCTAATTATTCTAATTAAACAATTTGTAATGTTTAAGAAAAACCAAAGAAGTATCTCTACGTCTTTTTGTCCCTCTCCAAAAAAAGCTGATAAGTGGTAGACTTACCGGTAACGGTGCACAAACACCGATTTGAACATGTAGGTTAACATATTTTTAATTTCATCCATATTCTCCTCAAGTTCAGCACGTTTAGCCATTAAAGACTCCAGACGATCCGAAGCTCGACGATCGCGAGACTAGCAAAGGAAGAAAAACATAAGTTAACGAATAACAAAAATGCATTATAGAAACTACCTTAAGACGCTCCGCCTCATATTGTTTAGCGGCATTTTCGAAATTATTAGATACTAGTAAGGCAACATCTACTAAAGCCGTCATAAGTTTCATGGCGGCCAGTGTGGCGGTGTGACGGAATGCTCGTACTTGGGAATCGGAAAGACCCGTCAGCAGTGATATAACATTATCCATAAGGAATTGATCATAGATAATGGAGTATTGGCACTGTTTTACCAAGGTCTGAACAAAATCACAGAAATTCATTTTGAATTTTTTCCACTGTTGGCCGGGTATAATTAAGGGATATTCGCCACTTTCCTAAAGTTCAAACAGAAATGTTAGTTCTTTCGTTTATTCTATACAAACTTTTTTTTTCTCATTTACCTCATCGAATTCTTCCGTCATTTTACGTATGACGGCCGTGTGATCCATGGGGTGTTCTGTGTCTTCAGGTATTTTTCCCTTACAACCACTGGCGTTAATAAAAAATTGCAGGAGTGCTATCAACGCAGTATCACGATTAACTTTGTACTGTTCAATCCAATCATCGACTATACTGGCTATGGGCGATTTTGAATGCCGCACTATGAAATATAAACTCGTCTCATCCGTTGTAACATCTCGTTCCATGTCAATACGCTCCTGTTCCCTCTCAGCATGTTCTTTACGCGGGCGTTCTGCTTTTTCACGACGTTCGCCGGCTGGTTTTTTAACTTTTTCTGGCTTCTTTTTACGCACCACAGGAGCCCAGAAGTCATCTTCGTCATCATCAATGATTGGCGGTTTGTCACGAACTCCTCCTCGAGCTCTAAGGCGGGTCATACGTTTGGTGGGACTGTCCCCATCCGAAATCGAGTCATTTACATTTTCCCTAAATTTCCAGAAACGCATATATTTATAGAAATTAATTCAACGCTACACAAGTCAACTGAAAATTATGCATGTATACACATTTTGCCATGAAGGCAGCGTCACTTACCCTTGCTCTTCATAGTCGGGCGGGGGATCATCCATCCGTATTCTTTTGCCACCGCGTCTCGCCATCATGTTTTTTTCTTCTCCAATGAAATTCGTGTATGTATACGAAGAAAACCAAGCTAATAAATTTTCCTACCGATAGGATTAATTTTTATATTTTCTATCGTAAAATTTGTAAACGCATTGATCCCGTGTATTGGTTTCACGTTTAGAAATTGTTAATTATTCACACACTCAAAGATTTCCATAAGACACGACTAGCGCCCTTTCGAGTTTTCACCATTTTACATTGAAGCGCAGAATAGTAAAAACTTTGAGCACTTAAATAGCGAATAATCGAACGATTCTTATTCAGAGTACTTGGTATCCGAATGAAAATCCGTCGTAGTGTTAGAGATTGACCAAAATGACACTGCCCTCAAAATCCGTAAAATTATATTTTCAGTCATTTCTTAGGGGGTGACATACTAACAGATTGGTTTGGTAGATATACCATATTGGAAAAAATTGGCAAATGGATTAAATCTGTCAGAACTGTCCGTTAATGCACCATTGCCTTTATCAGCTAAGACTACGCAAAAGCTATCAGTTAAGACTATGCAAAAGTAAGGACAAATTATTTTTCTCTGGGCGCAAAGTTATGATGATTAGAAAGCCAAGAGAGTAAAATAATTCCGCTCGCCTTGTAACTTTCTTTGCACAATAACTCTGTAACTTTACGTATTGTCGTTACTATTTTTGCAGATTGCATTAAATTGATCAATAATGCATGAATATCATTACATATGACGTTAAAAACGCTGCACAACTGACATTCCACGCTGGGAAAGAGTGTGAGAGAGCATTAAATTACACTATTGATTGAAAGCTGAAAGCAAGCGAAATTCACTCCTGAGCGAAATAAATTATCTATGCTATTCATTGTCTTTGGTTTAACCTTATTTACGAAAAATTACAAATGTTTAATGGGAAAATTATCAAAGTTACCGAGTGTTAAATTAAATATGCCAGATCAATTTGTAACTCTTTTTACACTCTTGCCCATCGATAGGAAAATTGTCTGAGAAAAATACCCTTATGTGAAAGTAAACATATAAACATATAAAACATATAAACATATAAGTTTATCGTTGACATGAAAATTTTGGCACTTTCCAACACTATCGAAATGTCAACATTATCTTTGCCAACCTTCTATTATTTTTCAAATTTCATATTTATCTCTCGCACTTTTCATTTTATTTATCCTTCATGCAAATCTATGGGTGTAAAGGATTTATGGAGTGTTTTAACGCCACATGCTGAGCGCAAGCCTATTTCCGAGTTACGAGGTAAAACCGTAGCTATCGACTTAGCTGGCTGGGTGTGTGAGAGCCTCAATGTTGTGGACTATTTCGTTCATCCGAGACATCATCTGAAGTATGCGTTGAATAAGTAGAAATGCGCTTAAATCTTCATGTTCTTATTCTTCATTTAAGAAATCTATTCTTCCGTACTTGCTACTTAATATGGGAAGAAGTGACCCCCGTCTTCGTTCTTGAGGGAACAGCACCCAAACTTAAAAGTCAAGTCATAGAAAAGCGAAATCAGGTGCAATTTCGTGGAGTGAAACCTAAAGAAAACCCGCCAGCTACGCAAACGCAAACTAGCAATTCACAAGCTGCAAAAGGTGAAAAAGGAAGGTCACGTTTTAATCAAGTTCTGAAACAATGTGAGAACCTTCTGCGTGCCATGGGTATACAGTGTGTCCAAGGACCTGGGGAAGCTGAGGCATATTGTGCTTTCCTCAATCAGAAAGGTGTAGGTATTGTTTGAGCACTACTGTCTGTAGTATTTGTTATTTTCAATATATTTTAGTTGGTCGACGGAGTCATAAGTCAAGATTCAGATTGTTTTGCCTACGGGGCCATTCGCGTATATAGGAACTTCTCGGTTTCATCACAAGGAGCCTTGGCAGCACAAGGCGGCGCTGTGGATATATATGATATGAGGCAAATATGTAGCAAAATGGGTAGGTTTATCATGTGTTGATGTGTAAAATAAGTATACAATACAATAGAATTAATTTGGAAGAATAATATTCTAGTTGGGTGAATTGGAACATATTTGAAAACCTAAAATAAGTAGGCATATCAGAAGTATACTTTTGATTTCAATCCCAAAATTTAAAAAAAAAAAACAAAAAATGTGGGTTTGTGCAAAAGTTTAAGAAAAGAAATAGAATTTTGTCAAGAAATTTACTGTGAAATATTGTAGGAGGATAATCTAACTATACAGAAAAAGTTTTCCTGGATAAATTCGATTATATAAAAAGAAAGGAAGGATAGTAAATAAGAATCTTGTTGTAATAATGATTACTTTAATTGTTTTTGGTAAGCAAGAGTGTAAGTCTAATCATTTTCATCCACTCTGAAAAGTGTGTCACTTCTTCCAAATGTTTAGAAAACTTTGCTACGATAGGCAGCTTCTCTTTTATAGCGGTTCCAAGAATATTTCTGAGTTTCGATATATTCGGGTAAATTGAAAACTGGTCTCACTTTTAGGAGACAGTACCATTTGTTAGAATCCTTTTGAATATTAGATTTTTGTTAAAAGCAGGCTGAATATGTACGATAGCCGTAGTTAATGATGTATTTTCTTTCCTATAGCATAAAACATATTTTTTGAGTAACTTGAAAGTTGGATTTATAAGAAAGTTGGGCATTTGAAACCTCTAATTTTATATACTAACTTGAATGAAGGGACATATAGCTATGAACAAACCATCTCATCCAATGATACACTAAAGTAAAAATTGTTCATGATGTAGCCAATTTGTACCAATTCGGCATCAGATTCTCTGATTACTTCCCAGTAATACAGTTTTGTACAGGATTAATTTAATGTGAAATTTCTCTGTAATGAAAGTTGTTTTTTTTTTGCTATGAAAATGGTTTAATATCAATGTTAGCTTAATATGGAAATACTTCCATACATTGTGGAAATATAGAGTGGATTCATTTAGAGGTAGTTTTCTTTTTCAAACTGTTAAACTCTCATGGTACTTTTGATATTTTGTTTGATATTTTATCAGTGAAAGACTTATCCCGATGGAACCCCGTCTCATTGCTGCAAAAACAATGAATAGTTGACTTCACTTTTCGAACCACCGAATTGAACACCTAGTTGCTGTGATGCCACAGCTTTAGGTTTTTTACCTTTGGGACTACATAGTCTGAATGATTAGTGGGTTAGAAGCTAACGTCTTGTGTCACTCCAAATGGTCGAAGAAAACAAAAAGATTTCCTTGCATCCCATGAATTAGATATTGGAGAGTTTCTGCAATTATATTCACTCAACGGGACCTACAGTTTAACGACTCCGAATGGTCGAAGGCATCATCAAAAATTGGAACTTCAGTATGTACCATTTTATCGAATTAGGGTCAACATTTAAAAGGAATAATCTAATAAATATAAAGGGCGATTGACGAATAGAGAATGATTTTTTTTTAAATTTTTTGGGCGAATATGAAAATGAAAAGGAACGGAGGTAAAAGAAAAATGAATAGTAAACTTCACCAAAGGTAGAAAAAATCCAGTTAGAAAATTAAAAAAAAAGAGAAGACAGCAGTATCAATGAAGAATATGTGCTTTCTGAAATAATAAATTAAAGAAGGAAGGTAATCGAAAAATAGGGGACTTTATAACAAAAATATTTTACAATTGACTCAAACGCGAACCTCCAAATGCTTTGTGACGAATTATGTTCGATTTAAACCACTATCATCCAAGGAAAAGTCCATATTTCGAGAAATGCGATAACAGAAATTTACACTAATTTTTTTTTAATCATGTTAAAATGTGAGCAATGCTTGTTTTTTGATTTTATCTTATTTGTTTCCTTATATAGCTTTACGTTCTATTAGTAGACTAATATATTTAATTCTTCCCAGACTTTGGCCAGAATAAAGTTATTGTTATGGCCTTGTTGTGTGGTTGCGACTATTGTCCCGATGGCATCGGAGGCATTGGACGTGATAGTGTCCTTAAGTTATTTAATAAATACAATAATGACGAGATCTTAAAGCGTCTGCGCAGCTGGCGTTACGAAGATGCCAAATATACGGCATTAGAGATGAGGGTTGATGACAAAAATGTTTGTTCCAATTGTGGTCATTTAGGTCGGACCCAAAGTCACACTAAATCGGGTTGTGGTGTATGCCGCACCAATCGAGGCTGTGACGAAAGTTTATGGAAGTATGTTCCCCATATGTTGTATAAATGTTGCATTTAATCAGGTCATTATTTGTTCATAGAGAAGAACGATTATTCTTAAAAGCTGAGCTGGCATTACGAAAGAAAGCTTTGGCTGACCCTACTTTTCCTTCCGAAGAAATTGTCGAAGAATTTCAGAGGCAACCTAAGGAAGTACCTAAACTGGAGCTTAGCTGGCGCCAACCGAATTTAGTGAAATTTATTAAACAAGTTGGACATTTGTTGCAATGGCCTGAGATATATTGCTTTCAGAAATTCTTTCCCATATTGACACGATGGCAAGTATTGAACGCTCCCAGGTTAAGAGAGATGTCTTCGGCAGTATCGTATGTGACACCAAAAGAAGTAATCAAAAAACGTATTGTCAAAGGAGCTCCCTGTTTAGAATTGTTGTGGCAAGATGAGAAAGGTTTCTTCAATGGCCTCATACCAGACAGTCAATTAGAAGAGTTCG
The DNA here is from genome assembly GCA_019455685.1 of Philornis downsi. Taxonomy (NCBI): domain Eukaryota; kingdom Metazoa; phylum Arthropoda; class Insecta; order Diptera; family Muscidae; genus Philornis; species Philornis downsi. Next base: position 172,595 of record JAHXMU010000274.1, on the reverse strand, counting down.
AGGAAAATAATCCCAAAGGGCTTAATGAACTTTGGTCTACGGTAGAACCTTTAAGCATGGTGGAATTGTCATATCCCGATCTCGTGGAAGCTTTTATGAAGTCCAAAGAAAAGCCCAAGAAAATATCAAAAAAACAAAAATCTAAATCTAAATCAAGAGCGAATGAATATCAGCCGTTAGGTTCATTGGATAACATAGATGAATTAGTTAAAGCAACTAACGAGGTAGCAAAGACTATAAAACCAAGGAAGCAACCAAAAACTAAAGCCGTATCTAAACACGGTTTGCAAATGATAAACAAATTTTTCAAACAAAAAGTGGATCAGGCATCCGTACATATGACTCCAAAATCCAATAAATTATCTCCAAGCCGAAGAAAATTTTCGACGCCGCTTACAAAAAATGTGCCATCAGATCTTGAAAGCGATGATGAGTGTAGTGTATTTGATATGTCTGATATCGTTAACGCTATTGTGGGAAAATCACATCAGGCTGAGGGGTTAACCACTCACAAAGGTAAGAAACTTATCTATGAAGTAATGCCTCAAAACATAAGTAAGTTAGCCGATGGAATAGTATCTCCAACGGATGCAAACGGAACAGAGTGCCAAAATATTAAGCATTCGGTTATAGCTCAAAACACATCCAACTGTCTGGATGACTTGGACATATTGAGTGAGAAACGTACACTATCTAACTCGTTTCGTAAAACCACATATAAAGAGGCTAAACGTATGTCACTGGATGATAGTTTCGATGTCCTTGTCAAAATGGGCACTTGCAAAATGACAAAGTTCCAAGAATTCGTAGGTTCTAGAGAAAATATTTCCCATGTTATTGGCAAGCCCATGAGCTTCGTTGATCTTTTTAAACAAAAGCAGCGGATCAGTACAAATTTAAATACAAGTGTATCAACACCAGAATACGAGGATGATCTAAACGGTGTCAGCTATTTTTTCAACAGCAGTTGCCAACAGGAAAATGAGGATGTTTTTGAAAAATTTATGGAAACTAGTTTAGCAAAGTATAACGATGATAATGATGAGCTCGAAAATGATAATAATGAAGTTCTGATAGCATTAAGCGATTAAGGAAAAAGTGAAAATAAATAAATTAATTAACTGACTCACGTTTTTTATTGTTTTTTTTTTTTTATTGTAACTGACAATAATGGCTAATGCATGAATTGATGCTGCATTCAAGAAAACTACTAGAACTATTAGGGTCACATATGGGAGCGATCCAATAATTCAAATAAGGCAGAAAAGAAACCTTTGTTGGTAGATGAAACTCAAATGAAATATGTCTATCGGTATTTTAATTTCATCAGTTTTTTAATGGCACATCTGAAGTCTAATTTCGATTTATTCCAAATCTAGCAAACATCAGTCTCTCTTACCTCGGTTCGTTCTTCAACTAAAACTACTTCGTTCTGGGTCATCTATTAAATCAGAGCAGCAAATATCTATCTACAACCTCCCCTAAATTAAACATTTCAGGCGAAGAGATCTAAGGTATTAATTCAAGGGTAACAATATATAGGTGATGCGTGAAGCCAGTTAAATAAATATACGAAAAGTCAGTTTTTCCAAAAGTCGACAAATCGACATTTATAACAAAAAGCTTTTCAAATTCAGTGAGCATCCACGCCTTCTACTTTTAGACTCACTCAACGGAACCTATAGTTTAACGGCGATTTCGAACGTCAGTTTGAGAACCATTTACTAGACTTGTCGGTTTTTTGACAAATCAATGTGTTCGTCAAACACATTGGGGTATTGATACGTTATGATTCTATACCATACGAAAGATAGCCCCGTTTACTAACCATCGCGCCTCGGATGCCTATAATTTATAATGTTTCATGGATATTTTAATTAGAAATCCCTGAAAATGATAAATCACTGCCTTTTAATAGCAGGTCCGAACTTACGATCGAACTGCAGGTAAATATAAGAGAAAATAAAACAAAGGTTGTATACTTAGAATTGTTGTTTGATAATAACCTGTGAACGTATTTTTTTTTGTTTTAATAAAATAATTTTGTAATTTGTTCTATATTGGCCAAAAGGCTTTAAATTACAAGACTGTTCAATAAAATGAAATGAAATGAAAATATATTGCTCCAGTAAATATTTTTAGATGTTTTATGACTTTACTCGAAAGTATACGGAAAGATTTTCGCAGATACGCCAACAATACATAAAATCAATATGGTTTATTTTGATTCACCTTCTCTAACAACTTGGCATATATATTTTACGAAATTCTCTCCTTTTTCTATAATTTCGAATTGTGTCTTTGTCAAGAGCTTAGCTACTAATGACTTAATTAACATAGATTTACTTTTGCCTTCAATTGCATTAAATACAGGCAAGTTTTGTACATACCAAGCACCGGATAATTTCAGATCTAAGCATATAAATAGTCTCCATAGCTACATCTGTTTGTAATTAACTATATACATTTATGGATTTATCGAAATTCAAACTTCAATTTTTTTTTTAAATTAATTTTCGCCGACATAAAATATTACACAATATTTGGTATTCATTATAAAATAGATATAAATAAGAAAATTCTTCACTTCAGATATTTCATTTTGTGTTATTATACAAACGTTTTTAGATTGCATAATAAACTAAAACCAAATTCTTGCAACTCTTACCTTAAAGGATCTTAAAGGCATGTGCTTATACACGTGTTTCATAGTTTGTAAAGCCCCATATGATCTTGAAAATATAATAAATTTCGAAAATATAAACTACATAAAACCGTCAAAAATTAAAAAAAAACTAAAAATGATTATCCCCGTAACAAAAACCAATGGAAAAAACTACTGCGTTGAGCGCGTTGAGATGAGCGCTTAATTTCGGAAAAAAATATCAGTCCAACAACTTGTAACCTGAGCTACCTTCAAGCTGCTGTAATTACGACCGGTGTCACATTTTACACAGATGTTGTTATCTAACTTTTTCTAAAACATCTGTTTAAAAAAGTTGTTAGTTTTCGTTATATCATTATTAAAACCGAAAATCCCCATTTTTTGAAAGTATCTGTTTTGGTAACTTGATTTCATTCGTTCATACTGAAATATTTGGCACCAATAGACCAATTAAAAAAAACTACGAAACATAAAAAAAATATATATTTGTATTTTTAAAAAGTAGAAGCATGGGAATTTTTAAGACTTAAAAATAATGTTGTCCAAATGGCTTCCCTCGGCTGCTTGACACTTTTGGAACCGAAGTCGCAAATTTTGGAAAACTCGTTGAAAAGTTGTTCTCGGTATTTTGTTACTTTCCTGAATAATGTTCCTCTTCAACTGCTCTAAATTGGTCGGATTATTCTCGTAGACTACCGATTTGAGGTAGCCCCATAGAAAATAATCGCACGGAGAGAGATCGGGGCTACGTGGGGGCCATTCAATATCCCCCTTTTCGAAATGAGTTTTCCAGTAAAAACATTTTTCAGCAGCTCTATGGATACCCTAGCCGTATGACATGTGGCCCCATCCTGTTGAAACCACATCCTCGAGGTATTGCCTTGAAGTTCTTGCAAAGCTGGCACCAAAAAGTCTGCTAGCATGTTGCAATAATTGTTCGCTCTAACCGTCATCGCATGCCCTCTTTCGTCCTCAAAAAAGTATGGTCCAATAATACCGGTTGACGTTATCCCAGCCCACACGACAAGCTTAGGGCTATGAAGTGGACGTTTATGCAAGCGTCGGGGATTAGTCTCGGACCAGAACCGACAATTTTGCTTGTTCACATGGCCATTAAGGTGAAAATTGGCTTCATCACTGAAAATCACGTTGTTGAAATTGTTGAACCGCTCTAGCATCAAATTGACAAAGTTAAGTCGGTTTTTGGCATCATCGGGTTTTAATTCTTGGATTATCTGAATCGTATAAGCCTCCAAATGCAAATCACGTTTCAAAATTCGTCGTAAAGTTGTTCTTTTGACATCCAAAGACTGACTTCTCTTACGTATTGACTGTTGCGGATTTCGCTGAACTGAAACACGAACACGCTCCACAATGTCGGCTGATCTTGCAGAAACTGGGCGACCACGAACCGTAATTGGTACTGTTGAGCCGGTTGTTTCGAACATTCTGATCCATTTTCGTATCACATTGGCGCTTGGAACTTCACTTAAATCGTGTAAACCGTGTTCATGCCGATACAAACGTCTTGCAGTAATCACTGATTTATTGTTTTCGTTATACTCTCGGACACAAAATGCACGCTGCACTCCTGTGTACGGCTCCATGTCGACTAAATTTCCAGGAAGTGGCGCAGCGAACAACATATCCCCCCGCCACCCCGTGCCGAGTGTTACCGAGAAATTGAAGAATTAAATCGCCAACACTCATATTTGTAGAAAGATATTCATATTTGTATTTAATTCTAAGCGTTGGCAACACTCATTGAGTCGTTTAAAAAAAAAAAAAACAAAAAACAAAGCGGAGAAGAAAACGATGTATGCAATGAAGCAAGAAACGGCGTGGATGTATTGTTTACATTCTGAAGAAGGAGGGCACATTTTACGTCTATTTCTTTTGTTTTTAAATAAAAGGTAAAGGAATTAACTAAATGGCAGGCCGTGGTAGGGGAGTAAAAACTGGGTCTCTGACACAAGAGCAGTTACAAACACTAGGATGTGTGGGCAAAGACATGCCACAGGTTCAAACAGCACCGCCGCCAACCTACCCACCATTAATGTCCAAGCCAGTTACCCTGGAGGTCAGTCGAACACTAATAAAAAAAATTGTGTATCAAAATAATTGTTTTTCTAGACAACAGCTGCACAGAACTACCAAATATTATGGAAGGAAGACTTTTTAAATCACATGAGGGATTCTCCATACTTTTTGCAGCCCATGGATAAAACCATATCAACTAACCTTGGTCACAAAAATATGGTAACTATATCAATCTACGGAAATAGATCACTTTATAAGCCACATTTCTCCATGTAGAATCCCAAAGAAAGTTTAAAAATGCGGGCGAAGGTGGAATTCAACTGGTCACTAATGCCGACGGAATTGCAAATGATCAACAAGAAGCGTAAAATGGCTGTGAAGACTCAAATCTTGGAAAAGAAAAACAAAGCAGAAAATATCGAAGATCGTTTAAAGCAGCTGGAGGAAAAGGAGCGTACTGAAAATGACGCAGAAGCAGCCGTAAAGGCGAACAACTCAGATTCCGAACAAGATATGGAAGAAGATGAAGAAGTCGTGGATGATGAAATGGATGACGAAAATGATTATGGCAACAGCTATTTTGACAATGGCGAAGCTTACAACGAGGAGGATGACAATCTTGATGATGGCCCAGTTTATTAAAATATAACCCATTTCTTGTTTTAAGCAAAAACGGCTGTTCACTTGTTTTATCACTTTATTTAGACCTTTTTTAAGTCGAAAACTTTTCTATGGAGAATTTAGCTTAAGCACTGTAAACACAAACATCTTGCATAGAGGTTGAGAACTTAATCCAAGGATTTTGGAGGGAAGAAGTTGAAGAAGATAACGCCAGATGACTTCACCTGTAAAAACGAGGACTAATGGTTAAAAGTATCGAATTAGAGAATAACGATTCGAACTTACAAAAGCAAGTGTGCCTGCTAAAACAACAATGCCGGTGGCTAAGACGGCATTGTATTTGGTATTCTGGCGGGTATAGTGCTCCTTCCAGTCACCTTGGGGAACGGGCAAGTCGTTCATGCTCACCCTAACACCATTGTCGTGATAAGCGGCACGGGACATGGCACCAGCTACAAAAAAAGTAATACAAGTTACCCGTTTAGTAAAAAAAACCTTATGTCCTTCGACAAGGGGTTGCTTAACCACCATTGCTTCGTCGCTGGATTTTTTTCTGGGGTCGTTCTCGCCCATTTACAGTTATGTAATTTTTAAGGTTAACACTTGCGTGAATTTTTGATGCAAAGCTAAACATTTCCTGGTCACTTACCATTTTTCAAGAGGAGACCTTGTGAAATAATACGTTTAGCCAACATTTCGCTTCAATTCAGTCAACACTAAAATAGACAAAAACGCAAATTTTAAAACTTTCCACAATATTATTTTTCACAATTTACGTGCCCTTTCGTCAGGAATGAAGAATAAAACTCGCAGCTTTTTTAGCAGTTGCCAGAACAGATGTTTTTGACAATTGCGTAAGGCATAAAAGACGCAAAACACACAATTTTTTCACGGCTATAGTTGGCAACGCGAATTCTGAAATTTATGCAATACTGTGTTCGTGTATACGAGATTATAGCACAAAAAGAACTATTTAATCTCGTACGTGCACCGAAAAAACTGGTTAGTTGATTCTAACTACAACTTCCGCCATATTATATGTTAGTTGATATTAATTAATTAAACGCAAAAAAATAACAAAATTACAACACAATTAAATTGCGAGCATAATTGAAGTTAGCGATATAAGGCAACTATTGAGTAGCAAAGCTGTGTTCTTTTCAAAACGATTCCACGATATTTGTATTCTCCTAAAAAAATATTTAGCGGCACTAAATTTCTTAATTGGTTTCCAACACTGAAATCGGAACAACTTCTGTATTTACGTCATAATATGTTCTTGAATTGTAAAATTTCATTTCGCAAGTTAACAAATATTGGTGTTGTTCCGATTTCAACGTTGGAGTCCAGCAAAAAAGGTTGGTGTTGCCCAGTGAAAAAAATGTAGATTCATATTTTTTTTTTTTATTATTATTATTATTTTTAACAATTTTCTAATAAACAACTACAATATAAATTTGCCTCAGCGCCTCTAGGGCATTATTGAGGCTAGCTAGCAACAATTTAACAGTTAACTTATATTTTACATAATTAACAATAACAATGGTTTTTTTTTATCGTTATGGAATTCAATGTATTATAAAAATATTTTGTTTTTTATAAAAAAAGAAAAAAAAAACAATTTTTTTTCAGTTATATAAGAAGCATCTCAATATTATCAACAAGTATTGTTTCAGTGTTTTTTTAAAGAGGGAAATCGACTGCAAATCTTTTATTATATGCGGTAATTTATTGTATTCAATGCTACCCAAGTACTCAATTCTCTGTTTTGTTTTCTCCAACTGACATCTGACTGGATATATATCACTATTGTTTCGGGTGTTAAATGTATGACCAACTCTTCGAAAAGAAATCGTGTGATGAATAGCTTCAAATTCCGATGGTATTCCCGTAAGATGATTAAAAAAAAAATAATTTTGGCCAGAGAACTTGTTTATATTACATTTTCTCGTAGCTTTACAAAATTAATCAGCGTTTAAAATTACTTGGTGTTTATTTTTATCATGACAATTTCAAAATAACAATAAATTCCATCAATAAACAGCTTGATAGGAACTAGAAAGGTAGTTGCCAGTAATTATGATAATTATCTGAATTTATCGAATATCAACTACGGATATCTTGTACAGTATATAACATTAACTATTCTAGCCGCTGATATTTACTTTATTACTTGATGTCAAGCTTTTTATTGGAATTGTGAAGAAAATTTATAGTCTTCAAAATTGTCATGACGAAAACAAACATCAAATAATGTCAACACCAAAACTATATAATATGAAAAATGTTCTGTATCTATATTATACGTTTCTTCAAGCATCGGAGAGTGGAACCAATATTGCCTAATATCGGTTGAGATGCGGCCAAACGCGAGCAATATATTTCAAGTAAGTTTAATATTCTAAGCTGAATTAAATAATAAGAGCAGTGTCAGTCTTGGAAAATCCTTTAAGACAATTTTTACATGAAGAATCTTAAAAGACATTTTTCGTATGAAGACTTGTCTTTAACAATTAATATAGAAAAAGACAGTGTCTTCAATAGACTTTTGCAGAAAAGCTGTCTTCCACGACTTTTTTTTTAATTTTTTTTTTTTTAATCATCTTACGGGAATACCATCGGAATTTATGGCAAGTTTAATACTGTAAGCAAAATTAAATTCCAATAAGAAGTACCTTGGAAAACAGTTTTCCGCACAAAACATGTCCTTTCCTGCAAAGAATACACTTTTAATATAAAGAAGAGCTTTGAAAGAATCTTTTCATATGACGAAGAGCATTGTAAGATATTTTGTAAGAAGGAGTGATATGAAAACATATTTCATATGAAGAAATATAATAAACATTTCTATAGGAAAAGTTGCTTCGATGGCACTGTCATCTATGCTTTTCGGCATGAAGAGCATCTTCTTCATGAGAAGTAGACTCATTAACACTTTTTTCTTGAAAAGTATCCTTCCCCATACAGTTTTCTATGTGAAAATGCCTTTCATTAGAAATCCAAAAATTTGTTCTACTACGAAATTAATCGGTATATGTAATGATTGAGGAATTTCCAGAATTTCAATATGTATACGCAATTTTTTGCATTTCGAAGCATTTCGCTGAACCGCCTGAAATCTCTCAGTATGGGTTGTTGTTGGCCATAAATATAATTTCTTTTTCCTAATTGATTTTCCAGTATTTATCATAAAGGAAAGACGGTTTAGCAGATTGCTCTACAATACCTAATCTCGTTTGAGAAAAATGCGTTTAAATGCTTTGTGAAAATTTAACCAAATTATCCACAAACAAGGATAAATTAGTTGGATAGCTATATTAGTGTGCCAAATGGTAAATTTGACATTTGAGGTCAATAGAGTGTTTTTTGAAGTAAACTATGGAGGATTCTTCTTTTGCCTCAAAGAGGAATTAATGTTCTGGTAACTGTTTGACATTTGGTACATTACGCATAGAATCTGATTGAATACAATAGAACGTTACCAGTTGTAACGTATAAGTGATCTGTTCTTTCTTTCAGTGAATTGTGGAAATGATTTGAATTAAATGTGTATCACGAAGAATTCTGCATTATCGATTAATAAATCGATACATCGATAAATCATTTTTTAGGGCCTTTTTGTGTTATTGTAATGACATACAACAATGTGTTAACAATTAACAAGCTTGAGTTGCAGCGGTGTGAATGGGGCTTTCCGTATCACCTGTTGAATTTGTGAAATCTAATTGCCAGATTTTTATGTGATCCTAATCGTAAATTGGCAACATTGCTCGTCAGCTGTTTAATGAAGTGACAACAAATCTTCGCTCACTGGTTTGTAGCTACATATTTTTCAAACGTTGGAGGCGCAAGGGATTGTGTTATCGTTGAAGTTGCAAAAACTGTCGGTTTCAAAGCTTAAAAAGGGGCAATTTAATGTGTTACTTGTAGTTTAAATAACGAATTGAATCTACAATATGTTATCTGTTGGCTCTTTAGCCAATATCAAACATGTTTTGCAAAAGGAGCTCTTTAATGGGTGCGGTGAACGTTTGCTGTCTGTGGTTACGGTAACCAAAACATTTAAAAAGAAAAGAGCCTGCTATCTGTGTGTTGCCACAACTCCGCCCCCAGTGCCTGTGGTCACAATGTGCCTTGTAAAACAGGCAGAGCAAAAGGATGGAGAATATAAAAAGAAACGCGTTTGGCAACTGGATGAAATCAAGTGGTTGGATGGGCGCAGTGAACAGTTCGACATTCATGAGTTCGATGTTCAAGTTGAGAAACTATATAAATGGTATGCTCTGAATTTGCACGAAAGACAGAATTTTTTGGCCGTCCTGTACAAACAGGTACATAAGTACGCACGCGGAGCTAAAGCTGAATTTAGAAATGTGCCCAGTGCATGGCTAATGGATAAGTCACCGGAGAAGCTAATGGGCATGGGTGGGCATGGAGTCACTGGTGTTGGGGCTGCAGATGCTAGAGGCCGAGAGGGATTACATAAAAATGGAGCAGAAACCGAAGATGAAGAGGAGTCAGAATTACCAGAGTTCACCGCGTTGACAGACAAAGAAGCGAACGAATTGTCCAAGTTATTTACCGAATGTGATTATGCGGTCAAAGATGCTGAGTTGCTGATTGAAAAATTGTCCAAGGAGTTACATGATTTGGATGGAGTAAGTTTAGCAGGATTGGGAAGGCACTGTGTATTGTATGTAAAATATTTGCAAAAATTCAATCTGTCGGACAAAAACAAATTCCATCTAATTATATGCCAAGGTTGTGCAGAGAACCTAATAGGGGTCATTTGGAAGATATTTAATTTGGTTACAGCGTGAGTCATACTGCAATTAAAGTTATCTTTGTCACAATTCCATATAGGCAGTTTTGAAGTTCCCCAAATACAAACTAGGCAAACTATAATTTTTTTTGTGGGTGAGGAGATGCTTATAATTTTCTAATGCACGAGCCAGAAGGATCATATGTGGCGCGCTCTAGGACCCCCAATATCAATATAAGTTTTCGGTGGCTGGAGACTAGGTGGAAAATGATAGCACGTTCTTTTGGTGAAAATGAAATATTTGTTCTATTGTGATGGAGTTGGAATGCTTGCGATGTTGCGAAATCTATTTTTCTTGAATGAATATTTTTAACGATTTAACTTATCTGTTACAGCAGTTATAATTTCTCAGAGTAATCGCTCTTTAAAAAAAGTTCGAACAGGTGTCAAAACAATGATAACATTTTTGGCAAATTTGATTATGTACAGAACTGAATCCGAAATTTTTTGCTGTATGTAAGTATAAATGTACTGAATTTGGAAATTATCAGTAAGCGTCAATTTGGGAAGGTCACTGAGAATCTACTATTTTACCAATATATTAACATTACCAGTCATTTAACACCACCTTCGATTTCGACGACATGTAATCTTTAAATTCTCAAGATTTTTCAATAAAAATTTCAAACCGATATACGGTTAATCCGAAAATTATGAATTTTGCAACTTGTTTTTTTTTTCAAAACCATCCACTGTGTATCGTATGTATTATAAGCTGTACGACTTTGTAGAGCGTCTCATAATACAATAATTGCCCTAGCTCCAGAAACCGAGGAGCTCAGAACTTTTATTATAAGTACGGCGCGTAACAGGCTCACATTTCTGTTCTAGCCGCCATCTAAGTAATTAATTAATGTGTATATGAAGGATGGTGATGCAGACACTCTCTACATTCGATATTTTCCCAAAGAAATAAAATGGGGGAAAATAAATAGAATTAGTAGGGGTTATCGCTTGTGCTGCAATATACAGGATATTTACCTTAATTTCAGATGGAACAAGAGCACGCGATATGCAGAACTTTATTGGGTTTAATTTGAATAAGAATAAATTGTAATAGACCTTGTAAGCCAGAGTTGTGGGGCAATTCTCACTGCCAAAATGTGAGAAAAGGTTTTTGACAAGTGGTAGTGACAAGAGATGTTACAAGACAACGGGGGCTACAATAAAGATACTGGCTAAATTCGAACTTCTTTAGCTTCTTCTTCTTCTTCTTCTTATGTGGCGACTGGAATAGACAGACTTATCTATTATGCGCCGCGCGCAGAAAATAATTCCAAGCGCTTCGATCTTCTGCGCTTCTCCTCCAATTCGTCACACCAAGCTTTAACATAAGTATTGGTTTTAAAATGCCCGTTCGGTCGCAATCACTGATTTATTCTATTGCGGATGTTTGTGATCAATATAAATTCATGGTAATTATGCATAATAATGCTGCAGTATTTGAAACGAAACATAAAATTTGCTGTGGCATAGATAAAGGATAAATGGTTTTCATTGGAATTTTTAGAGCTGTTCCAACGTTTAGGTCTGAGTGGTTCTTTTTTTAAATTAATTTAAACTTTTTTCGTTTTTATCTCAATTTTAATTTTAATTCTAGACAGTAAATGTATTAAATCTCCAAATGCATTACTATTATTTTTCCCAGCTGTCACTACGAAAAATACGTGATTTTTTCGTTCTCACAGTGAAGATGATTTAATCAAGATATGACTAAGTTCATATTATTTGCACAAAATACATATTAATTATAAATTCATGATTGCATGAAGCACAACCTGTTTGGTGTTAGAAAAATACAAATAATATATGAATTGAAGTTTGTTTGTTGTAATAAATTAAGATAAGGGCAGCATGACTGCAGATGTCTGTGCAGTCTTTTACGTATCATCATCAACAATGATGAAACGCGTCAGATAAGACATCAGATGCTATTGGCACACGTGCAAAGTAACCAAACATTTGAAACAACTAAGATTGTCGTATTAAACTCATATTCTTCTAAGAGTGGAAATTAAAAATTATTTAAAAATTAAATACGGATGTTTGACCTGCTTTGCAATTTTAATACTGTCGATTAGACACGAAAGCGCACAGAATCTAGAATCTGCTGCGCATTTCTAATACCGTCGATTAGAGATAAAAGCGCATAGAACTCAGAAATTAGGGTATTCAAACCCAAAATCGAAAATCGGAGTTTTGTCCGAAACCGAATGTTGTTCAAAAACATCATTTTGGGATAACCAACCTAACCATACCTTTTTCATCTATATGTCGAAAATTATAGAAATGCCATATGAATGATTTTATGTTGAACGAAAATAACCTAAATTTTTGGATCAGAAAATATCCTGAATGATAAATTCGCGTTAAGATTAAATATTTAATATTTTTTATATTTTGGTTTCATATTTTTATTTCAATTGCATTAAATTAAGTTAAATTTAGCACATACCAAACGTTGGATAAGACTAGCACTGAGAATAAACAACTTTTCCACACGCCTTCAGGAGCCTCCCTGTTATAAATTGTTGACCGATCTACGAAAGTTCAAATTTTCTTCTGAAATTTCTAATTTGAACTTGAAATTGAGTGCATTGTATTGCTTTATTATAATTGGCTGTTGCTTTTCAGTATCTCTTTTACTGACTTGACTGGTTTAGCAAAAATCAATATTTCCTACATACTAAACGCAAGTTTTATTAGATTATAATTTGATTCATTACTATGCGTTAGCTTTGTGAGATAAAATGATTTTTAAACGTGGTAATATTTAAAAAAATTGATTGTTGAAAGTTGAATTGGAAATATTGATGCTGTCAAACTTTGCTAAAAATCTCCGATACAGTTGGAGTTCAGTTTTAATAATTGACGTTTTACTACTATACACACTTTTTGATAATATTTTTCTCTGTTGACGCTGTCTTTAGCTGATGAATCTGATAAAAAAAAGCCTCTGAAAGTCGAAGATTTTATATTTTTACAACACAAAAGTAGGTTTCGACTTTTCTACTTATTTCTGAAAAGAGTAGATTAGTCGACTAATCGAAACTCCATTTATAGAACCATATACCAGAAAAGATATGGTTAATCGATGGACTTTCAAACACTATAAATGAATACAATGTACAAAAATGTTGTTGGTGAATTACGATTTAGAGGGGAAAAAATTCAATTTCAGAAAATCTGTCAATTTGGGGTACTTGTAGGTCTCGACTTATCTAAGACTTTTGACAGTGTGGACCGTATTAAGCTTGTTTACAAACTAATATCTAATTTTATGTTTTCTAGCACAGCCTGCACATTGATTCATTCGTATCTGTCGGGTCGATAACAATCCTTTTCTATGAATTGTAATTTTTCAGATATGCATTGTGTGAACTGTGGTGTTGCTCAAAAATCGATTTATATTATAAAATAATGGTTCAGCTGAGGTTATTCGCGGTACCTGTTGTGATCCATTTTTATATGCTGATGATACCCATCATTTTTCAGGAGTAGTCCAGCTAATAACTTACAATGTAATATCAATAACACATTGAGTGCTATAAATAATTAGTTAAATGATAATAACCTTTATATTAATTGTAGCAAAACTGAAGCTATGTTTTTGTCTGCTCTTTTACAATCTTCTCAGAATTTTGAAAGCAACATTAATGGAAGCAATGTTGAAGTGCCTCGGCGTAACACTTGATAAACGACTTGATTTTCGTGCTCATATTGATTCTCTATTTCCAAATATACTTTTTAACCTGCGGAAGTTGTACAATATGAATATATTCCTTACAATGCTTTGTTGATGTTTCAAATTAGTTATGGTATTGAAGTTTTTCCGGGAACAAATTTTGCTTGCCTTAGGAAAATACAGAGGATTTTTCATATGGTAGGTAGTAAGATATGTGTATAGTTTGAGGCGCTATGATCACATGTTATCACAATATGTTATACGTTTTTTACGTGTCCCTTTTAAGAATTTCGAATCATTAAATCAATTTATAAATTGGTAATATCTGGTTCACCAGCTTCAATGCGAAGTATATGCAGGTCCACTAGATCAACTAGAAATCCACAACTTGTAAATTCTCTTACATCAGGTTTTTCTATGTTTTTAAAGTCATTTACAGTGCGCGTTTACAGTGCTTGGAATCGGCTCCCTCTGCAACTACGAAATTTTGCTTATTCAAATCAAGTTTTCCAACACAAATAGATTAGGCTTGCATTAAGCGAACTTCAGTAGTCTAATTTACATTATGAGCTCATTATCAACACTTGGCTTTTCTTTTTTTTTCTTATTTGCTTTATAATTACATTTAGTTGGGGGACCATAATATAAACTTTGCTATTAATATTTAAATTCATATAATTATCTTTATTTTTTATTGGCCTTTTTGGCTTTCCTGTATCACGATGTACGAATAAAATGAAATGAAATTTGTATGGGTTCGATGGGCTCATTTTCCTCGATGTAGCACATTAACAATCCCGGGTAGGATCTGGAACAATATATAATACTGAACCAAGTTTTAAGAAGTTTCATGAAAATTTACGACAGATATCGTTTCTAACAAACAGTCAGTCAAACAGATGGCATTCGTTCCGTCGACTTAAATGTCATGAAACACATTTGATCGAAAGACACTGGGTGATTTAAACGCTTCTTTCTGGATGTTACATTTTTGCCGCTTCAAATGATATATATTTCCATTCTTTCGGATAAAAGTAGAAAACATTTAATTTGAAAGCAAATACAGAAAACTCCAAAAATTTCTTGCTTCGTAATCGATATCTGAAAATTTATTTAAATTATTGTTTCGTGGAATATAAGCAGTTTTAGCCGAGTCTCAATTTAATATATTTAATATATCAAAAATACAAAATATTTACCAGTATTAAACTTTTTCTAGGCAAATATGCAATCTGTGCTGGCTTCTGAAAAACAAGTAATAATGCTTATGGGGCATATCGATAAAGCCATATCTGAGGCTGACAAGTTCGAAGGACGTTTGGATGCGTATGAGGAAATTTTGGGTCATGTCAAGGAAACAATGGAAAAGATAGGCGGCAAGAATGCTATGATCAAAATAGCCAACAATAATAATATTCGTCTTAAAGAGGAGCTAAGTAAAATTATTGTAAGTTAACAGTAGAAATAGATTGCTTTCATTATGTGTTATAATATTTATGCTATTTATATAGACTCAATTGGATTTTCCCGAAGCTCACCAAATCGTGCTACAGTCGCCAAATTTAAAAGTAGCCGAAGGTCGCAAAGCCGCTATTGCTGCTGCACAATGTCTACAAAATGCACTTAACAGCGACATCGATCCATCACTGCAGCGGCTTGCGGCAGTGCGAGATCAAATGAAACGTTTCGATAATTGGAAGAAAAGTTTCCTTGTGCCAGTTATTAAACATTTGAATTGCCTCTTTATACATTTGTCCAATGAAATTGGCGATACACCATTGTCGAGCACCGAGCTAATATTACCCAATCATTCCTCCGTACATCATGAACTAACACCATACACTGAGCTGATGCATTGGATTAAAGCAATGGATCGTACCAAATATGAGGGTTTAACGGCAGTGTACACGAAATCGTTAAGCAAAATTTACGAACGTGATATACGTAACTTTTTCAATTTGGTATGATGGTGTTGAATCTATGTTTAATAGTATAAAGTAAAATCTTTCATCCAATTAAATAGGCAAAATTACAAATATCTGACAAGCTTCGTAATTCCCGTGAGGACTTGGATGCCTCTTCCTCTTCAACTTCAAAGAAAAATGCGGTGTCCTCTGTACCTCATGGCACGTTGGGCGTTAATAGAGATTTGTGGGGACCTGGTGTGGATCTGGCCGACCGCGAGCGATTCGATGCTGTGTTGGAAAAAGTATTAGCCGAATTGGAACCAATTGCTTTGCAAGAGCAAAAATTCTGTATTCATTTCTTCCAAATGGATGTTATAAGTCCCACAGCTAAATCGGCTGGTTTGGATGTGATGGAAAAGAGTACAGATATGTCACAGTCTCTACTTTTGTCGCCGGCGTCGGCAACTGGAGCTGGGGACGGTAAGGGCCCGAGAGGCTCTTTATTTTATATTCTTGTTATTCATAAAAATATTTGCTTTAGGCACTCAATTTCCTCAAAAGAAAATCGACCGTCAAATCAACGAAGACGTGCGGAAGCTAATGAATGCTCTATTCGGCTGTCTGGAACAGGAACTTATCAATTTCATACAAAGTTTTGAACGTTTCGATTGCTTGTAAGTTATTTACAATAAGTTTACTATATGTAAATAGTAAAAGAAACACTTATTATAAAAGCGAGTATTACAGATTAGTAGTCGTACAGAGAAGGCTTTGGCGAACTCCAATGTGTTTCAAGAGCTTACAGTCGTTTCAGTGGCCATTTTTTTTTGTCAATTTTTCGACATACTTTCCCTTCCAATAAGCTTTGTAATTAATTGTAAAGTTATTTTGACCTCTTCACAGTTATTTATAGATGCAATTTCTTGATTGTAAGTAATTGTTGAAATCGTCGGATGTAAAAAGTCATATTGTAAGGTTGGTCAGCTGGCAATGCCATAGCGGTGAAATATCAGCGATTTTGTATCAGCATCGTAATTTTTTTTGTGCGAAAATGTTGAGTTTTCTGCCCCCGCTAATAAGTTATGGTTAAAATTGTAAGATGTAAAAAGTCATATTGTAAAGTTGGTCACCTGACAATGCCATAACCGTGAAATATCAGAGATTTTGTATAATGCCAACATCTTATTTTTTTGTGCGAAAATATCGAGTTTTCAGCCGAAGACGTCTGATTTATTTCTTTAATTCTTTTTTGTAAATCCACTTTAAGTTAGAAAGAAGTTGTCATAAACGGTTTACAAAGGTTAAGAGCGATGAGTTCGACATGAAAGACAAGGAATTTAGCGGACTGAAAGTGTACGAAGATAGAAGAAATTGGACTCATTATTAAAAGAAGATTCATGCCGAACTCTAAAATAATTTGCAATTACATCAGGAGTGACGCAACAAACAATTTCACGTCGTTTAAAACCGTTGGGAATGAATCAAAAGTAAGGAAATTGATTTCTATATGGACTAACGCTAGAAATGTTGAACATAGATTTTGCTCATTAGATCTACTGTTTTCCAGTCACAAATGAAACAGGTTTTCTACATTTTATAGTTACTAATGTTGAAAAATGCATCCACTACGATAAACCATGACTATAGGTCATGATCTCCCTAGCTGAATATTAATGAAAGAAATCTCATGTTGTACATTTGGTAGGATCAACTTGCTGTTATGTGTTGTGAGTTATTCAAATGAAACGAAGCCATCACTGGCGCTCTCTATCGAAAACAATTGGTGAGAGTGAGGTGAACACTCAAAAAAAAAACACGAACACACTATTGCCCAAACACATGTTGAGGCGTCGGCCAAAATCTACTTAGAAACCATTAAATGGGAATTCATGGTCCAATGACTATATTCATCTGAAATTGCCTTTGGCGATTACCATTTGTTCTGATCGATGACACATGACTTCTTTGAACAGGCCTTCATATCATATTTATATATGAAAAAACAAAAATTAAACAGATTCCTGGATAGCATCAAAAAATGATGAAGTTTTCTATCCACATTATTTTCGTAAGCTGCCAGGAAATTAGAAAAAGTAGTGGCTAACGATGCACAATATTTGGAATAACAGATTATGTTAGTTTTGTCATTATAAATAACAAATGTAAGAAAACAACGGCGGAGACTTGTTTGTACCCCCAATAATAAGAATTGCCAACTTGTAATGATTATAACTAGATTTTTCAAAACATGTTTGTTGTTGTTTTCTGTCCAAAAACTGAGAGTAAAATGAGATTTATATGGAAACCAATAACTAACGCTCAGTAAGTTACTTTACTTAGTCCACCTTCATATTTTTATTTCACTACTTCATTACTATAAATACAATATTCAATAATTACGAATTTTCTGAAAAATTCATTTTATTATTTTCAACCACTTACAGCTATTCTCTCTATGTTCTCGAGCGTTTAACACAACATGTTATGTCCGCCCAAGATACACATTCCTTCTTAAGCATGACATTTGCTTCGGTGCTGGTGCAAGTAAAGCGTAATTTTGATCGTTTCATGCAGCAACAACTACAATCTATACGTGATGCAAAAGTACCCAAACGTTCAAAATGCGGCATTTTGCCCTATGTGGAAAATTTCGAATATTTTTCTCAAACTACGGAAGACTTCTTTAGAAAATCAACTCGGCGCACAGACATGGAGAAATATATACAGTTGATAAATGCCATATTTGAGGGTATAAACATGCATGCTAAAGACCATCCTAAAACACCATTGCAAGTAGTGCGTATGGAGAATTATCATCATATGTATTCACTGTTAGCACGGCTTAAAGTTCCAAGTCTGGATGAATTGAAAAAGGAGGCAAAGGCGCGATACAACGAGGCGTTATCCAATTATGTTATACAATATTTTGGACGGCCATTGGAAAAACTTAATGTAGGCTTTCAAAGGATTTATACTCTTAATTGAACATGTTAATAAACAATCTACTTTACAGCTCTTCTTTGAAGGTGTTCAACAAAAAATTGCCCAAGGCGTTAAAGAAACAGAGATCAGCTATCAAATGGCTTTTTCTAAGCAAGAGTTGCGTAAAGTTATTAGCCAATATCCAGCACGTGAAGTTAAAAAAGGCATGGAAAATCTTTATAAGAAAGTCGAAAAGCATCTTTGCGAAGAGGAAAACCTTTTGCAGGTGGTCTGGCATGCTATGCAAGAGGAATTTATTGTTCAATACAAGATTCTTGAAGAACGTATACAAAAGTGCTATGCTGGTTCAATGATTAGTTTAGAATTTAATATACAAGACATTTTAAATTTCTTCTCAGATATTGCTCGTTCCCATTAATGATACATAATATTTACAATATATTTATTTATCTTATTATTTAATAATAATAATCGAATCTAAATTAAGAATGTTGTTTTGAACTTAATAAGATGTAAGCTAGGCATGGTAGATGAATTATAAACTATTTGGAATTTAAATCTGATAGAATCTCTTACTTTTAAGAAAACGTAATAGGAAACCTTGGCGTACATAAACTCTTTGAAGATAAAGAATGGTTAATTTCGTCTAAATGTATATGTTGTACTTTTATTTAAAATTGCTCCAGAAACTTCATGCTGATACATGCTCGCGACAAATATTTATATCTTATTTCGACACTTTTTGTATCTGGAATGATACTAGAAACCCTTTTTAAACCAATTTCTCCGGAATCCGAAACGAAAATGAAATGTATAGAACCGAAAATGTAATATCTGTGGTCACAACCCATAACAGCATAACAGTTTAAAGTTTTGAATCTTCACTGAAAATCAGGAGAAGGTGTTTTTTTGGAAAACTTTGCTACAGATTCCAAGGAAACGAATTTCTTTACTTAGTTGTTAACAAAAAATAGTTGTTTATTCTCGCAGTCAAAAAATATTATCGAAAAAGACACTTAGGCTCTTATGAATTGTTGAACGAAAGAAAGTCAAAAAGGTCAAGTTGAGTTAGGCTATTATTCCAGATTAAATAAAAAACTTTAAGTTTGGAGAAAGCCCTTAACTCAATTTATGTTTATCAAAAAACGAAATTGTAATTCGGAATAAGAGCTTAACTCAAGTTAGGAAAATAAAATTGTTTCTTTATTTTTTTGGATTAACAACTTAAGTTGATTTAGGCAATGATGAAAAAATAATGTTTATATTTGTTGTAATCCTAAATTGACTTAGGCAGTTATGCCAAAACAGTCATTTAGAAAAATAACTTAAGCTATTAGGTTTTTTAGGATTAATTGCCTTCCTAGAAGAGATACAAACATGAACAATTTAGAGCAAATCAATTTAGATACGCTGAATACGATGGTGCTAATAACTCAATTGTGTCCTAACTCGAGTTAGGCTGTTACGGATTGTGACCACAGATATTAAACAGTTTCGTTTCTTAATTTAAATAAATAATTCAAAATTCAACACGGTCTCGATCATTCATCGAATAGCATAAACTGAAACAATTCAAAGTTATTTTTCTGTTTGACTTTGGTGACTTTTCATAGAATTTCCACCTTCTACAAGAAATTTGGTAAATTCTTACAAATTCCTTGCTCGCTAAGGCAGTAGTCTGCAATTCTTTCCAAGTGTTGCCACTATCTGTGTAGCAAATGTTGATAAATTTGTTCCAACTGTTTACGAGGACTTGCTTAATAATATCCTGAAAGAAGCATTTAAAGTGGTATGTTTCGACAAATGCGTTTCATGTCCGTCTGTCTGGCTGGTAGATATGATAATTGTCGTGAATCTTTATGAAATTTCTTATTATTTGAGACAGCCCTTTTTTGAATTTATAGCCGATCTTCAGTGTAATATGTTCCTAGTTCTTAATCCGGTTTAAGATCGTTTTTGTATTAGGAATTTTTTATTATTGCTAATTGCTATTGACACAGTTGTCTGGGTGGATAGTTATTTCAGTGTTTGCCAAATTACCATCTTCAGCACCCTTAGCTGTTTGTGCTTTCTCGAACATCATCGCCACCTTAAGGGTCTGAAACTTTACAAAATAATGACAAGTTTTGCCACCGGTACGAAATGTTCTCACAACACAGCCTAATATTGGTCCAATAGACTGGGATTTGTAAATTTGCAATACTGTCGCTTCTGATATCTCCCATACAAATCGACCGATTTTCCGAAATATAATTTCCTCCCTCTAAGTCATAATTCGCAGACTGGAGATATCTACATTTTTGTCCATAGTATTACTTCACAATGCTCAGCGAAACTTGAAAATTACCGATTTAATCCACATGCTTTTATGTTCATATCTCTTATTTGGTTGCGGTAAATTCAAACAAATTCGGCACATATTAAACTTCCTATATTCTATTTTCTTAATTCGTATGACACACAATTTTTGTCCATTGGACTAACAGGTAATGCTCACCAAATTTAAAAATATGAATCTATTAACGTTTCAATTGTTTTTCGTGTATAATTTAATGGAATTAATAAATTGTTTTTATTTGTATCAATATGTAAACTATTACATAAATTTTCAAAAATCGCTATTTTGAAAAATTGTTATAACTTGTGAACTACATGAAATCTTTAAATGAGGATTGAATGTAAGTATTCTTGTGAACTACATGAAATCTTTAAATGAGGATTGAATGTAAGTATTCGTCCTAACTCCACATAAGTCGTTTTGTCCTTGTGTGTAGTTAGCAACAAAAATGTGGTTTTAATGTAAAGGATGGTATTATTAAGACTTTTCGCGGTGAAATTACATATATAGGATAGTCGTGAAGTTTGAAGCTAAATTTTTTCACCAGGCAGTGCTACGTTTTTTTGCACGGATATTTTTCATAAGTAGGAACGAAAACTTTTTTTGCACTTTCCAGCACTGAAATCGAAACGACTTAACTCAGATTATGTTATTTTGTGGTATCGAGCGTTTTGCAGCAAATCGCTATTATGGAAATTTGATATAACTTTTAGAAACATGGAATTTCGAAATACTGGTAGTGGTTAAGCAACGAAATCCATTTTATTGAGGAATACAGTAACAAAAAACATATTCTCGCTTTCATTAATGTTTAGAGGTATTACATAATTTTTGAAAAATCGCTATTTTGACAAATTACTATATCTTGTGAACTATAAGGAGTTTTTAAATATGGTTTGCACGCAAATTCATCTCTACATAAGAACGACAATAATCACGAAGAAAATCTCATTTTGTCCTAAATCCACTTAAGTCGTTTTTCCTTGTAAGCACAGATTTGCATGATAATATATTTTTAAACTTGCGAAATGATTGTGGAGGCGCAATAAGTTTTTTCATGAAGCAAATAATGTCCTGACGATTTTTCCTCCTGCAAAGAACATAATTCCTAGCTTAAAAATAAAT
Organism: Philornis downsi; assembly: GCA_019455685.1. NCBI lineage: Eukaryota > Metazoa > Arthropoda > Insecta > Diptera > Muscidae > Philornis > Philornis downsi. Next base: position 150,449 of record JAHXMU010000274.1, on the reverse strand, counting down.
AGGCTTTCTTTCATCTCTTCATGCGTTGAAGAAATATAATGTAATTTCTTTGGTCAGACGAATCGTAATTAATATTTTCTAAATTCATAAACCATTATGGAACACTTAACTGAAGTGGTGTAACCAGCACTATCATCCGTAATCGAAAACGTACTAAGTAATGTAACTTTCGGTATGATTCCGAGATAAAATTGCTTACTTACAAGCTTCTCTTAAGAAAAACCTCAAAGAGAACAAAACAATTGAAGAGCCACAAAAAGTTTCAAAGAGTCACACAAGTAATGATACTCAACTTGTGTAAACGCAGCGAGCGATGTTTCCAAAGCTGCTTCGGAATCATTGTATGGAATTCGTTCCCACCACAAAGCATTGGGTTCTGCACCAGTGCAATTCTAAATGTTTTAGCGTCAAGTCAGCGGTTGCGGATGCAAATAAACCACAGAGGACAGAACGCGCGCGCACTGCCCCCATCTAATGTGATAGACCGATCGATACTCTTGAAGATTGATTTGTCCACCCAGAATATAATTTTTGGGTGTAATTCAAATGTAATAAGTTAAAGAGAAAAAACCCACAGCCGAGCGAAATGTTTCAACTTTAATAGCCATGTCACATGTTTTCAAGTCTTAGATAAATTATTAAATTTCGTGTACAAACCCAACGAAAACAAAATAAACACAAATGTTTCGGGATTTGAGTTGTTTTTACGTCGTCTAAACGAAGGCATATTTGCATATATTCCTCAATTACATTGAGTGTAAATATTGCATTCGACTGATATTTTATTTCAATTATTTATTTGAGGCTAAAAAAACAAAAAGTAAAAATAAAAAATACAGTTGAATACGTTACGAAGAAGAAGAATATCGGCGATTTATCATGCGTGTGTGTGTACCAGGTGATGAGTGTGCACGCGTCGGTGTGCAAGTATTCGTGTAGGTGTTAGTTTATACCTCAGGACAACCTTAAGCTTCTTAAGTTTGCTTCCTGGTTTAACGAAAGTCGCATAAAAGCAAAAACTCCAAACAACTCCAAACCGACCGACAACAATAACAACAGACAACGGCCGCCCCGACAATTACAGCAACAAATATACAGAACGTAAGTACAAAATCCACCGCACTAAACATGAAGTTATGGTTGCATTTCTGGGTCTACCAACCGTTTTGGTTACCGTCTGTTACCCAGTTGTTGCCCCCTCAATTACAACTGCTTCTTTGTTTCTTGTTTGTTTTTAGAGTTTTATGGTTGTTGTTGTTGATGGTGATGAGTGGTTCCCTAAAACGTGTTCGACGAGTTTTTTTCGGCGAATTTTCTGCAATCCCCTGTCCTCTATAGCGGAGAGCACTGGCATTGTCAGTTACATTAACTTTTTGATACGGCCTTTGTAAGTTGCTGTGCGCTAATTGGGTCAACATTCCGGCGAGACCATTAAAATATGCACCCCCTTTTGGATTTGTTTTTAAAATTGTTCTAAAGCCGAAAAAAATGGCTTTATCGGATAATAATTTATGGCAAAATTCACTATAGCAGGCGAAAAAAAAACAATTACTTTCGGAATTGCTTTCGAAAACGGTCTAGTTACCGAAAAGGTCTAAAGGGCAGACAAACAAATTGGCAAAATATCAATGCTGCTTTCGGCTTATTGGATCCATATATTTCCCCAAATTTGAGTACTCTGGAAAGTTTATCTCAAGGTAAATTTTTATGCCCATTATTGGATTTATAGGCCGATAAATAAATGTTTTCAACTACACAAGTATGCTTACATGAATTGAATGTATTTTGTTTTGTAATTAAATTTTTTTTTTTGATGGCGGCGCTTTCATCATATACGATGTGAATCGGTTTCTGAAAATATTGTTAATTTAAAAAGTATTTTTGTTCCAATCGTACAATCTTCCCTCAATTTTTTTTTTTGGGATTTTGTATTCTTTATACCTAATGTGTTGTGATTTTTATAAAAAAATTGCTCTAAAAAACAACTTAAAAAATTTTAAAAGTATAAGTGTGCGATTAATTGATTAACCAGTCAACCCGATTAACCAAAATCCGAATTAATCAATTAGTTGATTAATCATGCATTTGGATTAAACATATTTACTATTAATCGATTATTCGTTATTGTGATTATTCAAAGCTCATGAATCAAAACTTGAATAACTGAACAGTTGAATATTGTGATTAACATTTTATGTTGTGCCACTGAAAAAGTTCTACTACATTTTTTTGGCATATAAAAACATGTTTCTTGTATATTTTTTTCTTATTGTAGTCATATACATATATGTGATAATATGTGAATTTTGAATAAAATAAATTATTAAAATTTGATTAATCATTAATAATTGATTAATTATAGATTGGAATAATCAAACTTTCGATTAATTGATTAACCGAAATATTAATTAATCAACAAGTTTGATTAACCAAATAAATCGCATCTCTAATAAAAATATTTATAAGCATCTTTTAAACCTCTTTTTTCGGAAATACCTTTAATTTAAGTTTTCATAAACCTCCCAAAATGATCCACAACAAAAAATGTGTAATGTTGGATAAGCCATAAAAGCTATCCAATCCCCTCAGTGCCATGGGCGATGTACCGACTCATCGTCAGACAAGTAAATGTATACAAAATGGCATCATTTAATACATAATAATGGAATTATCGTATTTTTCCCGTCAAAAATCCATTTTTTGTCATATTTTTTAAGGGTGATTTTTTCTATAGGGTGATTTTTTTAATCGTAGTTTTTTTTTTTTAAATCGAATAAAGCACTAAAATTTGTATCATAAGAAAAATTTTTTTTTATTGGAATCGATAAGTTGGTCTTTGCCATTTAATTTTTAAAGATAATTTGGTGTAAATGTTGTCCGCGGCTCCGTCTCTAAATGTCCATTCGGAAGGTCCAAATTTTCGACACTTTTTCGAGCATTCCGGCCTGTATTCCACGAATAACACGTGTTATGCTATCCTGTAAGGCTTCAATAGTGTTCGGCTTGTCCACATAGACTAACGACTTGACATAACCCCATAAGAAATAATCAACAGGCGTTAAATTGCTAGATCTTGGGGGCCAATACACAGGGTTAAATCACGAGATAAGCTGCTCACCAAATTCATCCTTCAACATATCCATTGTTTCACGAGCACTGTCCTGATGAAACCACATGTCA
>JAHXMU010000274.1:117430-147259 GCA_019455685.1 Philornis downsi | reverse complement strand
TATTGTCCTAGTTATAACATAACATCGTGCATGGCATGATATACCTTATGCCCTCATAATGTCATAGACGATGTACTGACTCATCGCCAAACAGGTAAATGTATCAAAAATGGCTTCATTTCATACACAAAAATCGACTTATCCCATTTTTCCAGTCGAAAATCTACTTTTTGCCATTATTTTTTAAGGCGGCACTTCACAAACTTGTTCTTGCTCATCATCGAAGCATCCGTCAAATAACATCGTATATTAATTTTAATTAACGAATGAATGACAAAAATAGTAGAAAATTAACAAAAAATATATTTTTTCAAAAGGTTATTTTAAATATGGTGGTTGCTCGATGGTATTTGTCGAGTTTTTGACCAATGATAGCTTTTAAAGATAGTGCGTTATCGAGGAGCAAAACCTATGAGTTTCCCTTTCACAAATCTGGCCTTTTTCAATGAATTTGCACTCTCAAACGCCGCATAACTATCGACAGACTTTGAAGTGTTTTTTTCTCCGTTTCGGCTCAGTTGGAAGGTGCCATTCCGAAACTTGTTCAGTGGTTTGCATGTCAAATTCAGAAACCCATGTCTCATCATTTCAATTACACTGCGTTTTATGAATGAAGGTTTGGGATTAACTCGTTTTAGTATGTCTTTAGCGACGCTACACAATTGAGTTTTTTAAGAAAATTTAGGTGTTCCGCAACTAGTTGAGCGTCAATGCGTTTTATATCCAAACAATCGTGAGACATAGAATGTTCAGAGGCTAGCTCTGTCAAACTTAAATAATGATGTTTATCGATGTTAAGTTCAGTTGAAGCGAGGAGTGCGAAAAATCTATACTCATTTAGAATGCACTGTACCACTCACATGCACGTGCTTTTATAAAGTCGGTTTACCGTAAGCTTTTTGTAACATTTTCAGCGATTCGGTAGCGATTGCAATGCAAAATTTGAGACAAATTGTTTGCTCGGCATTTTTATCCATTGGAAAAATCGGCAAAAACACACATAAGATGAACTGACAAAATCGGGCACAATAAAAAAATTAAATTATAGATCGTATTCAATCTCCGCGACCAAAGAATTTTGAGAACTGCTTTAAGCAGGCTTTTTAAATGATCAATATTCGGTACTCCTCTGAAAAAATGCATTTCATGCACTGTAGCTGTGGATCTGTAGCTGAAAAAATATGTCCCCACTAGAATATGCAAACTAAACCGTTGTAAAATCAGTTTTTCACATGAAAGAATATCGGCAACAAACGTAAGGGTCGAGGCTGGCTAAGTGCTGTTGAAGATATACCAGTGTGCCTGAGGTAGTGCATGTCCGTTTGTTTCAAATATTACTGTTAGCCTTACTGAACATCCCTCGTAGTTTATCGTTCGTTTTGTATTTTTGCATGCAGTTTTACCTGTCGTTGTTGTTGGGCATTTGAGTGAAGATCAATGCTTTTGGTGATCATTAAGTTAAGTACATTTTTATTATTGTTTTTTATTCCCTTCTTCATGCTCCTCCTTTCCAGCCGTTTCAACTTGCTATTATTGTTTACAGGCATTAGTTTTGCTTTTGTGGTTTGCATTCTCTTACAGTTTACGGTCAATGTGAAATATCGCACAAGATTGCCCCGGCCGCAGCCAGTCAGTCAGTGAGTTAGTCAGTCAGCAGCCAGTTATCACATAGTTAGTAATGACATCCAAAGATCTAATAACGTGTCCGTATGTGTGTGGGGCTACACCGGGCTCGAATGACGGCAATCACTCTCGTCACCGTTTTGTTCTCCATACGAGTGAGTAGTACCTTGTCAAGTTCAATGCTATTTACTGGCACATGTATTTAGAGTGTGCGGGGCGCCAATTATCATCACAGATTTATTCATTTTTTTGTTTTTTTTTTTTGTTTTTTGTAAAACGTTGAAATGCATTCAAATTATACCTAATTAAATTTAAGTTCCTATTGGCATATCAAGGTCTGTTTTTACTTGAAAATCTAAGCTCTTCTATGCACAGGACAAGATGTGCAGCAGATTTTGTACTGGCAAGCGAAAGAACAGAATCCGAGACAAAATCTGGAAAATGTGGTTCTCGCGAATAGGCAGCCAGACTTAATACCGAGTACTATATCGAATGAACTTTTACACACATTTCCCGAACCATAAATTAGGGAGTTGGGCTCAGAGTTGTAGCTCGTGGGCTGATTTGCAATTTGAGAGTCGGAGCTCACTGCTTAGGCACTTGCGCTTTCGGTGCGAGTGTCGTGAAAGAACGGCCAATAAGGTCTTGAGTTCAAAGCTCAACTATAAAATTGTTTAAATAATAAACATTTCAATATCTTGTAATTGGTTTCACCTGGGTTATTAGTGGCATTTTTCCGGCGGTGGCGTAATTTTTCTCTCCATTTTTAGAATCATCAAATACCTGTCTAGAGCATTAATATAGGGTTACCTATTTCTCGTTTTCAAGTAAAATTAAATGAAACATACATAAAACTATGAATTTGATGAAAATTTTATTTCATTACTAGCGGACCCGGCGAACTTCGACTCGCCACAATTTAACGCCTTCAGATAAACTCTCGAGTAATAATAAAACACAGATAGTTCAAATTTCAATGCGATTTATTTGAGTGGAATCGAAATCAGTAGAGAGCGATATGATGAACAATGTTTTTTGATTTGTTTTCCGGCGCAAAAACAAACAACGAAGACGGTTTCCCAACACGCGAACAGGCAACGTACAGCTGACCGTGCGAAAGACAGGGAAATTCGAAATTAATCCCCCAGACTTCCAACGACTGGCCTTGCGATTTATTTATTGTCTTCGTGAAAGCCAATCGAATGGAGAACTGAATCCGCTTAAATTGGAATGGAAGATCAGTTGGAATTCTCGGAATTCGTGGAATAAGGACTTCTTCTTCTTTGAATTTGCCTCGATAATCGTCGCTTGAATCACATTGTTCATCAGTTTCTTGATGGACAACCGCGTACCGTTGCACAATTTCGGATGATTCAGATTCCGCAACATGATTATGATCGATCCTACCTTCAGCTGTAAATTATGCCGTGACGTTCCTGGCACATCAAGCGAGTTCAAAAATTCCGTCGGATAGTTTGTCGCTTCATCCTCTTCGGTCACGCTGTCAACGGATTTGTACGAATGCAGTTCCCTAGCGATTTGACTTTGAATAATCAAATTCAAGTTATCGACGTCCTTATTCTATGCAGTATTGCCCGCTGCTAGTATTGCCCTTCCACTAATCCAATCGAGATTTTTATAATTTTGTGCAATGCCGGGGAACACTTTGGTGATGAGTTCCTCCTTCGACGATGTGAACGATGTGAGGTGGTGATTGTGCAGCGCGAACTTGTGCACTATGGGCACGTCTCCATCCATTATGTTCTGCGCTTTCCTCTTGCATTTGATTATCACGGACTTTCTGACTAATTATTGCACTATGTGTACGAAGTCCACGATTTGATCGTCTAATAGGTGGCATTAGTCAAATAACTCTCCCTGAAATGGAATAAAGTCCTTTTTGACTAATCCTATTAAAAAGACAATTTTTTTCAAAAAAAAAAAAACTTACGGAATGAATGTATCGCAATAAACGCCCCCAATCCAATAAAGTAACCTCACTTTTTACACGCAAACTTATTTCCTGAAAAAATGATCGAATTGATAAACATTGCACTAAATTTCAATTGATCGTACTGCTCGTACCGTTAATGGATGTGATACGCGATATATGAGTATCCGAATTCAGTGTAATAATACGCAAAACTCGAATCAATTGCAGCAAGAAAAATAGCACATTTGTTTAATAGAAAATCACAATGCAAAAATTGCAGCTGTCAAATTGCGCTCAGTTTCAGCATTGAACGCAGCACAGCGCCATCTGTTATTTGTCTCGTTAACTTCTCCACCCAAAATTCACGCAAAACATATTTTATCGCAATAAATTTCGTAATTTTCCGAAATTTTCCGAGCTTCACAACGAATTTTCCACTTTTATATCGCGCAAAATCATTAAATCATGTGATAAAATGCAAAATTTCGTCGCAACAATTTGAAATTTTTCACGCTTTTCCGGAATTTTTCGTGTTTTCTACTAACAGTTTTCTATTTAGCCATTCGAAAAGACATTCTGGAACAATTGCACACAAAATTCCATATAAAAAATCAATTTTCGATTTTTTCAATTTTCCGACTTTTCCGGAGGGTTTTCCCAAAATTTTCTTCCGTAAACCTTCTCCAGGCAATTACGAACAATTGAGAAAAAATTTGAGCCAAATTGGTCCAGGCGTTCTTGAGTTATGCGCTTACCAACACATTTAGCGATTCATTTTTATATTATAGATAATGTTTAGACCCTGCCATTATGTACGAAAAACAATGTCTTTTAAATGACCGCTTCTGAATTGGTTACATCAGTGGATCTCTTTGGGGTAGATTTCGAAAAAAATACGCCCAATGACACTTCCAGACCATAATGCGCACTTTTTCCGCATGTTTTGGCTTTTCCACAATTACTTCTGGGTTTTTCGACCCCCCCCCCCATATGCGACAATTTTGCTTGTTGAAGTAACCACCTAGTGAGAAATGAGCTTCATCGCTGAGGAAAATTTTGTTTGATTCAAAGCTTACGTTTGAATCACCACTTTTGTAACAAATTTTAACTATTTTTACATGTTCTTCAGTCGTTAAATGATAGATATTCGTAAACGTCAAAACCTTTCACGAAATAAATAACACTTCAAATGACAGGTATTTAACAGCTTACAGCCTTGCCAGACCGGCGGATTCGAAAGCATTAAATGGAAAATCCTAAAAAGATTTTTGCATGGCATTAAAGTCTTTGATTGATTCGATTTAGACAAAATTTGAACCGTTTTGTTTAATAGCTTGTTACCATTTTGTAGGTAATTCCATTATACCCTTGTTCCTTTTGCAAAAAAACTGTCGATTTTCACAAGCTTCTTTTGAATTTTTCATCAGCAAAATCTTTCGCGATGACAGTAATAGGCTGTTAATTATTTAGTGTCAGGTCCGAGCTTTAAGGTAGACGCATAAGAACCTCCCAATGAAGTTCCCTAAGTTTCTGGCGAGTCATTTTCAATAGGCAATTCACTGGCACTCGCTTCTGGCGAGTCACTAGCTTGACCACCATTTGTGCCGGTTCACCGTAATTCGACCATGATCATTTTCGCTTGATGACCCACTTTTCATTACCAATCACCATCCGCTTCAAAAATGGGTCGATTTTGTAGCGATTCGCATATGAAACTTCCGTCCATGAGGTTTTTTTTTGCATTAAGTCATTTAGTAGCAAACATACGTCGGGCTTCCTTTTGTAACCAGCCTTATTCAAGTGATTCTAGAAGGGGTTTTTGTGCAATGTATAGTTCCTGGGTAATCGGAACAGTACTCACATGATGATTGCATTTCACCATTTCCACTATTATATTCATATTTTCGACAATTGGTCTTCCAGAGCTTAATGCATCTTAGACACCAAAGTTAACAGAACGGAATCGACGAAACCAAAATTAAGCATGACTGTTACTGTAGCAAGACCATAAACATTACTCATATTTTCAGCTGTCTGACTTGCGATTTCGCCTCTGGGGCTGGTACTTTGTTGACTTTTCACGGTGAAACTTTATGTAAACAAAAAAAAAAAATGGTCTTGAAGTTTGGAGCTACATTTTAGTAATAAAAGAAAAATGCGATTTTAAAACTTCGCAAACATATTACTGAACATATTATGTCAGTATTGAAAACCAATTCAAAAAAAGCTGTTTAATTTTTTCAGAAGAAAAGAATATTTCGATAATTTCTTTCCTCGTGTAAAGCATAGAGTGTCTAGCTTTAAGGCTAGCTCTATGCTGACCTCTCGTATTAAAACTCCATATAAAAAAACGGTGATGAAATTTGAGATTTAATTTTTTTAAATGGCAACGCCAATTTTTTTTTGTTGATTTCTAACACTGAAATCTGAAGAACTTATGTACATTTCTATGTCATAATATATTCAATAATACGTTTGTAAGCTTGGGAAATGAAATAGTAATATAAAAGATAACATTTTGAAAATATATTATTGAAAATGTTATGACGTAAAAATACAAGATGTTCTGAAGTCAGTGTTGGAAGAAAAAGCTGGTAATGCCGTTACACTTTTTCACAAGGATTTTTTTCCTCTTAAAAAAAAAAAATATGAACTAGCTTTATCAAAGAAAAACTCTGAGATAAAGCGTACTTTCTCTTTGCTGGTATTTGAGCAATTTTCTAAGTATGAAATTCTGTTCTGCTGTCTATCTTATTTATACAACGCGAGATACACATTACTTAAGCCATCTATTGGAAAAATAATGAATTTCTTTTTACTGCATTTTATATGTAAAAGACTAAAACGTATTCTCTCTGATCTGATTGAACATTGTCAGTGCAGCTTTGTGTTTTGTAAATGGGCAGTTACCCGGTATTCATACTAAAACAATTCCGACTATAAAACTGCCTTCAACAGTCCTACAAATTCCCCTGTTTCTGGGCTCAAAGGTTGAGCGATGTAGTCGTTCGTTTTTCCTCAAATAATACTAAAAATTTCGTGATAGTTTAAAGCCAAAGTGAGTTTTATGAATAAAATGAAGACTCAATTTAAGTATTGATGTTTCCCGCCCGCTTTTATTTCCCTAGCTTTCAAATACAAACATAAATTTCTGTAATAAATCTGATGTTTGCTTACACAGTTTTTGTCTTTATAAGTTCCAAAATTATTATATCTAAAACACAAAAAACGGTGTGCGCAAAGGGGACTCTTCTTAAACAAGCAAACAGTTACTTTAGACACCTGTAATATGATACTCCTATGAAAATGATATGATGATTTCTCACATTCTTTCACTTGTGAATATTTATAAATAATTTTAAAGTAAATAATAAACAAAGAATTTCAAAGCGGAAAAAATAAGTATACAATCGCATTGCCCTCTACATGTTGTAAATAATTAGTATTGGTATGTGATCTTCCTTCATTAAGACAAAACTTACATTCCCCTGTGATATGTGAAGATTCGACGAAGTTCGATAACTAAGTTTCAATTATCGATTTTATACAGAGGAATAATTAACTCGTCGAGGCTTAACTTTATCTCGAGAATGAGATGCACATTTCGTTTTCAAAACTTGTGTTCAAATAATAAGCTACCGCAATTGTTTGGTTTGTGTGCAAAGACCAAAAGTTGCTGACGATAAATCAAAATAGTAATTAATGCAAATTACAAACGGAAGAATTAAATAATGAAAATTACGGTGACGATAATGATGTTGACGCTGATAATTTAGCTGGATAAATGCATTATAAAACTAAAATGAAAATGAAAATACATAATGAAATTACGTGCCACATGCAACGTCATTGAAATGTGTGTCGCAATGTTGTTGGTCGGTTGTTGGCTGATATGTTACTGCTGGATTTATATTTATACACAGATGATGTGATATGATCGAAAGTTGGAAAACAATGAAAGTCATTCGTTACTAAAAAGACGGTAATACTGGGGCGGGGAAAAGTGGAGGTAGGTTGGTTGATGTTCTAACTGAACAAAAAATAATTTAGAAAATGATTTATTTTTCGTCCCAACAAGAATTTTAAATAAAACACAGATATTTAAAAAAAATCGTGAAATTGTATTATATCGTAAAGTAGATAGAATGAGGTTATGTATGGAACAACACATCGGGCAGATGGCCACCGGGGCTTTGCTAGCACACACGCGATCTTTTAATGCAATTTTCAATGACCGTTTTACATAAATGCTGCGGTATTTCATTAATGCAGCGTCCAAATTCCTCTTTTAAGACTTGAGTCGTCGTCGGCTTATTCGCATAAACCATCGACTTCAACAAAACCCCAAAGAAAAAAAGTCTAATGGTGTTAAATCACACGATCTAGGCGGCCAATTCTAGTCTCCAAAACGCGAAATAACACGGCCGGGAAATGACGGATGCAGAAATTGAATTGTTTCTCTGGCTGTATGACATGTGGCGCCGTCTTATTGAAACCACATGCCCTCCACATTCATTTCCTAAATTCTAAGCACGAAAAAACTGGTTATCATTTCACGATATCGAACACCACTGACTATTTGTGCGCGCTTGACATGCCTTACTTTCATAAAAAAAGGTCCAATGATTCCTCCAGCCCAAAATTTGCACCACACAGTGAAACGTTGAGGATGCATTTGCTTCTCGTGAATCACTCGAGGATTTTCCTCACCCCAAATGCGACAATTCTGCCTATTGACGAAGCCATCAAGATGGAAATGGGCCTCGTCACTGAAGATGATTTTATCGCCAAAATCAGCATTTTCATGTTGTCTCTCCAATACCCAATTAACGAACTCCCTTCGCTGGCCATGGTCAACTGGCATGGTCATGAAGATGCAAATCTTTTGTCAAAACTAGCTGCATAGTGGATTTGGAGACACCAATTTGCTGAGCTCGGTGTCGAATTGAGGAGGATGGAGTTTGAGCGACATCATCACATACAGCTGCGACATTTTCGGTCGATCGACCTGGTCGAATGCGCGTTGTTGTCTTTACATCACTAACTGGCCCAGTTTTGGCAAATTTATCCATTAATCTCTTTACAGTTGACTCTTTTGGAGCATTATTGTGACTCCAAATTGATCGCAATTTGCGAACTGTAGCCGCAAAACTTTCACCCTTTTTGTTAAAACAATTTCACAATAAGAATGCGTTGTTCATTCGTGGAGCGCTCCATTTTCACTAATCTCGTATCGTTTACTAGGAAGCAATCACAATTGGTTAAATGTCAAACAATGACACTTCGAATGGCGCCAAATTTAAATGTTGCGTTCTTGTTGGGATATCCTTTATATTTAACAATAAGTTTGCTTAACTATATACTACAGCGAGATTTACATCATCAGTTATATATTGACAAAATGGTCCAAATCAAAAAACAAAAAAAAAAAAAAAAAGAACTCAGTAGAAAAATCGCTGTCAAGTGAGCTGACTTACATATATCTTCACTCAACTATCTTTCAGTTGGCGCAAATTTTGTGCGGTTTTCGGAGAGATTGCTTATCAAAAAGTGCTTCCAATCAAAGCACAATAAAAGAAACAAAACTATTACTTACATAATCATTCCAATTTGGAATTATAAAGAAACCATTGACTAAATCGGCCAATTTGAATAGGCAGTACTATAAGATGCATGGGAATGCAATCCATTTTCATCTAAATTTACTCAACACCAGACAAATGATAATGAATTTTGATCAATTGAATAAATGATACGACCGTACGACGTTTCTGAAAATAAATTTGAAACTTAATTAGCGAAGAAAATAACCGCTTGTTTAAAATACAAGCTTATTTAGACAGATTTAGATTTTCGCCATAGCGAAAATCAACGGTTATATATTTGAGGTCATAAGGAAGAATGACTTAAGGGGAGTTAGGACAAAGTTGTGTTTATTTGTTATTATTGTTGCCCTTATTTATGCACATATTTACGTCCAATCCCCAGCCCAAAATGCGGTGTAGCTCTCTCACAAGTTATAGCAATTTTTTAAAACTGCGATTTTAGAAAATTTACGTAATATCTCTAAATATTGTTGCAAGCGGAAATATGTTTTTTTGCTAAGTATCACTGTCTATGACCTTCAAATGCATGTTATCATCTAGGCGCGATTTCAAAATTCTGTATATTTTGGGAAAGTTATACCAAATTACCATAACAGCCACTTTTTGAAATCGTTTTTCCTTGCAAGCAAAGGTATGATTAGTACAAAATTTCAGCCAGAGGATCTGATTTATTTATATTATATAGAGGGTTATCCATTTTTCAGTTTCAAAAGTAAAGTTAAATAAAACACACATAAGGCTATGACTTCGATGAAATTTTTATTTCATTATAATGCTCGGACTTTGCCGTTATGTACGAAAAACAATGTCATTTAAATGACCTCCTTTGGATTGGTTGCAACAGCGAATCCTTTTGTGAAAATTTTCAACCACTTTTTCGCACATTTCAGGCGTCAAATTGCATGATTTTGGTGCGCAATTGACATCGCCAAAATGTGAAATGTTGGTTTGTGGAAACTTCTCATGCAATAAAGCCAAAATCAGTCGTGTGTAATAACGTTTAAGTCACCACTTTTGTATTAAATTTTAACTATTTTACGCGTTTTTCCGTTGTTAAACGATCCATATTCGTAATTGGCAAAATCTTTCACTTAATAACTAACACTTCGGATGACAGTTATTTAAAAGCTGACAGTCTTGCCGGATCGGCACTAAATGTATAGCCCTATATAACTTTAACAAACAACCTATTGCATTGCTGCAAAATTATGTGTAGTGCCAGTATATTGCCAGGTTATTATCAACAAAAGCTCTAAAGTAATGCACAATACTGCATTTAGTATAATTGAATGAAAGGTATGAATCCAGGAGTTTGTGGGTTGAATTAGTTAAGATGTATGAGAGAGAAGGTAGTGAAAATGTCTGTTATTCGATCGATTTTTTTTTTTATCATATTACGGGCGCAACTAATTTCTCGCTGTTTTCTTTTATGAAAACATGTTTACAAATAATTCATTGTAAACATAATAATAATTCATAATAGCCCATCGCTAGCTATTACTTCTTCCAATCTTTTTGGCAAAGAATTCTGTCACGTTAAAACTGTTCATCTTTTGAGGCTATCCACAAATCTAGCCATTCCTTGATGTCGTCATATGAGTGGAACTGCTGGTCAGACAGATCGTGGGCCATCGAACGGGACAAGTGATAATCGGACGGCGTAATATCTGGAGAATAATGCGGATAGGGTAAAACTTCCCATTTCAGCGTTTCCAGGTAGATTTTAACGGGCTTAACCACGTGAAGCCGAGCGCTGGCATGCTGAAGAAACGCTTTTTCGTGCCTCTCCGTGTATTGTGGACATTTCTCGCGCAGAGCTCGGCTCAATCGCATTAACTGAAGCCGATATCGATCCCCAGTGATGGGTTCGTTTGGTTTCAACAGCTTGAAATAAATAACACCGATCTGGTCCCACCAAGCACAGAGTATAACCTTCGCAGCGTGAATATTCGACCGAGGCGACGACATAGAAGCGTGACCAGGCAAACCCCATGACTTTCTTTCCTTTGGATTGCTGTAATGAATTCATTTTTCATTTTCATCACTATTTTTTGTCGCTGAAGCAGTTATTCACTGGCGAAGAAACGACGCTCAATATCGCTTGGCGTCAACTCATAAGGAAGGAAGGAAATGGCTTGGCCGGGTAACTCCTAATACTGAAGCAAGCTCTACCTGTGTTTGACACGGATCCCCACCAAGCAATGCCGTCAATTCAGTGACTTCGAAGGTTTTTTCGTCTTCCTTCACGCGAACGGTCGTCAACATCAAAATCACCATCTTTAAAGCGACGGAACCAATCTCGACATGTTGTTTTACTTAAAGCAGCATCTCCGTAAATATTTTGAAACTCTAGATGAGCTTCAGCCGCCGCTTTCTTCCACTAAAATAAGAAAATCAATACTTCCTGCATATGACGATTATTTGGCACAAAATCATACATATTCACGCGCCCAAAAGAATAAGACGTCAAAAGAAAATCACTATTGTGTCGATGCGGTATGTTTACCATATGCCTAAGCTTGGCTAATGACGTTATAAGTTGTGGCAGAATCGCCTAGCACTTACAGCTGGCGCCATCGATTGGCAAACAGCGGGAACTTAGTTGCGCACCTAATATATTTTACCAAACATTGCAGTTAAATGCTATCGGCCAAAATTTCAGTTATTGCAGGTTACGTATTTTTTTTAAGGGGAACAATTAAATCGATCAGTTACTTAAAGAAGCATGATATTGCAGTTCATTTTTATTCTCAAAACTAAATTTATCTAACGCATGACGCCTGAATTCTATTCAACGGTTGGAAGGCATGCATTTCAGAATATATGGATTATATCGGTTATGCGTGTGGGAGGTGCCAAAAAAGGATAGGTTTATCTGGTCGATTTTTGTCAAATTTTACCAGACGCTATAAACCAATACAATAAACAAAAATATACGTTAGAAGTTACAGGAGTAAATTTAATTTTGGAAAGTCGGAATACGCCAGTAGGGATATGGCAGTTCGGATCACTTCCATTCTCGGTTACTACCTTAGCAAACCCATAATGTGCAACAAATTTGGCTGACGATCGAGTCTAAGTCTTAAAAATAAGAATCTTAGTTACAAGTGTGTTATAAGGCCTATAATGTCTTTCGCTTCACCTACATGACACAATGCGGCAAAAAACTACTTACGAAAAATTCAAATTCTTCAAAACAAATGCTTAAAAATAATTTTAAACAAACATAAATTTCAAACAAACATCTGTGCTACATGAGGAAACAGGATACGAACTTTTTAAGGATTATTTTAAAAGATTAAATGATAACTATTTTAATAAGATTCTCTATTGTCCTTTTCCGTAATAAGAGAGTGTAACGACTTGTAAATAACTTAATAAGGAAGATTTATCAACCTGAAAATATGTGTCTATATGTGGCCATCTTCGCAGATAATCACTCTATGAATACAAATTTTTTCTTAATGTTTGGCTTCACTATTTATTTTTCTTTTGCAAATGAAGGTTTTTAACCTTTTTACCTTCCAAATCGATTGTAACTTCATTCAATTAATTCACTCTTATGTAATAACAAGATTACAGAGCTTACTTATTACAGAGCTTACTTATTCATTGCATTTGCTAATAATTTGCTGTAAAACATGATGAAAATCGACCAAGTAGCCATGTTCCTTCTATTATCTCCCATCCATATGACCTATTTAACATACATATTTTTAGTTTTATATCGTTCAAAAAGTTCTGAATTCTGTTAAATGTGGGGAACAGCATTCCCTTGATAAACTTAGTTCTGAGCCTACATATTGACGTCATCGTCTAGGTTCTTTTGGTACCTGCGTTACAAGATGGCCAATTTATTCAAATTTTATTCTTCCCTTTTAATGCCTAATTAGTAAAATGCAGTAGGTTAAATTGTTATCAATTGTAATGCGTTATAACACTTAGTAATTATACTAGGACATTGCCGTTATGAAGGACTTTCAAGAGATGTCAATCGATATTTTTCAGAAGAATTTCATTTTTCTAAATTCATCACTTGTAAGAGAATTGCCAGAAAAGATGGGGTAATGTCATCAAGTTTCATACACAAAAACTTAGTTATGAAACTAAGAATATTTGCTTTAAATCGTTATTCCTAAGGGAGATATAGGAAGGAATATAGTTAATCGATACAATAGACAAAAATCGGGCAATTTGTTTAGTAAGTACTACAAGGACTGGGACGATATGACCCATTTACAATCCTCGGCGATTTGCCAAAATATTGGGCAGTGACAAACTTAAAGAAGTTTAATAAAGTCATCCAAAGGCGGTCCCAAAACTAGCCGACGTGACGTATAGATGGTGCCAGAAGTATGAAAAAAACTACATATCTTTTAAGTTCCAAGGTGTCACGAGGTTTAATATTTTTATTTGAGCCATCAAAAAAAAAAAAAAAAAAGACGATCTCAGTGAATTTGTAAACAATGAAATAATTGACCTACGTTATGTAGGTCAATATTTCCATTTGAAAGGCCTCAGCCCAACCAATATTAAATCCGAGCTGGATTATACTCTGTGGAAGTCATCTTCTTCGTTTGCGACTGTAAAATATTGCGTAGTAGAGTTTAAACAAAGCCGTACGAGCTGCCAAGACGAATACTGTAGTGATCGACCAATAGGGGTGTCTACGCCAGCCACGGTTACGAAAGTGCGGCTGGAAGTGCGTGAGCTATCTGAAATTATAGACATATCGATTTATAACCATGGATGGGACATGGGTTCACCATTTCACACCTGAGACAAAGGAAATTATGGGGAAAAGGCCTTATTTGGCGAAAAAGAAAGTGTTGTTTCATCAAGACAACACACTTCCACTATTGCGATGGATAAAATTAATGAATTGAAGTCCAAATTGCTTCATCACGCAACTAGAAAATAGTCCAAATTGCGTGATGAAGCAATTTGGACTATTTTCTATTTGCAAACTTAAAAAATGACTCGGTGGTAAAATATTTGCTAACAATGAAGAGGTGAAGTCTGCGATTGATGGATATTTTAAGGAATTTAGCAGTTCTTACCATAAACAGATTGTAAAAGCTATTGAATATCGCTGGAAAAAGTGTTTGAAGCTAAAAGGAGATTATGTGGAAAAACAGAGCAAATTTTTCCTAACTTTTGTGTGTCTTTTTTGTTAGGTCGGCTATTGTTGGCATCGACCTTGTATATGCGTTTTAAAGGCATAATAATAATAATAGTAGAAAATACGTATTCTCGCTTATATCAATTCTTATAGATATTATGAAATATTGCAAAAACATCTGTTTTGAAACATTGCTATAACTTGTGGGCTATACCGAATTTTGGACTGGGACTCAGGCGCGAATATGTGTTTAAATACAGACAATAATCTTCTTCTTCTTCTTAGGCGACTGGAAAATACATCTTTATCTATTATCGATCTTCTGCGCTTCTTCTCCAATTCGTCACACCAACTTTCGATAATATTTCAAAAGCCTCATCCTTCCAACGGAGTTTTGGTCGCTCTCTTCTGCGCAGTCCATCGAGTTCGTTGTCGAAAACTTTTCGTGCCGGAGTATTTGGGTCCATCCGCACAACATGAACCAGCCAACGCAATCGCTGTGTATTAATGCATTTGACCACCTAGATGTCGGAATATAGCTTATACAGCTCATTGTTCAGACGACGCAGATACTCTCCATTAACGATGATGGGTCCATATATTTTCCGAAGTATTTTCCTCTTGAAAACTGCTAATACTGATTCATCCGCTTGCGTCATAACCCAGGATTCTGCGCCATATAACAAGACAGGTAGAACCGACGTCTGGTACAGTCGGATTTTTTATTGTCGAGAGAGGGCTTTATCATTGAATAGCTTGCTTAGCCCATGGTAGCATCTGTTAGCAAGCAACGCTCTCTTCTATATCTCCATGCTAACATCAATCATTTTGTTTGTAGCGAAACCAAGGTAAATGAATTATGGGTATTCTACCACTTCAAAATTATAGTTGTCAACGTTCACACAGCGTCCCAAACGAGTAGAATCTTTGTTCATTGAAACCAATAACTTTGTTTTGTCCTCGTTTACCACCAGACACATTTTCGCTGCTTCCTTCTCGATGCTTGAGAAGGCTGCAGTAACATCCCGCAATTGTCGGCCAATAATATCTATGTCTGTCTGCATATGCGAGTAACATATGTCTTTTGTTAAAGATGGCACCAGATGTGTTAACTGCAGCTTTCCTTATAATTATCTCCAACAGCATATTGAAGAGGTCGCACGATAGACTATCGCCCTGCCTAAATCCTCGTTTGGTGTAAAAAGGCTCGCTAAGATCTTTGCCTGTTTTTACTGAAGACTTCGTGTCAGTGTCGTGTCATCTTACAAAGAAATTCCAAACTCGGACATGGCCTCATACAGTTTTTGCCGTATCGGGCTATCGAAGGCAGCTTCATAATCGACGAAAAGATGGTACGTGTCGATTTGTTTTTCTTGGGTCTTCTCCAGAATTTGTCGTAGGGCGAATATCTGGTCAGTTGTTAATTTGTCAGGTCTAAAGCCACACTGATGAGGTTCAATCACGTCAGTTAGAATTGGCTTTAGTCTTTTACAATATCGCACTCGACAAGACCTTATAAGCAATAGGTAAAAGATTGATACCGCGATAGTTTTTACAAACACTTGGATCCCTTTTCTTAAACACAGTACACTCAAATTCCAATCATCGGGTATATTTTCCTCGAGCCAAATCGTATTTAGTAGCTGAATCAGGCGGTTTATCAGCTCATCGTCACCAATTTTAAACAGCTCTGCTGGTGGGCCATCAGCGCCAGCAGCTTTGTTGTTATTTAGCCACAATACAGCTACTCGGATCAGACAATAATAAGAATGACTAAACTTGATGTTGTCCTAAATCCACTTAGGTCCTTTTTCTTTGAGAACACAAATGTATACCTCCACACTTCCGAATGAAGGTATAATTAAATTTTACACCATCTCATATAAAATTTCAGAGTAGGAAGGTTTCTTTTGGAAATATTAAGGATAACGGGAAATTCAAGATTTTTTCTCCGCTTTCCAGGAAAATAAAAACGTTCGGGAAATTAAATTATCTAGTATGAGCACTATCTGTGTTGTATTGATATTCATTCTCCAATAAATGTCGGCGTTATTTTGCCTTTGTAACAAATTTCTTATTTTACAAACATATAATTAAACAAATTGTTCATAAACGCGGCTATGAACTCTACAATTATGAATATAAATTGTTCTTATTTACAAAATGTGAGCGCATGTTGTTGCTGTTATAACATTTAATTACAGACTTTGCTCATCTCTCACAAAGAATTTTAATCATAAGAAATTGATAAGATCAAACGATTCTCAACACATTTTCTATGAAGACTCTGCGATTGCGGACTGTAACAGTCAAAACGAAATAGAATCTGACAGCTAAAGACAACGAACGTGTTGCTCTTGCTCTTGTTCTCTTCTTTTCAATGAAGTTCTTTTATTCCTCAATAAAAAACCATAATAATAAAAAAATCAAGTGAAAATTAAACCCCATTTAAAGATAAATCGTTATGTTTTTTATTTTATCGAATAGTTGTGAATGGTTGGTTTACGGAAATAATGGTGGCATCAGCAAGCAAGAAATCTATGATAGATTTTAGGGGTCTACACCGATCACATGATGTACTACAATTGAAGTACACATTATCTTACACCATCGTGCATGTTTTTGTACTATACAGAGTAACCAATAAATGCGATACATCCACAATCTTGTTACTACATTGTTCCGCAATCAACATAGAAATTTCAGTTTGATGAACTATGCACTGGTGCAAAAGTGTGCAGAGTGCCAGAAGGGGTGTGATAAATCGCTAGCTTTTTATCACCAAATGCTCTGAATCAGTGCACAATACTGCATTTAGTAGATTTGAATGAAAAAAGATAGGAAACCAGGAGTATATGGGTTAAATTAGGCAAATTTTCTTTGGAAGTACCATAAACGACAGGGTTATTCATTCGATTCTTACTGCATTTTATCAAGCATTGCGTTAAATATTATTGACAAAAATTTACTTTACTGCAGTTTATACATTAGGGATTATTTATGAATTGGGGAAAATTAAATTTTACTAAATTGGCCAATTTGTAACGCAGGTAAATAAATGGGCATTTTCGTTGCTATCCATTCTCGTTTTCAGAACTAAGTTTATTAAACGCTATACATGTGCTACATTTGGCTGAATTTAATACTGAATTTAAAGGATTTGAAGTTAAGAATAATTTTTTTTTTTTTTTAATTTTTTTTAATTTTTCTCAAAAAATATATTTATTTATTCATTAATTTATATTTTATCTTCTTCAAGGTAGTCCCCCTCAGATATAATACACTTGTGCCAGCGTTTTTTCCAATCCTCGAAGCAGTTCTGGTATGCACTTTTTGGCACGTCCTTGAGATCTCTCAGAGATTCGGTTTTTATCTCCTCAATCATAAAATGCCGTCCTTTCATGGGCCACATCAAACTTGGGAACAGGAAAAAGTCGCAGGGGGCAGGGGGTGGCTGAGGCGTGATAACGGGGTTGTTTTTGGCCAAATAATCTCTTACAAGCAAAGATGAGTAAGCAGGAAACGGCGCATAACTTCAAGGTAATACTCCTTATTTATCGTACGAACTTGTGGAAGGAACTCCTGATGCACTATGCCTATTCTTGGCTCTCCTTGAGTCTTTCATTGGGATGATTGGACTTTGGTTTCGATGTCACATATACCCATGATTTGTCATCAGTTATGACCCTTTTAAGCAAATCTAGATCATCGTTGACGTCATTCAACAATTCTTGAGCGATGCTTATGCGACGTTGTATTTGGTCAGCTTTGGAACGAATTTCGCTGCCACACGCTTCATGCCCAAAATTTCCGAAAAGATTGCATGGCATGAGCCAACCGATATGCCGACATCCTCAGCAACTTCTCTAATTGTGATTCGACGATTCTGCATAACAATTTTCTTCACTTTCTCAACATTTTCGTCGGTTGTTGATCTGTTGGGGCGTCCAGAGCGAGCGTCGTCATTCACATCTTCTCGACCTTTTGTAAAAAGTTTGTACCACTTCTAAACGTTTTTTTTTTTTACTCAGAGTACTCTCATCGTATGCCACTGTCAACATTTCAAGTGTTTTTAAGCACTTAATTCCATTTTTTACACAAAATTTGATGCAATTTCTTTGTTCTCTTTTTTTTTTTTTTTGATAGCAGAAAATCGCCGAACACGCAAAACACTTGTCTTATTTATGGATTATTTATGCTTTTTGTATTTAAGGATTTATGCCTCTCACAAACAATCCAAATATGCTATATGGATAAACTCGCAAACATATCTTCGATTGTACCAACATAAAAAAAATTATAATCGAATGTCGAATGTACGTAGCCCACGAAATTTGAAAATTCACCTTATTTTTTGAACACACCTCATATTCGTTGGTCATTTGTAGGGGAGATAATAGAAGCAGTGTTCTTACTTGGTCCATTCCTCTCAGATATTGCCAGATACTATTATAAAACAATACAATTAAAAGAAATGTAGGATGCTGTAGTTGACGAATTAAGAGTTGCAGGGAAGAAAAATTTAATTTTGGAAAATCGACCAAATTGTATGCGACGTTCCAGAAGAGGCGTGACAATATGGTTTATTTTCATTCTCAGGTCCCACTTAAACAAACTTTCAATCTGTACCAAATTTGATGGAATTTAGTGTAGATTTATATACATATAGAGTTATCCATTTAATGGTTTTAAACCCATCGGTCTGGCAAGGCTGTAAGCTGTTAAATACCTGTTATACCTGAAGCGTTATTTATTTAACGAAGGTTTACGAACTTACGAGTACGGATCGTTTAATAACCGAAGAACGCGTAAAAATAGTTAAAATAATTATTACAAAAGTGGTGATTCAAACGTGGACTTTCAATCGAACAACAATTTCTTCAGCTATGGAACTCATTTCTCACTCGGTGGTTACGTCAACAAGCAAAATTGTAGCATATGGGGCTGGAAGAACCCAAAACTAAATGTGGAAAAGCCATTGCATCCGGAAAAAGTGATTGTTTGGTGCACATTATGATCTGGAAGTGTCATTAGGGCGTATTCTTTTTAAAAAGATGATGCTGCAAAAGCCCCAAGAGGATCCACTGCATCATCCAATCCAGAGGCGATCTTTTATTTCGTACACAATGAAACCGAACAATGGATAACACGATAGAAGTTATGAACCCAAGAATACATGGGCTAAATCAGTCATTTATGCGTTTTTGGGTGTCAGAAGTTACTTGATGGATTTTTCTTAAATTTTATCAAGTAGTAAAAATCACTGCAATGGAGGAAAAGTTCCAGTTTGCTGTTGTATACACATAAGAGTTACAGGAAAAAAAGTAATTTCAAAAAATTGGTCAGCTTGTATAGAAAGTACAAAAAGAGGTATAAAGCTTTCCATTTTCATTCTCAGACCACACTTTAGCCTGAATTTCGTGCAACTGGATATAACAGAGCTATCGTAAAACTAGCTGACCTAACAAAGAAGACACAAAAACACAAATTTTCTTTATTTTTAACATAACTTCCTTTTACCCCGGAACACTTTTTCCAGCGATATTCAATAGCTTCCATATCTTGTTTATAATAAGGACTGTCAAACTCCTTAGAGTAGCCATCAACCGCAGACTTCACCTCTTCATTGTTGGCAAATCTTTTACCACCGAGGCATTTTTTCAAGTTTAGAAATAGAAAATAGTCCGAGGGAGCTAAATCTGGCAAATAGGGTGCGTGATGAAGCAATTCAAACTTTAATTCTTGCGGATGTGTGAATGCAGCCTTTTTTCCATAATTTAATCAGTTAAACGCTACAATAAAATAGCATAATATTTACTATTGATTTCGCTGTTTTCCCTTTCTAAAGATAATCAATAAAAAATAAATGCGCAGTCCAAAAAATAGATGCCGTGATCTCACCTGCGGATGGAATCGTCTTCGCTATCTTTGCATCCGATTCTCCTATTCCAGTTCACTGCTTTGACTATTCCTTTGCCTTAGGTGTGAAGTGGTGGACCCATGTCTCATTCATGGTTATAAATCCACTCAAAAATTTGGCTTTATTGCGTTGAAACATTGCCAAACACGATCTTAACGATGCTGTCTTTTCTCTATTAAAAGTAAGCGCGGCACCCATCTTGCGCACAGCTTGCTCAATCTCCAAATCTTCGGTCAATACACGCACCTTTAGCCGACGATCATTCAATGCCATTTTGTGGATTTTCTTAACCGTGTCTGGCGTGGACATCTCATTTGGTCGACCACTACGGTGTTCGTTCGTCTTTTCAGCTATATAAATAAAAAAAACTCAAGTCGCCATTTTAATATCTTAGACCCCAAGCCCTTCTAGCAGCGGCAAAGTGATACATGGAATGACTATTTCTGTTCGGACCCAATTGGTTACTATTAAAATCTTCATATAAGTATAACATTTATCAATTAAACACATGTAAACACTTCTAAAACAGTGCCTAATGGCTGTAGGGTGGCACTAACAAGATAACACAGACTATGTCGCGCTACTAAATACGTAGATTTGTGGCCGAGCTTCTAGTTCATCTTAGCCTGTGGATCAAGTTATTCTATGTATAGGTTCGCACAAGTAAGTAACATGTTCTTGGAGTTTTATTCTTTGGAAAAAAGTATTGGTTCGGTTAAGAACTCGTTCACGTTTTTCTTTTGAGACCGCAGGCGTTGCCAACATTGCTCACGTAGCGTTTGTTATTTTCTTCGGCTTTCTTCCTCTTATTTTTCCTTCGCACATCTTCTAGTTTCTTATAGAAACGGGCGGGTATTTAATGTTCTTAAACCTCATCTGAATGTAATTTTCAGAAAGAAAAGAAAAATAAAAACCAAAGAAATTCTTACAATTGCCCACAACAACGTGGAAAGAAGAACACTTCTTAATTCGTCTGTATGTTGTACGACCGTCCGTCCGTCCCACCGTCCTCAAATCAAAGTTGATGTATAAGGAAAACGAGTATGGAAAGTGGTGCAATTTAAGAACAATTTTTTTTCTTTTTGTTTTCGCGAACATCTTATTGGCCTAAGTAGTTCTGTAGAAATTTTCTTTCTTTTTGAAGAGGAACCAGACTTTCTGAAAGCTGTGTGATACAATGTTGTTGTTGCCGGTTGGTCTTAATAATGATTGCACTCAATTTCTGTAGATAATAAATATGATGAAGTGTTTGCGAACACAAAATCCCCGAGCTTAATTTGTGGTCAATGTTTGCGTAGAGCGACTGGTAATGATGAAAATTTCAAAATCGTTTCCCATCGGTGTTCTGATGATAAAAACGGAACTTAATTTCTGTTAGAGGTCATTCTTTCGATAGATATTTGTGCTAACTTTACTTACAGCACATCATAGTGCAAACTAAATGGACAATGTTCGCTAGCATTTTAGAACGATTGCTTAAATTAATCAGTTTGGTGATTGCAAATGATAGTTTCCTACCCTTTCTTAATTTGGTAGATATTTGCATTTTTTGCAAAGTATGAAGGCGATCCCAAAACTAGCCGGCCTAGCATAGAAGATACAAAAAGTAGGGAAAACATTTTTTTTATTTTTCAACATAATCTTCTTTTAGCTCGTTACGTGTTTTTCAACGATATTCAATAGCTTCTATATCCTGTTTATAGTAAGAACAGTTAAACTCCTTAAAATAGCCATCAACGGCAGACTCCATCTCGTCTTTTATCACCGAGCTATTTTTTCAAGTTTGGGAATATAAAATACTCCGGGGGAGCTAAATCTGGTGAATAATATGCGTGATGAAACAATTCGAACTTTAATTCATTAATTTTGGCTATTGCAATAGTAGATGTGTGAACTGGAGCCTTGTCTTGATGAAACGATACTTTCTTTTTCGCCAAATGCGGCCTTGTGTTGAATAATTTCATCACCTAAATGCTGCAATAAATTAGCATAATATTGGCGGCTGATGGTTTTTCCTTTCAGAAGAAAATCAATAAGATTAATCCCATGCACATCCTAAAAAACGATTCTTCCATTCCAGTCCATTGCTTTGCCTTAGATGTGAAGTGGTGGACCCATGTCTCATTCATGGCTATAAATCGGCGCAAAAATTCGGCTGTATTGCGGTGAAACATCGCCAAACACTCTACTGAAACATCTTTACGACGCGGTTTTCTGTTCTATTGAAAGCAATAAACAAACATCTTCATGACGCGGTTTTTTGTTCTATTGAAAGCAATAGTAATACTCTTTCAAATTCGAGTTATTTCAGCCAGCTCACGCCGACGATCATCCAATACCATTTTGTGGATTTTCTGAAGCAGGTCTGGCGTGGACACCTCATTTAGTTGACTACTACAGTGTTTTTCTTTGCAGCTGGTACGGCCTGGTTTAAACTCTGCTACACAATATTTTAGCAAGGAGCAATTTTAGAAAGAGCAAACTCCCCCGGAGTAGAAACTGGTTGGACTGGGACGTTTCAAATGGAAATACTATTGAATTGCATAAAGGTGACCAATTTTTTCCTTGTTTATAAATTCACTGAGAACGTGTACTTTTGATGGCTCAAATAAAAATACTAAACAACATGGCGCCTTGAAACTTAAAACATATGTTTTAAAAGGTTGCCACTTTTCACCAACATAGTTTTTTTCAAATTACTAACATCACCTATACATAAGGTCGGTTAGTTTTGGTACCGCCTTCGTAGTTTTTGCGACCGACCGTTGGGCGAATGTTAATACACGCGACTATCTTCGTAGAATTCCGCGTTCAATCCCTTGTAAAGCCAGCTATTATTATTTGATCGGCAATCACCTCCATATGGCTTACGAATACTAGAAGTCGTCGATCGTGTAATCGACAAGTCTACTGAATGCTTCTCAAACTATGACGTTCGTAATCATCGTTAAACTGCAGATTCTGATGGGTGAGTCTAAAGATAGAATGCGTGTAAGCTTACTGAATGTGAGAAGCTCTCCCATAGTTGTTAGTCATCATATTCTGTATTATCTTTCGAGTTTATTGGTGAAGTATTTTCACGCCAGTATTTTAGGCCAGTCAACTATACTGCTTGCACTAGAATTCAGAGTCTCATGATTCACACAACGGCGATACTCTACGTCATAGACAAAGGAGACCATACAGATGAAGCAATTCTATCTGCATGATAATCATGCGGATAATTGTTTACAGAGGTATCTGAAATCGCTATTGGTTTATAAATTTGTGCTTAAATTTTGATTGAAATTCAATTTTTTTGCTAACAACCCTTTCCAATTAACAATAATGTCTTTGAGGATGTGGCCTCATTATACGAATTTGCAATTCCGAATACAATTTCGGCACACCTTACACCCCACCTCCTGCTGTTCCATCAACTAACACCGATTGGGAGAGAGCAATTGAAACACATTTTATGTTCTCTTCTATCTCTTGTTTTTATCCATATTTTTACAAATGAATGGCAACAATGTGCTTCGAGAGCAAATTTTATCCAAATTGAGTGGAATTTGCTTCTCTGTGAGCGTAGGTGATATGATTTGAGAGTAGCAACGGTATCGTATTTTTTGATTATTTACGTGACCCCTGGCTGAAGAGTTTTCCCATCCAAATAGTTTATCTGTATGAACTCTTTTCTGTGTTCTATGTTAATGATGATGGGTCATATATGGTATATTATATAGGTAGTAAAACTAAATCCAGCATCGTTCTGATAGATGGTTTTAGTAGTCTGCACCTCGCATTGTACAAGTTCAATCGGACTACGCTAGGTGTCGTTTACACAGAGTGATTGTTGAATCAGCATTGTTTGGATGGACACCAGCAAAGAGAAAATACACCATATTTTACAATTTTCTTCCATAAACGCGAAAATGCAAGTCAGGCGGTAGAAAATGTGAATAGTGCTTATGCGTAATTTTGGTTTCGTTGTTAATATTAAACAGCAAAATAAAATGGGCAAAAATTCTGGTAACAGCGGTCAAGGAATTAGGAATCACGCAGAAACAATTTAATTTTCGAAAATATGCCAATTTATACATTATATATGTACATATTATATATACGATGTAGCCCATTTATAATCTTCGACAAAGATCTGGCCATATTGTTCTCACCACTTCGTCTCTATGCCATATTGTGATAAAGGGATGTATGAGTGTGCGGACGCCTTCCAGACATTTTCTTACATTCGAAAGAAATCCGCAGAAATCGGCAGCGAAAATTGATTTCCGCAAGTCTGTTGGGTCCAATAGTTCGCTGCTTGGTGTAGAAAAAATCAGAGAACTATTAGATGGTTTGTATTTTGGTCGAAGATATGTGGTTTGCTGTCTACATGCATTTTTATATACTGATATGACAGAAATTTATGAAGAATTAGTTGAGAGATATTAAGGTTGAAAGTCCTCTCAAAGGGATTGCCAACATTTTTTACAATGGATACAAATATCGAACAAATAATTTGTCTCACATTTTGTATTGTAAGCGGAATTTCGTGTGCCAAATTATGACAATGTTCTAGAAGGCTTACATTGAAATGGTTCTATGAAAAACGGATGCATAGGAGTGCCGCAATGCATTAAAAAGCGATCGAGATGTAATGAAAAATTTGCCTGGCTCTGGTAGGCCATCAATGTCTTCAAGTGAAGTTAACGTCGATAAAGTCAAGAAAATTGTGACTGAGATTCTTTATTTAAATTTGAGAGAGTTAATCGCTAAATTTTCTGTAACTCACCAATCAATTCAAATCATTTTACATTATTGATTGGGTATGAAACCCATTGCTACTCGAATAGTTCTAAGATACCTGAGTTTTCTTCAAAAACTTAATCGCATAGCTGAAGACATGCTAGAATGAGGCAATTTCATATCCATAAAACGCATTACAACTGGTGATGAGTTATGATACCCATCCAAGCCCATCAACAAGCTTTGAAATGGCGAATAAAAACTGAGCTGAAAGTGAAAAAACGTCAAAGCTCATCAAAAGTCAGAGTAATGTTGGCTGTTTTCTTGGAACATCGCGGTGTTGTGCAATTGGTATTCGTGCCAGAATGTCACATATCATATAAAGAATAGTATTTGGGCGTTATGCGGCGTTTGAGGAAATAAATTCGCCGAAGAAGGCCGAATATGTGGAAAAAAAACGCATCGATTTTAAATCATTATATTGTGCCATATCACAAAACTATCATTGTGAAAGAATTTCTAAACAAAAACTCAATAAATACCATCGAACAACGTTCGTATTTAGCTGACTGACTTATTTTCTCTCTTCAGTACTCATGTTGATACTTCGCGTTTCCTGTCAATGGACGACTTTATGTTATAACGACGAGAACTGAAGTTTGTTTCGTTTGAAAAATTGTTTGATGATTGCATTATTTGTTGGCTTCATTAGTTATTTCGGAAGGATCTTACTTTGAAAAATATTGTTTGTTTTATTGATCAATTCCTGGTACTTTTTTGACAAAAATGTATGTCTCTAAATAATAAATATTTTGTGTTTCGTTGCTCAATTTTTTTTTTTGACAAAATTTGTGTCAGGAATGTTACTTTGAAGATAATACAATAAATTTCAGCAAATAATAAATATATTGTGTTCCATTGATCAATTCCTGATACTTTTTGAGAAAATGGATGTCAGGAATTACTTAAAAATTCGCCGAAATTCACGAATAATTGGTTAAGCTGAGCAACAAAATTGAGGTTTTTGCTTTGGCAATATAATTATTTACTCACAAAATGTTTACTGCACTGTGTTAGGGATTTCAAAAATTGAATAGACAATTGGATAAATAAAATCAGATTTCGATTTTGCTTATCATTTACTAATTACAATGGGTACTTGATAATTTTACTTGTATTTGGATAAAGATAAAGTTCACTAATTACAACATAGAACGCCAGGTATAACTCAAATATTAGTTACTCACGCAATAACATGAAGACTTAAATTAATGGTTTTCGGGGGTGGCTGACCATTTTTTGTGTTCTCATTAAAAACGGCTTCAGTTTCGTATCGTTTATTTGGGGTTTCATGAGCAAAAAAAAAAAAACATCTTAAAGTTAAATACAGTTCAAAGGTAGATATAATACGAGTATACGTAAGTACTCGAACAAACACACGAACATAAATACATATATATCTACAAATTCTACCTGTATTTAATTACACGCTTGGAAAAATGACTAAGAGAAAGACACACACAGTCAGACAAACGCACAGACAAACGTTTCCATATACCCATATACAGGAAATTTAAGGGCATTCAAAGTTCACAGACAATTGAATACGCATGAGAGTCGTAAAAAAAATAACAATACAAAACCAAACAATCAGGCAGAGAGAATAATAGCAACAAATCCTTTATACACTATCGTGAGACAGACACAATGTCCGATTATATGGGTATGTGCTTGTCCTAATCGGTTTTCTAAGAAATTCCCTGTAACGTCCATTAATAATAATTGTGCATCTTTGAATAGGGTACAAACAAAAACTCACAAGGAATTTCCGATCACTTTGAGCAGGATTTGCGTAACAAACCATCATCATTTTTCACACTTTGAAATCGTTTACCGAACATTGTACTTATTAGCGTGGCTCGATATTTTCAATTTTGGATTTTCAATGACCCAAGGCATCTAAATCATATTGAATGATTATTTTTTCAAAAAGTTATTAGCAAAATTATTCGAAATATATGCAAAACTTTTAGGGTTAATAGGTAATGGTTCCATAGGCAACGTATTTATAATCAATCTTTTAACTATTGAATAAAAACATACTATTGTTGTATTTTTCTCCTTTCCAACACTGTTTGCGTATAATTTAAGCTGATTGTGGTGCAAATACAGTCACTAAGAACCGATGTACCGAATAATGAAATACGTTACATAATTTGTTAAGTAACTTATTGATAAATTTCACAACAACTGATAATATTTTTCAAAATATATAGGAAAGCACTTATAGTCTCAAATAAATTGCCGTCAATTCTCCGGCAACCGAATATAAAAATCGAATAATGAAGAGCTGTCTCATTGTTTTGATATTTTATTTAGCACTATTTAAATAAACAATTATATTGATGAAAATTACTAATAATTTTGACTAATTTCGATAATAATCAAAGCTGACCGCAATTATTTGATAGAGGTTTAGATTGTTAGAATAAGGTTAAAATTCTAATAATTACACTGGTCTACAACTTTGAAGCATGTTTCTTAACTAATCTAGGTGCGCCGAATCTGGCATAAAAATTGGGCTATCACATCTTGTTCATTTTTTATCGCATGCTGGCAACAGTGTAAAATAGTCAATACTGACACTACAATTTCACAATTAATTAATTTGACAGAAGCCCACAATCATTCCAAATCTTTATAATAGTAGCGTTTAAGCATGTCAGAGAGATCGTGGGTTACTGATTCAAGCTACTTTTGCTTTGTATTTATGTAGTGAATATTTGGTTGGAAAAGGAGGAAAGGATATACAATATCAGAATCATTAAAATATGCATATTTACATTATTTTGGTTTTGCTGTCAGAAACCTGAACAAATCGTGGACACCGACAATATTTTGCAATAGTTGCAGAACTGTTTTATACAAGTAGTCAAATGGCAAAAAGTTCTATGCCGATTTTTCACTTCCAGTAATTTGGAGAGAGTCAAATAACCACCAAACGATTGTATTTCTGTTTAACAAAAGTTGCTGGATTCAATATGAAAAATCTAAAAAATATTACTTACACGAATGTCCCATCGGTTTCCAAACTAGTTCAACGTCCACCAAATGATTCATTACCAGCCATTCCCAGTGCTACGAGCAGTGAGTCCGAAACATCTTTCACCAGCAGTGGTAGTTTGTATCAGGCTGAGGATGATGATGAACGCCATTTAGTGACTCAAGCTGAGCTGAATGATCTAATTCGGGATTTACATTTAACGAAGCAAGACGCAGAATTACTAACTTCATGCATTAAGCAGTGAAAACATCTTGCAGTTGGGACAAAAGTCACAATCTATTGAGATAGAAGCTTGGAATTTTCTGCATATCTTGAAAAGAAATACTCTATTCTATACTGTACTGATGTTGATGGTTTATTTCAAAAAATGAACCAGCCTTATGTCAAAACTAAATGGAAATTATTAATTGATGGCCATAAATACAGTTTAAAGGATCTTATTTGCATAATGGGGATGAAAAACCATCCAGCCATCCATACCAATTGCTCGCGCCGTTAATACCAAAGAAAATTACGAATCAATAACTGAAATTATGAAATTAAATCTTGCGATTTAACGCCTCTTGATTATTTTTTGTGAGGTTATGTTAAGTCGTTAGTCGAACATTATTGAAGTCTTACAGGATAACATAACAAGCGTTATTCGTGGAATACAAGCCGAAATGCTCGAAAAAGTCACGAAAAATTGGGCCTTCCGAATGGACATTTTGAGACGGAGTCGCGGACAACATTTACATGAAATTATTTTTAAAAATTAAATGGCAAAGATCAATTTATCGATTCCAATAAAAAATTGTAATATATGATGCAAATTTTAGTGTTTTATGCGATTTTAAAAAAAAACTACGATTAAAAAAGCACCCTATATAAGTATGTTCACTTTTTTTTATAGAATCAGATGAAATAAGAGCGGAGAAATGTAGGCAAATTCAACGAAGTTAATTGTTATTTTTGATCTATAAAGTAAATCTTTTTTCCCAATACAGCAAATGATATAACATTGATAAAGCAAAATATTTATAAATTTGTTGTTGTGCTTGTTTAATTGAATGAGAAAACTGCCCGTAATATGAGTATTGGTACTCTTAAAAGATCATAGATACGTGTGGCAGTATTGCCAGCGTTTGTTTCTCACTGCCACATTTTGTGTCCACTTCGGCTCTTGCTAATTTAAATATGAATGTTTCATGCAAATTTTTTGTATTTTATAGTTTCAGATTATACCAAATTTTCGGAAGTTTATACGATGGATTTAATAATTAATTTTCGATAAGAGGTAAGTTTTCTAAAATTATTCTTGCATTTATGTCCATTTGTACTAGAGTGTATGTATAAATTTATAAATATAACAACAACGCCAAAACAACATTTATTTGTCCCCAGATACAATTCTACTCTGGATGGAAACGGCGAAATGAAAGAAAGGTGCCAGTTTTTATTGGTTTGTGTGATTTAAATTATATTATTTCAGGAATATGGTTACATTCAAAATAGGAAACTGAAGTGAAGCGGCCCAGAAATAACTTTTAATAGAAATATAAAATACAGTAAGTTTTGTGAGCGTCTCATCAGTCTAATCCTTGCAACGGAATTTCTTCCTTTGTGGTAAAGCAATTCTCGTATCACTTTCATTCGCAAAATCGCATTTGGCCATGTCGATGCCGTTTTATACCGAAGGCAGATTGAAATTTATTATTACGTTCCATCAAGACGATGCTAAACCGACGCGCAATAAGCTCCCAGAGATTATAGGGAATCCTACAATATTGTGAAGATCATCAAGCGATAATTTATTTTTTTCCAAAAAAAAAAAACTGTAATACTAAGCCTTTA
>JAHXMU010000274.1:61607-113146 GCA_019455685.1 Philornis downsi | reverse complement strand
AAGGTATCGTTGATTGTTTTCTTTGATTAACGCGGTATTGTGCACTTGGAGTTATTGACACAAGATCAGACGGTAAATAAAGAATATTATCTGGGTGTTATGAGGTGTTTGAGAAAGCAAATTGATTTAAAAAGCCTAGATTTGTAGTAAGAAAACGCATAAAGCTACATAGTCAACTATTTTTTTTGGCCAAAAACTCAATAAATATCGCCACCACTCTAACGTACAAGGCTCTCATAGTGAAAATTAAATAAACAACGCCGAACAACCACCGTATTTACCTGATATGGCTACGGCTAACTTTTTACCACTTTTCAAAACTCAAATTATCACTTTGAGACACTCATTTTCAGCTGATGGAAGACATAAAAAAGATTGTGCGGAGAGAACTAAAGTCCTTTGCAGAAAATGCATTTGAAAAAAGTTGTCATGATTGAATTATTCGTTAGCATAACTGTATTATTTGGAAAGGAGTCTACTCTTAAGACAATACAATAAAATTGAATGAATATTATATTTTGAGTTCTATTGACCAGTATCCGGTACTTTTTTGAGTAGATGTACTTAAAAAAGCATATGGTACGTGGAGAAGTCTCTCCCTTACCAGCCTACTGCCACAATATATTGCGTCTAATGAATAAATAAGTAACATTTTCCGTTATTTAAAGCTGGCTTTAATCCTACTATGGACAAATTTAACTCATTCACATTTGCAGTCGATAGTATAGATCCTCATCATCAGATAAGTGGATTTATCAGAAACGCCCCTTTCTCATACATAATATGAGAACTACAAATATGTATCCTTTAATATTTTTAACAATAATCACGCCCACAATTTAGGCGTATCTGCTTACCTTGTTGATAAAATTGGAATTTTCGAACTTACCATGTCTGTGGCTGGACTTAGCGAAGCTATGTGTTTTATTTGCCAGCAATAACTGACATTCATCAGTTATTATAGGTATAATCTATAGCGTCCTACGCGCAGCAGGAGAAAAAAAGATTCAATGCTAGTTTTTACGATATGCTATTTTCCATCAACCGTTTAATTCATGTCGAACTTTTAATTTTCTATTTATTAGAGGAATGAATACAGAATGAAAATATCTATTGTAATTTTGCGATTCGAAATGTCTCCCTTCATTTATCTGCTTGCTAAGTAGCATCTTTTATAAAGTCATGCATTCACTGCAATTATAGATGATGTCGTTAATTTAGCTTTTTTTCTACTCAAGGTTGGGTAAATGAGTAAATAACGCAATGGTTGCTATAACTGCTATGGAGATTTCTAATAATAAATCTTTTAATAAATTATTATGTTCATTGTTATAGAGTTGCCGTTGTTTTTCTCTTATAACAGAAAATTTTCATTATGAACTAATAGAATACATCATTTCGAATTTTGCATTACAAAGTCGTTTCCACAATTTTCATATACCGGAAATAGATAATAAGACCATTCTTGAGCAGATTACGGTAGGGCTGGAAATGAAGCTCTAGTATGAAGGTTATAAGATGAAAATCTAGTTTTAATGGGAAACAAATTTATACTCGTATGAGCAAAAATAATTTATATTTTTCTGATTGATGCAAATTTGTATTAGAATGGGAGAAGTTTTGGCTTTATTGCTCTCTATACATAAGCTAGATATTTAGAGATTGTTAAATATTAAAAGAAACATTATGAAATCTTTGGAGCACAAATACGTTTTTGTTTAAAAAATTGGTTATTCATTGTGAGTTATTTAGAATATTGCATTACTTTTTTGCCGGTACTATAGCAGACGAATACCTCGTCAATAGAAAGCTTCATCTGGCAAACATGGTGGGTGGAGTAGAACTTCCGAATTGACGGCTTCTAAATAGGTTTTGAACGGCGCCGCAACATGCGGACGAACATTATTATGCAATAAAACAATTTTGCCATGTCGTGAGTTAATGCCAACTTCCTTGGATGTCCAGAGAGAATAAATAATGGGTTCGTTCGGCTTCATCAATTCGTAATATACTAAACCAACTTGATAACATGCGATTTTTTCACGCACCGTCACTCGAACGAAATCAAATCCGAAAATACTAGCTCTGATTTGTTGCACTTTCTGGAGTGTAAACATTAAGTATAGAAAATTTATATTCTGATTCTCGTAACCGAACCAAGATTGTACTGAATTTCATACATCTAAACTGAATTACAAACAATTTTGATTTTGATTCATACAGCCAAAACCAAATTAAAATCAAAACTTATGATTATTCGGATTCAGTTTATAAAACATTCTGTTTATACGAAGTGTGTTCAAAAAATAAGGTGAATTATTATTTTTCTCAAAAAATGTTTATTTATTCATCAATTTCTATTTGATCTCCTTCAAAGTAGTCCCCCTCAGATATAATACACTTGTACCAGCGTTTTTTCCAATCCTCGAAGCAGTGTCTTTGAGCTCTCTCAGCGATTCGGTTTTTATGTCCTCAATCGTCACAAAACGCCATCCTTTCATTGGTCTCTTCAATCTTGGGAACAGGAAAAAGTCGCAGGGGGCCAAATCTGGTAAATACGGTGGATGAGGCATGATAACAGTGTTGTTTTTGGCCAAATAATCTCTCACAAGCAAAGATGGGTGAACAGGTGGGTGCATTATCACGCAAAAGCCATGCATTTTTCCACAATTCCGGGCGTTTTTTCGTATTGCTTCACGCAAACGGCGCATTACTTTAAGGTAATACTCCTTATTTATCGTACGGTCTTATGGTAAGAACTCCTGACACACTACGCCAAGGTAATCGAAAAAAAACATTGAGCAAAACATTGACATTTGGTCGAACTTGGCTTGCTTTTTTTGGTCTTGGCTGTCCTGGACTCTTCCATGGACTCTTCTTTGGTTTCGAGGTCATAACTATATATACCCATGATTCGTCACCAGTTATAACCCTTTTAATCATCTGAATCATCGTTGGCGTCATTCAACAATTCCTGAGCAATGCTCAGGCGACGTTGTTTTTGGTCAAAATTCAGCAATTTTGGAACGAACTTCGCTGCCACACGTTTCATGTCCAAAATTTCCGAAAAGATTGCATGGCATGAGCCAACCGATATGCCGACATCCTCAGCAACTTCTCTAATTGTGATTTGACGATTCTGCATAACAATTTTCTTCACTTTCTCAACATTTCCATCGGTTGTTGATGTGCTGGGGCCTCCAGAGCGAGTGTCGTCATTTACATTTTCTCGACCTTCTGTGAAAAGTTTGTACCATTTATAAACATTTTTTTGACTCAGAGCTCACTCACCGTATGCCACTGTCAACATTTCGAGTATTTTTGAGCAATTAATTTAATTTTTTACACAAAATTTGATGCAACTTTTTTGATCCATTTTTTTCCATAGCAGAAAATCGCCGAACACGCAAAATACTTGTCTTATTTATGCCTCTCACAAACAAATTAAACATGCTATATGGATAAAACCGTCAAAATATCTTCGAGACGAGTGTACCAACATAAAAAATAATAATCGAAAGTCGAATATACGGGCCCGTCAAATTTGAAAATTTACTTTTTGGAACACACCTCGTATTTCATTTAACATTTTTCATTTCAAGAAAACAGGCAACATTTTTTGGGTAGCTTTGCAAAGTTCTGAGAGTCTGGTATCGTAAATACAGAAAATAACTTATTTAAACCAATTTTGCCTTTTGCTATTGGGCGACAGTCCCTTTTTCAAGAAGTGAAACAACACTAGGTTTAAGTTGTGAAATTGTTTTAGATCCTGAAATCGACATATCTGTTTGATTATAGTTATCCATTCAGAGGTTTCACTGCTGCCAGCTGTTAAATACCTCTCATCTGAAGTGTTATTTATTTAGTGAAAGGTTTGCCATTTACGAATATGAATCATTTAACAACCAAAGAACGCGTAAAAATAGTTAAACCTTACTACAAAAGTGATGATTCAAACTTCATTTAACACGACTGATTTTGGCTTTATTGCATGAGAACTTTCCAGAGAGCGTGATTTCACGTTTCGGCTATGCCAATTGGCCGCCAGAATTATGCGATTTGACGCCATTAGACTTTTTTTGTGGGGTTATGTCAAAGACCGTGTTTACGCGGATAATCCCCGAAATACCGCCCGAAATGCGCAAAAAAACTGCCGCAAAAGAATCCGCAGCTGCAACCAATCCAGAGGCGGTCATTTAAATGACATTGTATTTCATAGTGGCAAGGTCCAAGCATTATAATGAAATAAAAGTTTCATCGAAATCATAGCTTTATGTGTGTTTTATTTAACTTTGCCTTTGAAACAGAAAAATTTCGTTAGAGATACAGAATTAATGTAAGTTAAACTACATGTCGAATTAATGTATTGGTTGAAGCAAATTGTTGTTTCGATTATGAAACAGAAACAAAATTCTAGAGTACTTTAAACAAGAATATCAAAATGGAAACGAGACTGAACTTTCGTGAAGGTACCTGTCTTGTATAATTATTTTTTGCTGGTTATTTTGAAGTTCCTTCCGGCCTGCTTTCGTAAAAAAAAATTCATTCAAATAAGTTCAGAGGAATCAAGTTCAATTTATTCCATTAAATAGGTAGCATTTGCACATTTCTGAGAAATTTGTGGATTAATATTTATGAATCCTCTATCAGTTGAATCTAAACACCGCTTGAACGGTCGAAAAGACATGTGTTATCGCACACGTTCATTCTTGGCAAGAATTTCTTGCATACGGAGCACTCACAAAAATGTTCTTTTTCATAATTTCCTCATTTTGGCGGTGGAAAAAGGGCATGCGAGTGAGTAACTCAGTTTAAAGACGTTACGTTACGACATTTGTTTCCGTTTCAAAACATTGCCTGCCGGACAAAACCGGCATTCAATGATGGACGGACGACACCACCAACAGACGTTGTATTATTCGTTGAAGGTTTGGGTTTGCTTCAATTCGGTCTTGACTTGTTCTAGTGGCCATCGTGTCGTTTATGGAAGTTGTGGTAACATAGAGTTAATGACAACAACTCCCTTGTAGACCGATTTGTACTCGCAACGCACATAATGCTAACTTCTGGGGTTATAAGAATACTGTAATTGTGGTTCCTACCTAATACAGCAACAACTAACTGTCTATGTATCTTTGCACGTGTATAGGTATCGGTGCATGCATGCGATATTCTAAGTAAATGGAACAGTATAAACAAAACGGAGTTAATGATAAAGAATATAAAAAAAAAAAATGACGAAACCAATAAAGTGTCGTGGGAGAGTGTATTATAATATTAAGAAAATGAGGGAACATAACATTTACGAAGTTGGAGAGTTAATTTTGTTTATATCTAAAATTCTGAGTCTACAAGGAAAAACAACTTAGGTATAGTCAGGACAAAGTCGGATTTATTCATGAATATGGTAGCAATTATTTACGCGCACATTTATGTCCAGTCCGAATTTTAAAATTCTGTATAGTTTATCAGTTATATCGATTATTCAAAACAGTGATTTTTGGAAAATTATTTAATATTTCTAAACAATAATCTAAGCGAGAATATTTTTTTTGTTATAGTAGTTTAACGCCATTAAAACGGATGTTGTGGTCTAAGCATCATTTCAAAATTCCATGTGTTTTAATAGTTATATCAAATTTCAATAATGGCGATTTTTTGCAAAACGCTCAATGTCTCAAAACAACAAAATCCGAGTTTAATCGTTTTTGCAAGTACAGCATTAATTGCAATACGCAGTGGTGCTAATTTAAAACAAAAGTTTGACGAAATATATGAAGTGCATAAACATTTTTTTAAATAATATTATTAACTACTGAAATATCTACAAGTAATGCTAACTACTGCTCATAAAATTCTGTGTCTATGTGAAAATTTAGAAGACAGAATATCATCGTATGCTAACAGCAGAATATGCATTTATG
This sequence comes from Philornis downsi, assembly GCA_019455685.1. Taxonomy (NCBI): domain Eukaryota; kingdom Metazoa; phylum Arthropoda; class Insecta; order Diptera; family Muscidae; genus Philornis; species Philornis downsi. Next base: position 107,222 of record JAHXMU010000274.1, on the reverse strand, counting down.
CACACATATTTCAATTATATCAGTTTTCTTTATTGACGATTTTGTGATCTTCGCAAAACGACGTCATTTACACGATAGGAAGATGCATTAACGCAGTGTTTAGTCATATTTCAATTTTAGCGATTTTTTTTTGGAAAATTTGTAATAATATGTAGAGAGACTCTCCATCTCTTTTCAAATTTACAAAACGGTGTCATTTGCGCGATAGGAAAATTCATTAACACATTCATTCATTCATTAACACAACATTCAGCCATATTTCTTTTTAGCGATTTTTTGGAAAATTTGAAATAATTTGTAGAGAGCGAGTGTCACTCAGCCATCTCTTTTCGAATTTACAAAACGATGTCGTTTGCACGATAGGAAGATTCATTAACACAGTGTTTAGTAATGTTTAGCTTTTAGCGATTTGTTTATTTAAGCAATTTTTTTATTGAAAAATTTGTAATCCAGCCATCTCTTTTCGAATTTACAAAACGGTGTCATTTGCACGGTAGGAAGATTCATTAACACAATATTTAGCCATATTTCAATTTTAAGGATTTTTTATGTTAGCGATTTTCTGGGAAATTTTTAATAATATGTAGACAGCAAGTGTCGCTCAGCCATCTCTTTTCGAATTTACAAAATGGTGTCATCTGCACGATAGGAAGATTAATTTCATTAACAAAATATTTAGCCATATTTCAATTTTAGCGATTTTTTTCCACTAGCTATTTTTTAGAAAATGTGTAATAATATGTAGAGAGCAAGTGTCACTTAGCCATCTCTTTTCGAATTTACAAAATGGTGTCATCTGCACGATAGGAAGATTCATTTCATTAACACAATATTTAGTCATATTTTAATTTTAGCGATTTTTTTGGAAAATTTTTAATATTATGTAAAAAGTGAGTGTCACTCAGCCATCTCCTTTCGAATTTACAAAATGTTGCCATCAGCACGATAGGAAGATTCATTTCATTAACACAGTATTTAGCCATATTCCAATTTTAGCGATTTTTTTTTTAATTTTTTATATCATTTATTCACCGTATCGGAGTTACTGGCATTTTTATATTTTACCGATTTATTTATATAGGTGAATTTTGCAAATTTTTCGGCACTATGTAAAGGCTTGCACACGGAAATTACAGACAGAAGCCGCATTTGTTTCTGGAGTGAATAAGTAGTCTGAAGTAAGTCTGAACGCTAATTCAAGATTACTAACTTGTACGCTCACGCTCCCTTTTACAACATGGAACTTTTATTGCTTAGATTTTTATAATGCCAGATGCAATTATTTTCATATGTTAGTATTTACGGTACTAGAATCTAATCTAATCTTTCTCTTCGGTCGCTCTAAATGTCTCAATTTTCGCTCCAGAAACAAATGCGGTCTATATCTGTAATTTGTCTCAGTGCCTTACATTTTACCCAAATCCCTTAGGAATCCGCAAAAATTGTTTTCGTAACGGGAAGCGATTTTTTTTCCAATTTTTTCATACTTATTTTCCGTTTTAAATATTTCGGATCTTACACGCTCAAATCTCGATTGGTATCAAAACAATAAATACCTTCCTAAAAGACCGTCGCTTTAAAATCTATGAAGAGATAATTTCTGGCCGCCAGCAAATTATAAAACGCATTATTAAGAGAGATGAAACTTGGATCTATAACTACTATGCGGAAACAAAAGACCAATCGAGTAAATAACAGGCCAAAAGTGAAGCTAGACCGAAAAAATTACCTTAGGCTAACAGTTTTTTTTTATTATCTTGATATTGTGCATTATGAGTTCCTTCATTCGGATCAAATCATTAACAAAAAATTTGGGTATTAGACATGCTTTGCGTAAAGCTATACGCAAAAAGTGGTCGGATTTATAAGCAAACAACTCACGACGAAAATTACCTAATTCAACGACATTGGATATTCTTGAGCTGTTCGAAATTGCAACTAACATCGCTCTACAACCATCGTATTCGCCTGATTTGGTATAATGTCACTTCCGGGACAACGATTTGAGTCGATTAAAGATTGAATTAATGTGGTATGCAGCGCTCTCTGGGGCCTTTAAAGGCTCTTGAACATATTTGAGCACATAAATGCAGTTTTTTGAAATAAATAAAACTTGTCTTACTTTATTAATACAGTAGTATATCACAGTTAGACAACAAATGTCAAAATCTTGTTTTGTTTTCTTGGAAAGATCTGAAAAATGTCTTGTCGCGCTGGTATTAACTGGCCGTTAGACAGAAATTGCCAACAATAAATACTGCAGCATAAAAATAATTTGCAAAAATTAATTTTTATACCGAATATCTTTTTTTTATTATTTGGAAGAGTGAGTTGGCCATTAAAAAAAGTAAGTACTTTTTTATTATACTGCGGTTTCGATGAAAGGATTACTTCATAAAGAGAAAGAAAGAATTGCCATAATTGTGTAGTAATATTGAGAAAATAATATTTTAAAAAGAATTATCGGTTGAAATCTTTTATATTGTGTTATCACTACATTTCTTAAATTAAAGCACAGTCTAATATTTGGCAATTCTAGACGGTAACTGAAAATGGATCGTACTGATCAGCATGGCACATCCCATAGAAATTTTACAATTTATCGAAACTCAATATTTCCTGTATAATTTTTGTTTGGGGTGTTGCATTAGGCTAAATCTTTGTCCTTTGGCAATGATTATCTACGTCCCTTCTGGTACATTCTATATGTATAGAAGTGACCAATTTAATCCATATATTTTTGGATTTATGAAGGGTGTCCCAACAAGAATGCAAGATTGAAATTTTAAATAAAACACAGATATTTAAAAAAAATCGTGAAATTTTATTATATCGTAAAGTATACAGAATGAGGTTATGTATGGAATAACACATCCGCCAGATGGCCGCCGCGGCTTTGCTGGCACACACGCGATCTTTTAATGAAATCAATGACCGTTTTGCATAAATGCTGCGGTATTTCATTAATGCAGCGTCCAGTTTCCTCTTTTAAGACTTGGGTCATCGTCGACTTATTCGCGTAAACCACCGACTTCAAAAAATCCCAAAGAAAAAAGTCTAATGGTGTTAAATCGCACGATCTAGGCGCCCAAATCTGGTAACGCGACCGGGAAGTGACTGATGCAGCAATTGAGTTGTTTCTCTGGCTGTATGACATGTGACGCCTTCTTGTTGAAACCACATGCCCTTCACATTCATTTCTTCAATTCTAGGCACGAAAAAACTGGTTATCATTTCACGATACCGAACACCATTGAGTGTTTGCGCTTGACATGCCTCATTTTCATAAAAAAAGGTCCAGTGATACCTCCAGCCCAAAATCCACACCACACAGTGACACGTTGAGGATGCATTTGCTTCTTGTGAATCACTCGAGGATTTTCCTTACCCCAAATGCGACAATTCTGCCTATTGACGAAGCCATCAAGATGGAAATGGACCTCGTCACTGAAGATGATTTTATATGCAAAATCAGCATTTTCTTGTTGTGTCTCCAATACCGAATGAACGAACTCCCTTCGCTGTCCATGGCTTGAGTTCCTGAGCCAATTGAACTTTGTATGAATGAAGATGCAAATCTTTCGTCAAAATTCGCTGCATAGTGGATTTGGAGACACCAATTTGCTGAACTCGGTGTCAAATTGAGGTGGATGGAGTTTGAGCGACATCATCACGTACAGCTGCGACATTTTCGGTCGATCGACCTGATCGAAGGCGCGTTGTTATCTTTACATCACTAACAGACCCAGTTTTGGCAAATTTATCCATTAATCTCTTTACAGTTGACTCTTTTGGAGCATTATTGTGATCCCAAATTGATCACAATTTGCGAACTGTAGCCGCAAAACTTTCACCATTTTGGTAAAACAATTTCACAATGAGAATGCGTTGTTCATTCGTGTAGCGCTCCATTTTCACTAACCTCGTACCTTCTACTAGCAAACAATAACAATTGTTCAAATGTCAAACAATGACACTTCGAATGGCGCCAAATTTAAACCTTGCGTTCTTGTTAAGACACCCTTTATTATGTTTGACTGCACTGCATTTACGCAAATTTGAACACATCGAATGTTTGCTTCTGGCATATCTTATAAAAAGCAACAACAATTTCTTAATGGTAGTAACGTACATTTTCCGAGTTTTTACCATTTTATATAATAATTTTCGGCACAATTTAAAAAAATTGGTCTTCTGGTAGCTCTCCCACAAATGATTAATTTAACAAAAATGGACTGCATTGTCATGGTACCACTCGTACAGATTAACCAATTTATCTAGCTGAAAGGCAGCAGTAACTTACATTTGGTTGGTTATTATGAGCTTTATAATGTTTGGCCGACGAACTTTCACACATTATTCGTACGTTCATATCTTTCATTCAATTACACTGAATCTAATAAATTTTTTACAAGAAGTGTGTGAAGAGGTATAAACGTAGATCTCAAAATGTAAATGGACCCCATGTCCCTTCAGCTATATCTGATTTAATAAGAATCGATGTTGCCTCTTTAATTTCTTCAGCAAGTTATAATTTAACTCTTTTTATTTCATTCTAGACTATATCTGATAAAAACCATTCTCTTTTGCATCAATCGCTACGCCAGTTAGTCGGTTTGAAATTTCTGTGCCTGTGCTCTTCTCTTTAAGTTAACAATTTATGTAATTTCTTCCACTTTTGGAAAAAAATATATTTAATGTACACCGGATCCTCATAATTTAAATTGATTTCACTTATCATTCATGCGGTCATAATTTATTCAAAATATGAAATATAACCATTGAGACAATTTTGAGATGTTAGAGGTCAAGAAAAATTTGTTTTGGAATAATCATGTTTTTGGACTATTTTTTCAGCTGGATCATTCGATAGCATTTTTTAAACTGTACAGACGCAAAAGCCCATCCAATTGTGTCTAATATATATGTAGTTACATGTTGTATTCGGATAGGAATGAATAGTTTAGAAGATGGACATTTCATTTTAAATTGGCCATGTTATCTTCTGAAAACAAGTTTTCCTATTGTCGGTACCACTCAACTAATAGTGTATTTATTGATCTAGCTTTGAGCCACATAATAGTGGGATTTCAATTAAACATTTTAATCCACTCGTACATAGAAATCAATGTGAGTCTGTATTCCGTATAGCTGAAAATTTCGATATTTCGCCAGTTGCTCATATAATTACCAGAAAACGCGCCTTCTTAGCATAATCATGTTATTGATACCTTTCCACTAATGTTATACTTACTGGACCGGGTAAAACGAAGACTTTCACATGTAAAAATCAACGTAATCTGTGTGTTCCGCATATGTTCCTGTATAATAGTGATGGTTTTAAAATATTAAAATTAATTACGTATAAAAATCCTAATAAAATTCAATAAGTTATTGTCTCATCAAAAACAATGTAATTTTCATTCAAAGTTTACTAGAAGTTACTAGACAACCCTCGTCTAACGCTTAATTAATTGCTTCTTATCCACAGTTTGGCTAAAACATATTTTCTCTCCTCAGTTGACAACATTGATCCATAACATCGTTGGCCATAATGAGCAACCAAAATCGAGTTAAAACATTTTTCTCTTCTCCAAGTCACCAAATCTCTTTTGTTCGTTTGACATTTGAAGCCAGATCTCTTGGGATTGCTCTTAGAGAGCCTTGTGATGGTCTTCCATCAAATTGAGCGTGTATTACAGAGCAGGTAGACGACGGTTTCATTAGAGTTTGCATGACAAATGGACGGACAGAGTGGCGGTGAATCGTTTTTACAGGTGATGTTGCTGGAATTTTTTCAACTTGTTGTCAGTTTTGTTTTTGAAAGCGTTTCGATACATGCGGGCGACGAAAATAACCGGTGAAGCAAAAATAAAAATAGCATAAAATATAGTAGAATTAAGAGGTCGTACATGAATCCCGACAACGGTTACGGTACGCGGTGACAGCGGTGATAGTGCGATTCCAGGAATACGCAAATACGAGTAGCAATAACGCTTCCATTAAGGCTACCATGTGATTTATTAAGTGTGTTTGGTGTACTTGAGAGTTTGTTTGGTTTACGCTCATGAAATATTAATGAAAGGCAAAGCAAAAAAATTAATAAATAAATAAAAAAAATTGATGAATAAATATAAATCAGAATAAAAAGTAAAAAGTACATGAAAATAATCGCAGCAATTAAGTGCATGAAAATTATTACAGTGTTAATCCATCCATATTTTACATTGGGAATATTAACGTGATTTGCAGTATTGCATATTACTGCATTACAAAAAATTATAATAATAATTGGTAATTTACTGTTGCTAAGATGATTTATCTAAACTCATTAGTAGGTCAATAATGAAAACGCTATAGATTGCTTCCGGAAGAAATTGGGAGAGTCAAAATCGAAAAAAAACTGCATTTCGTAAATCGTACAATTATTGTGATTCTTTGTAAGTGGTGACAACCCGGTGAATAATATAGAAGAGAGGAAGAGAGGTATATTAATTTTCACAAGAATTGTCGATTTCTCAACTCCTCGAAATATCCGCCAATATATTCAACCGGTCGCCGATCATAGAAATATGTATGCGTGGTTATATTAGGGCTAAAGATCACGATCGTGTGTATGATATTCACGTGTTTTAACAAATGTAATTATTCTCATTATGCAGTCTCTTTGTATACCCCCACCCTATGGGAATTTAAGTATATATTTTCTTGATGCTTACCAAGAAAGACGACTTAAGTGCAGTTAGAACAAAATCGAATTTATTCCTTATTATTATTGTTCTTATTTAGAAACGTATTTGCGTCCAATTCCCGGTACAAAATTCGGTATAGTTCATAAGTTTACGGTTTTCAGTTATTAAATGATTTTTCAAAAAACGCAATTGTAGAAATTTGTTGTAATTTTCGAAACATACGGAATTTCAAAATCAAAACCTAGACGACAGCTTGTGTCTTAAGTACATAAACGCTTTTAACGAAAACCCCATTCCCGCTTATATCAATATTTAGAGATATTATTTCTGTGTTTCCAAAAGAAAATTACTTAAATAGAGTTAGAACAAAATCGAGTTTATTCCTTATAATTATTGTTATTATTTCGATACGTATTCACGTCCAATACCCAGTCTAAAATTCGGTGTAATTCACATGATTTAGCCATTTTTGAAAAGACCGATTTTGTTCAAAATTACGTAATATCTCCAAAAATGTATATACGCAAGAATAAGTTATTTAATGTTTATGTCCCTAAGACGCATGTTGTCGTCTAAGTGTAGTTTCAAAATTCTACGTACAGGGTGGCGCACAAGTCGTGCTACAAACACAAAGTCAATGTTAATGCAAACCGTTATTTAAAGATGTTGAAGAACCTTTTTTTACCCAGAACTGCGCCGAAGACGTATCCATTTCAACAGCATTTCGTTTTGCCAGGCCGGTTATGACGGAGCTTCAACGGAAATTCCCATACAAATTAATATGCAGAAACTCCATTTTCCGCTGGCCCCCAAGCTCACTTAACCTGACTGCACCAGACTTTTTTATGGGGTTATGCCAAGCAGGAGGTGTACAAAACGAAACCAAGGAATTAGACTGAATTGAAGCAATCCATTAAATCAATAATTGAGGCGATACCGACTTCAAACCTTCAGGCGGCAATAAATAATTTTCTGATCAGGTGTCGCATATTCGTGAATGAGTATAGAGGTTATTTACGTTCTATCATCTTCAAAACCAATTAGTTATACAAGATAAAACTGAATTTTCAATACAAAAAAAAATAAATAAATAAATAAATAAACGAAATACATCGACTAAAAAAAAGTTATTTGAATTTCTTATTGTAGCACAATTGTTGTGCCACCCAAAAACCACTAATCAAAATCTCAAAACAAGAAATTGTTAAGTCGTTTTTCATTGTAAGCACAAAAATATTTTTTTTAACAAATTTTGTTTTTATGCTTATTAAGCTCAAGACCAGTTTAGCTTTTAGCAAGGGTTGACTGACGAACAGAAGTTCTGTTTTCCAAAAATCGTTGGTTGATAAAATTACTATAACTCGTAAAATACTGAACTAATAATAACGAAAAAACTGAAGCTAACACCACTTAGGTAATTTTTTCTTGTAACAAAAATTTAACAATCAGAAGGGAATGTTTTGAGTATCAAGAATCTGTTGAGCAAATTCGTTTTATGACTTTTTAAGACGATTCAGTAATGTCTGTCTGACTGGTTAATTGTCATGGTAACTGTCGTAAATCCTAATGATAACCCATAATTCGTAAACTCCGTCTTGCCAGACTTATACTCGTTGTATTGGTTTATAATGTGTAACAACATTTGGGAAAAGTTGGCCAAATAACTACGATCATTCTGATAGCTCTCATACCAATGACCGATTTAACCCATATATTCCTATCTTCATATCTTTCAAGTAGTTGTATTGAATAAAATCGAATTTATATCAAATCATGCATTTGATAAACTTGGTTCTGAGAATAAAAATGGACTGAATTACCACGCCCATTCGGGTATCTCCCATATCGAAGATAAATATTTCCCTCTAAACGGTAATTAATTAAATTGTAATACTAGATAAAATGTGAAAATTCGACCGGATAATCGCATCCTTTCTGGTACCTCCCATACATAGTACCTAATTTAACCTATATTTCTCGATATTATTATTATATTACATATTTTCCATTCAATTGTACTACATTTACTATAATAAAAGCAGGTGATAATGTTTAAGTTCAGCAACATGTAATTTTGCTACTTTTATGGTGCATAAACTCACATTTGTTGATAAGAACTTAGCGATTTATTACGCCCCTTCTTCGCTTTCGCTTTTGCACCAACTGAAAAGCACGTTGGATGAAGCTGTACTCGCATGTAAGGCAATTCACCTGTACCAGCTAGAACACATGTTCTTATGATACGAGCAGTTCTTTCACCCTCAACGCATTGACAGAATCTAAGTATCATAACTACGCAATACTAAATTGTTACATGTACGCTTGAACAATGTTGCTACGTTGAGATTTGATTATGACTATGGCCGATTGTTGCATGATGAATAGAACACGCGACCATTGTGCATATGTTCGTGGGTTGGAATCCCGACACAAAAACCTATCATTATTTCAGTGGTGATCACCTCGGTGTGTCTGACGAAAACTTCGTCTGACGGAGTAATTGACAAATCTAGTAAATGCTTTTCAAGCTGACACTCGAAATGTTCGTTAAACGGCAGATTCCATTAGGTAGGTCCAAATACAGAATGCTTTTAAGCTCACTGAATGTGAGAAGTTCTCCCAAATCGCGCTCAGAGGATGCAAGGGAATAATTAGAAACCTAATTGGAAAACTGTTACATTGGTTTTTTTATACTTTTGCTTTTATACTTCATCTTTTAATAGGCAAAAGCGTAACACCCAGATGGAAGGGTCTAATGTTTCAAGAAACTTAGGACCATATAAGTTTAATAATTTTTAAGTGAATTGCAAGATGTCAGTCTGTTTGCCTAATAAGCCTAATAGCCAAATCGTAATTTGTCAGATCGTAGTTGGAAGCTGTAAGTGGACCATATTGACCCACTACTTCGAAATTCAAATTGTTCCCTATAATTCTTCATTCGTCTATAGCAATAACACAAATTTTTGTCCATTATGTTGCTTTGTAAATTTTGCTTTATATAATTTAAAAATAATAAACCGATTAGTTAAGCCCCTTCTAATATAAGGTGATTTTTTAAAATTTAAGTTTTTCAGGTTGGCAGCACTGGTTGGTAGTGGCGTCCAAACGTCATCTGTCAAAGTAAAAAGTGTACAGTATACTCTGCCATTTCATCATGGAAAGACTAAAAAACGAGCAACGATTGCAAATCGTTGAAATTTATTATCAAAATTCGTTCTTTGTGACAAATGTGCATCGTTTGATACGACCATTTTATGGTCGTCATAATCGACCTGCTGAATTAACAATTCGTGCTGTTTTATCTCCAAATTTCGCACCAAATTTACTTTGTTGGACATAAAACCATCGACTCGCATATGTAGAGTGCGTACCGAAGAAAATATTGCAGCCGTAGCGACCAGTGTTAATGACAATCGTGCAATGTCAATTCGTCGCCGATCTCAGCAATTGGGCATGTGTTACTCAATCACAAGGAATTTTTTTCTGCCAAAATTGGTTAAGTTGAACTTGGTTGACATGTGATTTCATTAGGACGGTCCAACATGCCACACTGCTCTTAAAGCAATGGATATGTTGGGGGATCAATTCGGTGAGCAGCTTATCTCTCGATTTGGCCCTGTGAGTTGGTCCCCAAGATCTTGCGATTTAACGTCTCCTGATTATTTCTTGTGGGGTTATGTCAAGTCAGTCGTTAGTCTATGTGGACAAGCCGAACACTATTGAAACCTTACTGGATAACATAACACGCGTTATTCATGGAATACAGGCTGAAATGCTCGAAAAAGTGCCGAAAAATTGGACCTTCCGAATGGACATTTTGAGACGGAGTCGCAGACAACATTTACATGAAATTATCTTTAAAAATTAAATGGCAAAGGTCAATTTATCGATTCCAACAAAAAATTTAATATATGATGCAAATTTGAGTGTTTTATTCGATTTATTCAGTTGCTTGTAGCTGTACCAATGTTAAGTGTTTGTCAAAAAAGGGGTTTAGATTGAAGACGGAATACATTTTCCGTATTTTAATTTGCCCTCTGTAAACTTTAGTAGAAGTCTGCTGTAACAGAGATTTTTGTTCATCGCATTGGTTTATAATGGAGAAATATCTACCAAGTAACAACATCGTTTCTGGTACGTCCAAACCAAACGAATGATTAAATTACATTCATATACTCTTAACTTCGTGTGACTGACCGTGGTGCAATGATTACTACACGCGACTATAGTTGGCATGGTCGTGGGTTCAATCCCCCATATAGTCACTTATCACTACTTGAGCGGCGGTCACTTCGAGTCGTCGCGTAATCGACAAGTCTGGAATGCTATTCAAACTGTGACTTTTAGAATTGTCGTTGAACATTCAGTGAGTCTAAAGATAGATTGCGCGTAAGGTCACTTGATATGAGAACTTCGCTCATATCTCATTCATGGCAAGCAATAAAAATTTGTTGTTTTTTGTTCGTTTTTTTTTTCTTTTGTAACTTAATTTTATATCTTTGGAGTAGTTGTACTAAATTCAATCACATTTAACACGTGTTATGCATTTTATGAATCAAATTCTAAAAATGGAAGTGAGGGTGTTACCACAATCCTTCTTGTGCCTCTACAAACAAACTGACCGATTTAGCGAAACTTAATGTATAATTTGCAGACTGCATTTGCTTAACTTCTTCTAAGTTGTGTTGCATTATATTGCCTGTTAAATTTTGGAAACATAACTAAGACCTTCCTATACCTAATCTAATTTAAACCATATATTATATTTTCCAGGTTCAGAACTTTCTTTTAATTGCATTCAAATTCAGTATAACTTAGCAGCCATCAAGCATTTAGTAATTTTGCTTGTACCAATGAATACTACACATGCAATTCGACTGAATTAATAAAAAAAATTGTTATCCTTGAAGTTGAAGGTATTTGTAAGTCAAGTCGCTCGACTGAACATTCTTTACTGTTTTTGCTTTCAGTTGTTTCTTGCCTTTTTACCATAATTAAAAGAGACTCTGGTAAACTATCTGCCCTATTACATGTCCAGTGGTTATCATGCGACTCTCGTGATGTTCATATAATTCGTTGTTTCCCTTTAGAAAATTATGGGGAAGCTAACATTCGTCATTCACATGCTTATCTTCTTTAATATGAAATCGTAATCATGATCTCAAGCTGTGATAGATCCGTTACGCTTCTTCTTCTCAAACACCCTGTATCACAGCGTGTTTCAGCTTTAATGACTTTAAAAACGAGATCTATACAATAATAGCAAAGTACTTCATCAGATGATAACAAGTTTTTTTTTATCGTTTATAAATTTATTTATGAGAAATCCGGAAAAGTTATTAAAAATAAAGAATAATGCTAAATTTGCCGAATTTGAAAACGGCGCAGCAAAAACAAAAAAAAAAAAAAAAAAAAAAATACAACAATTAAAATAACGTTCGAACTGAGATTGTGCGACGGTCGTCATCTTTAGTAATTGTCATGTCAAACTTTTACTATGCGATGCGATTTTAGCATAAAGCGTCAGAAGTGTCAAGTGTCATGCTGTGCTAATTGTTGTCACAGAAGATTAGCATAAAGAAAGGGTCCGAAAGAAACAGAAAGAAGGTGAAATTAGAAGGTGTATGCTAAATGGCTGATTATGCACAAGCTAGTTTCTTATTCATATTTTTTTTTTTTTGATAAATATATGAATTTTATATAATAAAGACTATTTCCACAGTTAAAGCAGAAACCCTGCATAATGACTAACCTATGAGGTTGTGACAAGACTTATTTGTTTCTCTTTTTTTGTCCAACATTTTGATGAAATACTTTCAATTGATGAAATTAATAAAATGCTTCTCTCTTCGCCCTCACAGATTTTAATTTTACTTCACTCTAGGCGTCTTAATTAAAAGTTACCGGGTCAAGTTTAAACGTCAGAAATATGGTGTGAAACAGAAATTTGCAATATCTTTCGGTATGCCATTATTATGCACGCGATCTTTATAACAGTGCGCAAACTGCATTCGACAAAGATTGATTCGCAAGCTTACCAAAATTATACGGTAGTAACTGGTCTCGCCACTAACAAGTCTTTCTGTCTGTAAAAAACAAAAACAATACTAAATGTTAAAAGACGTATAGAGTAGTCTCCACATGACAATAACTATTATTAACTATGTGAGTGGTATTAAAACTGGTGTATAGCATATTAATATAGGTTAAACTAAAAAATTACCAACAAAAATGAAATAAAATAATTTTTTAAATCAACCTCTTCATATATTTATAATTTCCGGCTTGTGGGGTATAACTGATAATAACGTATTAGCAGTGCTGATTTTTGCCAAGATAAAAATTCAATTCTTTTGCGATTTAGATTTAAAGTGCCGCAAATTTCAAATATCTTCTTGTCAATGCATTTTGCTCCAGTTGTTGGCAAAACTTGTCTCAAGCAAAGCAATTAACTAATGATAAGTAGTTGTATTGGGAGCTCGAATTCAAGATCATAGGGGCGCGTTCTTTAATCATTATGTCATGGTCGTACAAATGCTCGCTCAATATAAAGGGTGTCCGTCGGGAAGGTATACTACTTTGTATTGATAAATATTTTGTATCGCTCCTTATAGACAGTTACCATTACGCCGTTATCAGTTTCAAAGATGTAAGGCCCAATGATTCCTCCTGACCAAATTGGACACCAGACTGTCAGTTTTAACGGATGCAAAGGTGACTGATGAATAGTTTGAGGGTTTTCCATTGCTCAGAATCGACAATTCAGTTTATTCACATATCCATTTAAATGAAAATCGGGGTTGTCATGGGCGAGCTGTAATATCCTACTGGCATATGTACGGCGGCATAAATGGTCTTGTGGAAGAAGCTCTTGTATCAACTGAACCTTAAATAGAAACAAATGCAAACCCTTGTGCAAAACTGTGGCCAAAATTTGTTCTTTGAAGACCAAGCCCCTGAGCACGGCGTCGAATTGAGGTTGATGGATTGTTTTGAATTTTTTGATTGTTTTCAGCCGATCTTGGAGTACGTTGTGGTCCATGCTTGGCCCTATCAGCTATAGACCCTCTTTCTTCGAAATCATTCACTCATTCACGTTGTTTCTCCCAAAAATTTCACGTAACTTTCTCATCGTCACAGTAATTGATGATTGATTTTGATAAAATGTTTTAACGATTAAAACACGTTGGTTTATCGAATATTTTTCCATAATAAATTTGCCACATATCTACTTCACGACTGCCAAATATGAAATCTCATAACTAATGTTTACCAAAATGGCGGCAAAACAAAGTAGTATACCTTCCCGACGGACACCCTGTAGAATGCAATTTCATTAATTGTTTTGTTTCTCAACATATATGTGGGAAAAGATATTTAAATTTTTCGAGCTGCAAAGAATTCCCGGAAAACTTAAACATTACCTCAAATTTCTTATATGAAATTTTGCAAAAAATCATCTGATATTAACAGCTTTTAATTTCGTAATAGAACTACAGAAAAAAAATCCTTATTTTCAACATAATTTAGTTTGATACATATTTTCCTGCCGATATTCAACAGTTTCTATACTCCGTTTATCTGAAATGCCGCAGATCTCTTAGCGAAATGGCTCAGCATTTCAACATTCACCTTACGTGGGTGCCGAGCCACGGGGGCATACCAGGGAATTACAGAGCAGACGAGCTGGCAAGACTAGGGACAACATTACAGACTCCAGCCGAGTTGAAATCCGTGGGCAACCATTTTTGAAGCGCGCTAAAACGCTACTGAGTCAAGCGGTCACAAAACTGCTTCGAGTAGTTTTTTGAGTATGAAATTTTATCTTTCCAACGCCATCTAGCGTAACTCCCTTGCACAATGCGAGATGCAGATTGCTGAATACATCTATTGGGAAAATAATGGTCTTATCATACTTTATATTATTAATATATGTTAATGATATTTGGTGTGATTAATTTTGAGAGGGATCCATGAAAAAACTAAACTATTTATTTCGACGAGTAAAGATTCAACTTACAAGGTGGACGTATAAGAACTTCTTAAGCAAGCTGCCGGATCTGCTGGCGGGTTTTTCCTCTTTCGGTTTTTTTATGGAAAGCAAAAGCTGCCTGCTTTTGTACTATTCGTTCCTTCAGACTGTCCAATAGTTGACAGTTCAGAGTCTACAAGGATTTTACGTGGGTCTCGCCACGAAGTGCTTACGCACGGTATGCTAATCACACTGGGCATATGACAATGCGATTGTAGAGCGTAGACTGTATGTTGTTAAACTTAGTGGCATCAAATTTCAATCAGGTGATCTGCATAAACTCAAAATGTCTGTGGAAGGAATATTTTAAAGCCTGGATTAAAATTCGACGAATTCCGCAATTAGTTTTCGCAAATAAATTTTGTAGCAGACTCCGGTCGAAATTGGCTGACCTCTTCGAGTTTCAAACAAAAAAAAAAAGATTTGATGAAAATGGTTGGTGCTGATCCCAAGGCTATAGAAGACCTACATGCTGCTACTTTAATGGCGAAGATTTACGACATTTTTAATTAACATTTCCAAGTTTATAAACTTAATTTCGTATATAACTCACTCTCCTTCCCCTGATGGAGACCATGCAATAGCATTAACAATTTGTTATGATAGTTTTAACAGGTGTCTCACACACTTTTCCCAACTCTATTCCTATGCAGTTTTAAAATAATAGCGGTTACGGTTACGGTTTCTTCTCCTCTGATCGAGTTCGCACAGGAGCATTTGTTTTTCCGCCAACCGACAAACTCGGTTTTTGTTCTTGGCCTTCGCACTTTTAAACAGTTTGTGGTTGATGATTACTAAATTTACATTACATGAGAATGAGTGGCATAATTAAGACCACTTCTCACCCATTCTTGGTAATAATAAGAAAAACAGAAGCCCATAAAAGTTTTAAATTAAATAAAAAGAAAAAAAAGCTTATCACCATCTTATCATGCGTTTGTCGAGTTGGTGGTAACCACTCGTTTTATGTACTCGCGTACATTCAATGTTCCAAATGTTGGCATGTTAACGCCATTAAACGTATGTTATCTTTGTTCCTGTCTTCCACCTTCATCATCCATCTGTTCGTTGGCCAAAAACTACCAACTAAAGTGCTAACTACGCGGGCCAGTTCTCCAAACTCCTTCTTCTTCTTCATGGGAGTAAATCAAGTCATAATTTCTTTCTTTCATGCGCTGTTGCACTTGGACTTGTTCGACTTCTTCTGTGTAGTTACTTTGCTCTTCATTTCGAGCTGTCCGCAAACTTGTAGGGATACACGTTCGTAGTAAGTCGCTTATTAATATACAACAGAACCATATTGTACTTTTATTTTATTTATGCCTTTTTTGTGGTTTAATTTATGACTGCTGAGCGGAAGTATGGGGGGGAGAACGGAGTGTTCATAGTATTTTCCGCTTTATATTTGTTTGATTTCCATTGTAAAGAAAGTTGAGGTCGAACAAGCAGATGCCCTATCCTCAATTGGGAAAATATGAAACGCAATTGGCAAAATTCAGATTGCCTGAAACCGAAAGTGATAAAGCGTTTCATGAAAGACGACTATCAAGATATTCATTAAGGTAGCCGGGTCTAATATTTTGCTACTTCGTCTTAAATTCCTATGAACCAATTTCAGATGTGGAGTATTTGGATGTAAGATCGCTATTCTTTTTGCACCTTAGGAATCCCTACGAAAAAAATTGGAAGTCCGCAAATCCGTAATCTCTGTGCGTTGGGTTTTTAACAGGGACCGTTACGAAAGTTTAGTTTCGTTTCGGCTTTGATATTGTACATTTATTTAAAGCACATGAAAATTTTTATTCTAATTCATATTCGAAACAATAACTCACGTTTTATATTGATTCCTGTTTTTCCGAATCGAAATTACAAATCTACATTGATTCTGTTACTCTACCAGAACGTAATGACATGGATATCTTGATTCGAGATCGTAAACGAAAATATAGTTTTTGTAGTTTAATATTTCTTAATCTAAATTATTTCTTGGCAGAGTAAAAGACCTGGCCAGGCCAAAAAACTGCGAAAGGTGAAAATGCTTCAAATAATTTATTTTCTGAATTTACGATACCGGGCTCTCAGAACACAGCTATTCAAAAATTTTGTCGATTTTTTTTTTTGAAAAATTTCAAATGAAATTCAAACAAAACTTGTCATGAACTGAATCAGAATCAATTTTGGCAGAGGTAAAGATCTGACGCCAAACTGCAAGAGGTAGAAATGGTTCAAATAATTTATTTTTCGAATTTACGATTACCAGGCTCTCAGAAATTTTCATAGCTACTCAAAAATTTTGTCGTTTTTTTTCTTGAAAAATTTCAAATGAAATTCTAACAAAACTTCTCATAAACTAAAACTGTAAACATAAACTGTATATACGATGTGCGTTCAAAAAATAAGGTGAATTTCCATTTTTCTCAAAAAATGTTTATTTATTCATCAATTTCTATTTGATCTCCTTCAAAGTAGTCCCCCTCAGATATAATACACTTGTACCAGCGTTTTTTCCAATCCTCGAAGCAGTTTTGATATGCACTTTTTGATATGTCCTTGAGCTCTCTCAGCGATTCTATTTTTATCTCCTCAATCGTCGCAAAACGCCGTCCGTCCATGGGTCTCTTCAATCTTGGGTACAGGAAAAACTCGCAGGGGGGCAAATTTGGTGAATACGGTGGCTGTGGCATGATAGAGGTGTTGTTTTTGGCCAAATAATCTCTCACAAGCAAAGATGAGTGAGCAGATGCATTATCATGATGCAAAAGCCATGCATTTTTTTTATCACAATTCCGGGCGTTTTTGTCGTATTGTTTCACGCAAATAGTGCATAACTTCAAGGAAATACTCCTTATTTACCGTACGACCTTGTGGTAAGAACTTCTGATACACTACGCCATGGTAATCGAAGAAAACAATGAGCAAAACCTTGACATTTGATAGAGTTTGGCGTGCTTTTTTTGGTCTTGGCTCTCCTGGACTCTTCCATTGGCACGATTCGGCTTTAATTTCGATACTATATACCCATGGTTCGTCACCAGTTATGACCATTTTATGCAAATCTGGATCATCGTTGATGTCATTCAGTAATTTCTGAGCGATGCTCATGCGACGTTGTTTTTGGTCAAAATTCAACAATTTTGGAACGAACTCCGCAGCCACACGCTTCAGGCCCAAAATTTCCGAAAAGATTGCATGGCATGAGCCAACCGATATGCCGACATCCTCAGCAACTTCTCTAATTGCGATTCGACAATTTTGCATAACAATTTTCTTCACTTTCTCAACATTTTTATCGGTTGTTGATGTGCTGTAGCGTCCAGAGCGAGCGCCGTCATTCACATCTTCTTGACCTCCTGTGAAAAGCTCGTACTGCTTGTAAACATTTTTTTGACTCAGAGTACTCTCACCGTATGCCACTGTCAACATTTCGAGTATTTTTGAGCAATTAATTCAATTTTTTACACAAAATTTGATGCAACTTCTTTGATCCATTTTTTTCCATAGCAGAAAATCGCCGAACACGCAAAATACTTGTCTTATTTATGCCTCTCAACCATCAACATATCTTCGACACGAGTGTACTAACATAAAAAAAAATAATAATCGAAGTCGAATGCAGGTATGAAAATTCACCCTATTTTTGGAACACACCTCGTATATTCCCGATTGTGATAAAAATCTATGCTAATTTTAGTATGTGTATCCTTCAGTATATCATATCCATATTCAGGTTAAAGTTGCAATTTAAAAAAATCGGTCAATTGGATGAAAAATGTTCCGAGGATTGAATACACCTCTAGAAAAATGACTAACTTTCTAAATTTATGGGCAATTAATAGCACTATACCTTGGTATTGTGTAAATGCTGAAAAAAACTATCCCAACTCATAAAAATTGTTAAGGAAACACCAAAATTGAGGGCGTGGTTATTGAAAAATAAGCATTTTTAGAGAGGAAAAAGGCTAAGCCGAAAAATAATGCATGAACAGAGATGTTTCTGACATGACCCCTTGGGCCTCTTGTTGCCAACTTTTCATTTGTTACATATATTTTTTTAATCGAAAAATCTCCTTACAAATTTCGACAATTTAATCCAATTTTTCGAAAATATTTTACCACGGCTCTTTCGTCTGTTTAACTGTTTTTTTTAATACGTTACGTATATTCAGCTTTTGGAGCTCAAAATGTTACCAACCTTATGCTGCTGTAGCAACCAAATAGTTAATGACAGCGATCTCATGTTTTGATAAACGTCAGTTTATTATGCTCTTTACAAGCCAATGGAAGCATATCATTTTACGTTGCAGTTAAAAAATTTATCGAAATATAATTCAAATGCAATAGAGTTATACCTTTGCATGTATTTGACTGGAAAATTACAGCCAGCCATTGTTAATGAGCTACCACATTTAGATGCGAGCAAAATGTGGTTGTATCGGACCATTAGGCGTTAGAATACTACTGTTAGCATACAAAAACGTCATGGAGACGGGTTTCCAAATAACCGTACCTTCATCAGAAATGGTCCGAATGGTGAATTCAGAATTCAACATAATCCACAACAAAAAGCAGTTCAATTGGCGAATAATTTCAATGTGTCTGCTCAGCATTCTTAATTGAAGGTACCTTGAAGGTACCTTTTTAGATTTAATAATTGTTATTTGTCGGAATATCAGAATTGCAATTTGTTAAATAATAAATAATGCATGGCACTCAGCATTCTTAATTGGTAACACTTATAAAAATTACCAGTCATTGTTAATGAGCTATCACATTTTGGGCGAGAACAAAATGTTGTATGTGAACTGAAAACAAATTCGGAGGTATCTTTTCAGACTTAATAATTGTTGTTTGTCGAAATTTCAGAATTGTAAGTTGTTTAATTAAAAATAACTACTTCATTTAAGTTTTACGAAGGCACTCCACTTAGATAATTTTGCTGACAAACAAAATTTCTACATCGATTTAGGTTTTATTACACAAATTAATTTCTTACCGTTTCTTAGCCTAACCAGAAATTTTGGATTTTATTGCCAACGTGTGGCTATGTTTGAATTCAAATCTTGAAAATTTATTTACGGTTTTTAGAATACATTGTAGTCTATCCAAAAAAACACTTTTATTTAGTGTTTGAGACAACTTTTTCATATTTGCTTAAACGAATATCCATCCCTTGAGCCGTTTTTGTTTGTTTTTCTCCTGTGCAGTTTCCTACCGAAAACACTTCCCCCTAATGCTGTAGCTTTTGCTTTCCATTAAAGGTCTCGACTCAATTCTGTTGTATTTATTCGAGTTTTCTTTCTTGCCATAGTAGTACTGACAGCTTTAAAAGAAGAAATTAACAAAAGAAAATAAAGTGTGTTACACTCTGTTAAGTTTAACTTACTGTACGATGATGGAGTTAACTGAGGTCTGCATGTAAATTTCCGTCAGTCTAAATGATCATTGGAGTTTTACCCCATTTTTTGTGAACACGAATTATTAACAGTTCTTGGAAAATTTGGTTTACGGCGATACGCAAAGACGTCATTACATACATATATAAGAGCATAAACAAATATGACACTTTGAAATCTTCTCTCTGTCGGAGCAGTGAAGAATAAGTATCACCACTGCTGCCATGTGTTGCTCTCCGATCTCGGTTAGTTTTAACATTTGTTTTTTTTTTTCTAATAAATATTGAATTTTATACTTTATACTGTGCACTTGGTTAAATTTTATACGCCATATCAAGAAATATTATTAAAAAAGTTTTTATTTTTGTTGATGTTGTTATAAAGACGCAGACAAATGAACTCTTCCAGAAAGAATAAACAACAGAAAAACACTTGTTGGTATTGAAATTAAATGAGCAGTTCTGTTTAAACAATTTCGCTTGCCGTTACCTATGTATTAAAACAGTATGTAGAGTTTTCCACTGGGGGCTCCCTTCTCCGCATTTCGAGAAATTTGTGCGGAATTTCCGGTAATTTGTAAAAAATTTTTTATATCTTTATGTTATGAAATGGAGGTATGTATATGATGGGTTATTCATTTTTCGGTTTCAAAGGTAAAGCTAAATAAAACGCACATAAAGCTATAATTTTTAAGACATTTTTAGTTCGTTATAATGCTTGGACCTTGTCATTATGTACGAAATACAATGTAATTTAAAGGACCGCCTCTGGATTGGCTGCAACATTGGATCCTTTTGAAGTAGTTTTTCGACCACTCTTTCGCACATTTCGGTCGGTATCTTGGCGATAACTTGACTAATGTCGGTTTTCAAATGCTCACAGATTTGGAGATTATCCGCGTAAACACGGTCTTTGATGCCAAACCTAGAAAAGTCTAACGACGTCGAATAGCATGATTTTGGTGGCCAATTGACGTCGCCAAAACGTAAAATTACACTTTCTGAAAACTTCTCATGCAATAAAACAAAAATCGGTCATGTTGTGTCCCTGTTGACACCGTCTTGTTAAAACTACATATCGTCCAATTCATAATCTTCAATTGCAGGCCAAAAAAAGTCGGTTATCATACGGCCGTAGCGATTTGAATTGAAATTCGGTTTATCTGCCACATTTTCACTAACAGAAGCGATATTTTCGGCATTGCGTACATTGCTCTTAATTCGTAGGTTGCAGTAACCTAAATTTTTATACGTGGTTTTATTTCTAAATTTGCTGCAAAAAATTTCAAAAAAATCGCCGGATTAATCATTCCCTTTTCGATAACTCTCATTTAATTTAGTACACATTAAGTGATTACTAAAGTGTGGTCTGAGAATGAAAGTGGTCATCCCATCATCATGCGGCTTCTGGTAGGTAGTTCCTATACAAATTGCCCCATTTTTCGATTCAATTTTTCTTCTGTAATTTCTAATTACTATGCTGTAGCAGCCTAGACTTCTGACCATTATATTTTTGGTAAAACCTCTGGAATTCAGAGTTCAATTTGACAGAAGTCATTCAAATTTTTACACACATCATGTGATATATTACGCTTGATAACATGGTTCTGGAAAAAGGGTGAATGGGGTTTGATGGCATTACAGAGTCCCCTCTCTGATAACTCTGAAACGAATCGACCGACTATTTATATACTGCAGTTACTCAAATGTTGTCACTGATACGAAAATGGATCAGAATGTTCCGAACAACCGGCTCAACAGTACCAATTACGGTTCGTGGTCGCCCAGTTTCTGCAAGATCAGCCGACATTGTGGAGCGTGTTCGTGCTTCAGTTCACGACGGTTAGAGCGAACAATTATTGCAACATGCTAGCAGACTTTTTAGTGCCAGCTTTGCAAGAACTTCAAGGCAATACCTCGAGGATGTGGTTTCAACAGGATGGGGTCACATGTCATACGGCTAGGGTATCCATAGAGCTGCTGAAAAATGTTTTTCCTGGAAAACTCATTTCGAAAAGGGGGGATATGCGATTATTTTTTATGGGGCTACCTCAAATCGGTAGTCTACGAGAATAATCCGACCAATTTACAGCAGTTGAAGAGGAACATTGTTCAGGAAAGTAACAAAATGCCGAGAACAGCTTTTCAACAAGTTTTCCAAAATTTGCGACTTCGGTTCTAAGAGTGTCAAGCAGCCGAGGGAATCCATTTGGACAACATTATTTTTAAGTCTTAAAAATTCCCATGCTTCTACTTTTTAAAAATACAAATATATTTTTTTATGTTTCGTAGTTTTTTTTAATTGAATATTTAAACCGCCAACACCCTTATGGCCCACCCTGTATATATATTAATAATAATAATAATAATAGTAATAATAATAACCAGTACTGACATATTCATTCGGTATAATAACGTGGTGTGACACGGAATTGGATTTTGCACAGAGGAAAATAAGAACAACACTGACGAAATTTAGGCAGGCTGCTGTTGAAAGGGTAATGTTGCAACGAAAGTGGGGCGGACAGCGAGTTGTGAATATAAAAAATCAACATTACTGTCAGATTCATAAACTACAAGAATTATTTTTCTCAAGTGCAAAGAAGGTTTGCAGGTACACGATATTGATAAATCTGGACGAGAATCACACACCAGTGTGATTCAGTAAATTTCGAACCTCTGGAAAACCTGGTTAGTGTTACCGATGTAATTGAGCAATGGAAGCATAATGCCATACATGGTAGATTACCACATCAATTGGAATTAGATGGTGTGGATGGAGATATGTTTCAATATGTTTTCAATATGACAATACAGGATGGAATAATGCATACTAGACATTATAGACGAGTCATCCTGCATGAGGACATTGACAGCAGATGCAGACCATGTGGTCAAGATGCAAAGACTACAAACCATGTCATTAATGGATGCTCTGCAATGGCAAGTACAGCATATCTCCGGCGCCACAACAACGTGGCAAAGATACCTTAAAATTAAAGATACCTAAAGATACCCTTTAAAGATACCTTAAAACTAATACCTAATAGCGGGTATGGGATTATTCAGTATATCAATTATATTTTTGGTATTAAGAAACCCTTAACGTTGGTTCTGGAAGCTAATAAAGGCATGTTCTAAAGAGTTGTCTGGGCTACTTGAGAATTTGCATAGACTGCTAATATTTATGTCTATTAAGCGGTCATGGGTGAGATTAGTACGACTTAGTTTTATTCTTGTAAGTACTACCTGGTTCCTTTTAGAGGGAATGCTGCTCTGGTAGCTTTCAAGTAAGTTTTTAATATTGAGCTTCGCACGATTAATCCGTTTTATTTTATTTTCCCAAAAATACGACTTTATATGTGCTTTAATATTGCTAAAGTTAAGGTTTGTTAACCGCTTGAAAATAAATTCGAATTTAACTGCAAAAACCCAAACCATATTTTGATTACAGAGCTCTGTAAGAGTGAACAGAGTTCCTTCACGCTACGATTTTATCGGTTTGGGAGAGACATAGAGGAAAGCAATTTAAAAGAAAAAACAAAGAACACTCTTCAGACTTCATGTACTTTAGTAAATTAATATACTAAAATGGGGAAAAATATTAAAAATTGGTGATTTATTAATTTCCATGATATAGGAAACAGTGCACGACTAAAGCACCCTACCAGAATTAGAATCACTACAGAGCATAGCTTATACCATACATTTTCTAAATTAGGTATCCAAACATTTCAGAACATTTTCGGAACACCGATTTCTTTACGTTCTATGGGATGCTCCGCCTGTTGACATTTTTCCCACTGTGTCTAAACGAAGAATTCTTCCTCATCTCAAGTTATACTAAACTGATGAGAGGGGATTTACAGCATTCCGAGCTGCAATATCAGCAAATTCATTTCAAAGTATTCGTAAGGGGTAGATATCCAAGCAACCTTTATAATACTTGATTTTTCAATCGGATATTGTCTAATCTTATTTGCACTCATTAGTACTCATTATGATTTACGTTCTTTATTGAGATTTACTGATGGAAGTGAATCTGTTAATATTGCCAAATTTCCCCTTTTGAGTTGGACTTATTCTATTGCATCACATATATGGCAAATAGTTGTAAAAGTGCAGTTTTGACAATCTTATTTCTTTCAACAATGGTGTAGGCTGAGTTTTCTCCATTCATTTCATCGCATTAAATTCAGCATGATTTGTCATGAAGCAGAAGTTTAGCAAACTTGTTTCTGGAAATGAGCACAGACTGCATTGCCACTCCCCTTAGACGATTCCTCTATAATTTCCAAACGTAAGGCTTCAGTAATTTATAATTAATTTGGAGCAATTCTTGAGAAGAATCCAGCGATTCATCTTGAAACCACCTAACAATCTTTTGTATCAAACGAAAGAGGACATTGGGAGAAGGCATATTAAGTCAGCTAATCGGTTTGAAATTTCAAAACTGATTAGATGAGAATGGAGCTACGGAAATTCAAAATTTAAGACAACATGAAGACCATTTTTCCAGCGATATAGCATCGAGAAATCTTGCCTTTCTCGCCGGAACGAAATCAAATAAGAAAATTGTTTTACTTTGTTTTAATTTCTGATATTTAAACTAAAAATAGGCAACAACCGAATCAAAATTATATTGAATTTTGTTTCTATTTCATATATCCAAAACGAAATTAAAAACAATTTCGATTTTGATTCATACACGTGAAACGAAATTAGAAACAGTATTGATTAAGACCCAGTTTATAAAACGTTTCGTTTGTATATCAAATCTTTCCGTTCAAACAGACAAAATTTTAAAGTAGCTATAAACATTTCCGAGTACCCGGTATCGTTAATTCAGAAAATATATTATTTGAACCATTTTTACCTTTCGGAGTTTGTAGTCAGGATGTTTTTCTCTGACAAGAAGTAAAACTACGTTATGACCTAGTTCTGATTCAGATTGAGAAATGGAACTACAGAAAATTTTCTTGTAAATCCTTCTCAAACTGTGACGTTGGGAATCATTGTTAAACTGTGTAGTCCGTTGAGTGAGTTCAAAAACAGAATGCGTGTAAATGTGAGAAGCTCTCTCTTAAATGAAATGACGTTTAGCTAGTAACATAAATGACTTGCGGCCTCCGATACGTCTTTGTTGCGTAGGATACATCTGTTATGAGAACAACATTTTTATGCTGATTTAGTGGTTGTCGGAGACCCCACTCATTCTAAATTATGCTATTATAAAAATGTAATCCATTTAGTGGGTTTGAAATCGTCGGTCTGGCAAGGCTATCAGCTGTTAAATACCTGTTAGCTGAAGAAAGGTTTGCCATTTACGAATATGGATCGTTTAACAATCGAAGAACGCGTAAAAATAGTTAAAACGTACTACCAAGTGGCCACTCAAACGTGGACTTTTCAACTGAGCGAACTTTTCCTCAGCGTTGAGGTTCATTTCTCATTTAATGGATACGTCAACAAGCAAAATTGTTGGATATAAGGGCTCGAAGAAACTAGAAGTGATTGTAGAAAAGCCATTGCATCCGGACCAAAATTACTGTTTGGTACACATTATGGTATGGATGTGTCATTGGACAGTATTTTTTCGAAAATTAACTCAAAAGGATCCACTGCTGCAATCAATCTCGAGGCGGCCATTTAAATGACATTGTATTTCGTACACGATGGCAAGGTCCAAGCGTTATAATGAAATAAAAGTTTAATCGAAATCATAGCTTTAAGTGTGTGTTTTATTTAACTTTACTTGAAAACGAAAAATGGATAACCCTATACATGGCGCAAAACAAGAATTTCCAAAATACTGGCGACACTCACAAATGTTTTACATTCAAGTTTCCCATTCAAGTTCATTAAAAGCGATTTTTACGGTAATTTCATCATTACCGGTTGAAGTAGGGTAAAATGCAGTCTTATCGCAACGCAAACTTTTTTTTTAAGAAATGTGAAGTAATTTGCAACTTTATGATAAGTTTGCATTCGTAGCTTTTTTATTGCTTTTTAAAGTGAGTGGACCGCCGTTCTTTATTGTTATAAGACGAATTCAAGACGTTTGTATGTGCAACAATATAAATAAAATACAATTGACATATTTGTGTAAAGAATATGATGCTTTAATAATATATATATATATATGTATATACGAGCTTAATTAATTCCATTTTTTACTTTTGGAAGTGAATGTTTTCCTTGACAATGTTGTGATAAGAAATATATTAAATATCACTATATGCGTAGCTGTATAAACAAGTTGAAATTGACATATTTTTATAAACTATATGGTACTCATATAGTATATAAAGAATTTGACAGATTTTTAATGTTTTTTTTTCTTTTATCATGACACTTGTGTTGAAAAATTTTTGTTTAATTGCTGTGTGCACTCAAAAGATGGTGACAGAGACGTTTAAAATTTCATAGCGATCTTTCCAGATAGTTTTTGTGTTTGGGTGGGGGTTTCAACTACCGACATTTCAGTTTTTATCACAATTTCTTCTGTTTCCTATAATTATTGATATAGCACTATGGTACAAATTGTACTATATAGTGCTATATTGTAAAATTGTCTGTTATTCCTAAACTTTTAGATAAAATCATAAATAGTAGATCATTTGTAACTCTAAAAAATACCATTTGTTAGCAACAACATGGATTCTTCCATGGAAGATCGACTGCCACTAATCTTTGTTTATTCACTCACTTTTGTCATGATTCCATTGAAAAAGGTAACCAGGTAGATGCCCTCTATACTGATTTTAAAAAGCTTTTGACAAAATTAATCATTCAATTTTGATAAGGAAACTCTTCAAAATGGGGTTTCACTTGTCACTATTGAGCTGGTTACATTCTTATATCTCGGGAAGAGTTTTATTTGTTAAAGTTCATAAAGCTAAGTCTAATCCAATTTACTTGAAATCGTGTATACCACAGGGTAGCCATTTGGGCCCATTGCTTTTCCTCTTGTTTGTCAATGTTTGTCAATGACATCCCTAATATATTAAAGTATTGTCAATGTCTGTTACATGCGGATGACTTGAAACTATTTTATAATATAATATCTATCCAGGACTGCGTACACTTTCAACAACATATTGCAGCACTAATAGTATGGTGCCGCGCAACCATCTATTTTTAAATTTTTGTAAGTGTAATATTATGACATACTCGTAGGCGTTTCCCAATTGTGTACGTATATGAAAACGATCCAACATTTCCGCGTGTGAGCATCGTAAAAGATCTGGCTATATATTTTGATAGCGCACTGACTTTTAAAGATCATATAAATTACATAGTTTCTAAATCCAATTTACAACTTGGATTTTTAAAAAGAAATACCAAAATGTTTTTGAATTTTGAAGCTATTACTGTTTTATTTGGGTCTTTGGTAAGATCTCACTTAGAGTACGTAAGCTTTGTTTGGAGGCCTTTTTATGAAGTGGGTATCAATCGGATTGAGAAAATTCAAAAGCGCTTCACAAGATTTGCCCTTTGAAAGAACTTTTCTTTTGATAACATGCCGCCGTACAAAAGCCGTTGCAATATTCTTGGAATTATGGAACTTTCTAACCGCAGAAAGCTTCTAGGCATCATTTTTATAAAGTATATTATAGATTCAAACATTGATTCGCCCGAATTGCTATCCGTTCTACCCTTTCACATACTAACACGGTCTTTAAGAGGAACTCATTTATTCGCTGTTCCATTCCATCGAACTAATTATGGAAGGAATGAACCAATTACTCGATGTTTGCAAATATTTAATTTGGTGGCCAATACTGTCGATATAACTCTCAATAGATTTTCATTTAGACGAGCTGTACTCAGACTTAGCTAATGATACTTCATTTTGAAGATTTTTACTAAATTTGTAATTTATTGTTGTAATCTATTGCAACCGAATACCTAGTAAATATGTATAGTTATATACTTGTAACTATAGTTATGTTATTTTCTTCAATTTTTCCTATTTTTGTAATCTGCAAGAGCAATGCTTAGTAGATGTAAATAAGTAAATAAATAAAATAAATAAATAAATTTAATTTGTGGCACCAGATTTTTTCTGGAGGAAAGGACAGATGCTTTTATTGCGAAATTATATTTTTGTTACGCTAAGCATTGCCAAAATGTAGAATTATGTTATAGATCATTCAAACAGTTGACGAAGCTTCGTAATTTCGCATGTTGCTCACTGTCATTCCGTTGAACAGCTGATTTTCCAAGCTGGAAAGACCTTAAACAGGTCGAGCTATTAGCTAAGTTACAAAACATAATTTTTTTTTATTATACGAGTATATTGTACAGTACTTGTATTGTTTGACGCATTGATTTGTTTTGTTTTATGAAGTTTTGTATTAGCATTGTTTACAGTAATTTATTTGATTGAAAAAAAAAAAAAAAAACATAAAAGGGTCATATTAGTTTAACATATAAATATAATAAAGTAAAATATTTTTAGATACATATTTTTGTTTAATTTATGCAATACCTACGTAAGTTTGGATGCATTTGAAGCGTTTCTTGTTGAATAATAATATAGAATTACTTTATAGCAGTGTAAGTCTGACATGAAACAACAGTTAAGACAAATCGTTTGGGCAAATTGTAAAAGATTCCCAGGATTGCCACTATGTGTTATGCCATTTTTAACTTATAGTTATTGCTGATACGTATTCGGTTTTAATATCCATTTATTTTGTTCTTTTAGCCACCCTAACCGAGTGTCATTTATTATTTCCAAAGCATTAGCGTTGCCATTCGCGTGATACCGATGAAGCAAGGCAATGTTGCCATGCCATATTTTTTAGGAAAGTACCAAAAGGACAGGATACGGTAATATGAAATACAGTACGAATCGTGCCACAAACACAAAGCAGGGACCAATAAGGACCGTTATTTAAAGACACTGAAGTAGTTTTTCTGTACCCAAAACTGTGCTAAAATAAGGAATTCAGATTCCAACAGACGGACTGGCTGGTGGACACGTTGACTGCCGTAAATATTTATGGAACTTATTACAACTTAGTGCAGCCTAATATTTTGCCAGACCTTAGCCGGGAATTGTAAATAGCTCACTCACTCTGATAGCTGCCATACAAATTCACCGATTTTCTGTGCCTTTCCAATAAGGTGAACTGCAATAACCTAAATTTTTGTTAATTGGATTGTTTTATAATGTCTGGGAAAACTTAAAAAAAATTGGCCTACTAATCACCCTCTGGTACATCCCATACAAAAGGCCGATTTAACTCACGCATTCTTGTGTTTATATCTTTGATGTAATTTCATTGCTACACGTTCGGCGTTTGGTATAGTATTGTCTTAGAAAGAAAACTGATTGACATAATCTTTCTTGTACCTCCCACACATATTAAGAGATTTCTCGAAATTCAATCATTCCCCTACAATTTTTAACTGTAAGTAGCTTACGGGTTTTCCCCCAACAATATTGCTTTGCAATTTTCTATAAAACCGAAGAACACACCCCTTCCGGTGAATTTCATACAAATGACCGATTTAACCAACATATTCTTACTTTCTAACAATGGAAATGGGGGACACAGCCACGGCAATTGTGGTGCCTCCCATACAAATTGACTGATTTATCTGAATATAATTTTTCTCTGTAATCCACAATTCGCAGCCTGATGTTAATTGAACTCGTATGAATTATATTGCGCTATAATGCTGAGTACTATGTGAGAAAATCGCCATGCCATGTGTAGTACCTCCAATACAAATTACCTTATTTAACTTGTATATTTCTTGACCCGTATCTTTAGTTTAATTGCATTATATTCAGTACAATTGGGCACGCATCAGGCATTTAGTATAACAAATAAAAGTAGAGAGTACTTAATGAATCATAGAGTACTTAATGAATTTGTATTATTTAAATTTTTGTAAAGATGATTTATGGGACACCTGGATTCAAAATTTTGCTTTTGCATACAATACTGCACCTCATGTAGAAATTGGTTATACACTATGTGAATCGATTTTTGGAAAATTTAACAACAAATGAAAGTAAATTTTATAATTTAAATGAATACTATTGAATTACGGGTGCTTAGAAAAATATAAAACAATACGAATAAAATGATATAATAATTAAAATCCATTAAACATATACATATTAGGTACGCAACTAAGTTTCCGTTATTTGCCAATAGATGGCACCAGCTGTAAGTGCTAGTCACTTCTGCCATAACCTAAATGTCATGAGCAAAGCTTAGGCATGATGCAAACACTTCGCTCCGACACAATAGTGATTTTCTTTGACGTAATATTCTTTTGGTTGTATGATTTTGTCCAATGTGAAAAGTATTGATTTTCTTCTTTCAATCCAAGGAAACGGCGGCTGAAGCTCATCGAGGGCTTCAAAACGTTTACGGGGATGCTTTCAAGAATGATTCCGTCGCTTTAAAGACGGTGATTTTGGTGTTGATGACCGTTCGCGGAAGAAAGACGAACAAACTACTGTGAACAAACTGCTTCAGCATGACAACGCTCGGCTGAAAACGTTGAAATGGGAAATCTTACCCCATTCGCCATATTCTCCAGATATTGCGCCGTCCGATCATCACTCGTTCCGTTCGATTGCACATGGTCTGGATAACCAATAGTTTCACTCATATGACGACACTAAGGAATAGCTAGATTCGTGGATAGCCTCAAAAGAAGAACAGTTTTACAGTGACAGAATTCGAGCTTTGCCAAAAAGATGGGGAAAAGTAGTAGCTAGCGATGGGCAATACTTTCAATGAATCATTTGTAAACATGTTTTCGTAATACAGCTGCATATTTATAAAAAAAACAGCTAAAACTTAGTTGCGCACTTAATAGGTGATTTAGTTTTGGCAAAATGTATAACCAGAAAGAAAAATCAAGCACCTTTTTATCACGGTTCTTATAAAGTATTAAAAAAAGATGGAGTAAATTCTATTTTAGATATTGAACATTAACTTAAAATCATTTTCTTCTAAAATAATTTTTTTCTTAAGGGTACTTGTGGTATTTTACCATCCCTTGCTTACAAATAGCTCCGCCTTGTTGAAAATAAGGGTCGTCCAGATTATAGGCTGAATAAAAACCCATCACGGTTTGACAGTTTGATCTGTCATACAATCCATAATGGTAAAGGTTCTAAATGAATCATTTTCTTTCGAAATAAAATATCGCACAATACTGAATAATAATACCATAACGGTTAAGCAAATTTGTAATAAAATCTATAATGGTAACCATCTTTTAAATGATTCATCCTATATAATAATGAAATATTGATATTGTTTATTTGCTACCTTTATTATCAATCAATATTTGCGGTAACAGTATTCAATTAAAAAAGCAGATATACAAAAAGCTATATACAAAATCTAACAACAGCCAGCTTTTAATACGTGGTATATTTGATGTTCATTTTAAGACGTAAGGGTTTAAAAATGTTAAATTGTTCTCCTGAAAAGTTGTCAAGATTTAGCTATATCTGAATGGGCAAAAAGCTGATATTTTTGTGGATACTAACAATTCAAGTTTTGGACTAAACTGTATGTTGCTACGAATAAAGAAATCGAGTTACTTCGTAATGGGAAATCTTCCACATTTGAGCACAATTATTTGATTAATTGTACTAATTTTACTTTACTTTCAAGATAGAAACCCCATTTTACTCAATTATTGTTATTTGCCACAGTTTTTTTTTTCATTTAAGCGATAGTTTTAATCCATCGATTGTTTTAATACTACCAATTTTAAGCTTAGAAAATTTCAAAATTCATAATTTACGGTGTCGTGTGCTTCAATTCTTTTCGTTTACCAGTGTAATCAAATATTTTAAAAACTGCATACAATTCACGATCTATGTATACTTTGATATGATAAGATATACGAACACATCTTTCATATTTGTATGCTCTAGAATGTAGATAAAAATCTTTTCTTGTCTATATTGTTGGGAAATCATTCTCTTTTTAGTAACTGAAAGAAGTGCGTAGTCAATTATCATGATGGAATATGATGCACATGCCCCGCTGACGTCACATGCAGCAGTAGTAATCAATTGTTTGACGTCATGAAATTGTAAAGTTTTCATAGTATGAAGTACTTCTCGGAATCAGTTGTTCACTGCCTCTACAGATGATTGATTCTAAAATAATTCCAATTACATAAAAGTCATTTTAAAGAGCTTCCATGGTAGACAATACCATTGAGCCTCTCAAATATTTTCTAATGATTTCGACGACATTTATCACAGATTCCTCATAATATTATATTTTCATATTATGTTTCATATTATATTTTCATTACTCCATGAGCATACCTTTAGAAACTTTGAAAAGCCAGATTAAAAGAAGAACATAACTCTTTCGACAAGCCCAGGTTAAATTCATTGGTTTGAATCTAAATTTATATGGATTTTATTATATTTTTGTAAGCTTTTTTTTCGTCGGGCTAGCAAAAAAAATCCCTCCTGGAGAATCACATTATTCTTATTTGCAAAAAACATTAATTCCAAAATAGTTCTTCGATTGCAAATATTTTTCAATTACATAAATACTATTTTATAGATGTCGAAATAATGCTAAAATTTTTGAATTTTTCATATAGTTTCTAATCGATTGGATAGAGTTTATTATGCTGATTTTCATTGTTTTTAAAGCTGTGCCCAAAAAATAAAGAGAATTTGATTCTATGATAAACTTTACGATAAAATGATATTCTCGACCGATACGACATTTTTTTCACGTATAGGTGTCGACTGAATATTTAGTAACAGTTCGTTGTAAATCGAATACATTCTTATATTTCATATGTATGTAAGGCGTTTTTTCGGCGTAAATTTTCTAGTTAAAAATCAGCCTAATAACCATTATGGTTATGATTCACAAATTAAACATCACGGAATTTCTGTGTAATGAACTTTTATTTTCAAACTGTTTGATATGGTCCAAAGGTCGACAATGACCAACTGCCTACCACCATTAACATGTTGCCGCTGGCTTCTTTGTGTGATAATTCATTTATTGTAATGAATTATTTAAGAGGTCATAAAACGAGAACAAATAAGTTTCAACAATCTTCAGAAACCGTCACATTTTGTTATAAATATATTATTGAATTCTTACTTTAGGCTGCTAACTTCTCTGAAGTTCGAATTTTTGTGTATATTTTATGAACGCATTCCTAATTAACCTTAGACTTATTCATTTGTCCTTCTAATTGTCAATTCATCACAAAATTGCAAAGTTATTAGCATTACTTTGTTATCTGTGCAACTTTCTTAAAATAATTTTAATATGCCCGGAAACGATTGAATTTGTCATATGTAATTCTAAATTACTTCAACTTTTTATATTTTATATGTTAATTAAGTAAATTGTAAATAATTAAATAAGTAAATATTTTATATAAGTAAATTGTTGTCATTGAAATGACTGATGCGCCATCTATATTATATTAGTTGAACATGAGACGTTCGCAAATAAGAACAACTTTATCGTTGGAGTAATTCTATTTGTTTAAGTGTTCCAATTTATGTACGTTTTATTTTTTATTTTTCGGTTTCAAAAGTAAAGTTAAACAAAACACACATACGGCTATAATTTCGATGAAACTTTTATTTCATTACGAACATGGCTCGCTTAACACCCGAAGAACGCGTAACTTTTAAAAATTTTTACGTTTTTCGGTTATTAAATGATCCATTTTCGTAAATGACAAACATTTCACTAAATAGATAACACTTCAGATGACAAATATTTGACATCTGACAGCCTTGTTAGACTGGCAAGACCACTACATTTATAACGCTATATAATGAAACCAGTAGTATTTATTGGTTTTGTATTGGTTTTCTTGAAATGACGATATATCGTTACGGAGAGATAAAAGATTGGTCAAATTCTCCGAGCAAAAAAAAAAAAAACAAAAAAAAAAAGTGCTCTCTTTGCTACCATTTTATACATATTTAACAAAATTATTTCATTATATCTGTGGTCACAATCCGTAACAGCCTAACTCGAGTTAGAACGCAATTGAGTTATTAGCACCATCGTATTCAGCGTATCTAGATTTATTTGTTCTAAATTTTTCATGTTTGTATCTCTTCTAGGAAGGCAATTAATCCTAAAAAACCTAATAGCTTAAGTTATTTTTCTAAATGACTGTTTTGGCATAACTGCCTAAGTCAATTTAGGATTACAACAAATATAAACATTATTTTTTCATCATTGCCTAAATCAACTTAAGTCGTTAATCCAAAAAAATAAGGAAACAATTTTATTTTCCGGATTACAATTTCGTTTTTTGATAAACATAAATTTAGTTAAGGTCTTTCTCCAAACAAAAAAATTTTTATTTAATCTGGAATAATAGCCTAACTCAACTTGAACTTTTTGACTTTCTTTCGTTCAACAATTCATAAGAGCCTAAATGTCTTCTTCGATAATATCTTTTGACTGCGAGAATAAACAACTATTTTTTGTTAACAACTAAGTAAAGAAATTCGTTTCCTTGGAATCTGTAGCAAAGTTTTCCAAAAAACACCTTCTCCTGATTTTCAGTGAAGATTCAAAACTTTAAACTCCTATACTGAAAATATTGAAAAACAGACTTAGGCTGTTATGGGTTGTGACCACAGATATGTAATCAAACTATTAATGATTTTATTGGCTGCAGAGTGGCAAATTATTGGTGTGACATCAATGAGATCATCTTCCTTGATATCTGCAAACTCATTACCGTCACTGAGCTCATGTGCAGATACGTCTTTAAAGACATTTTCATTACATTTTCGATACCATCTACACTTTTACAATTGATCGAATTAGATTCTAATTTCTATTTGTGTCAGCTCACTTTAAACTTATTTCAGAAGAGTTACCCCATTGCGGACTCAACGGATTTTAAAAAAGATTCTTCAGTTCGCCGCCATCACCAATAATTGTGCAAGTAATTAATTTCACTAAATAAACTTTAGGGGATTTTGACCCACTGAAAGATCCGAGACCTCATTCTAGCACTTTTCGAAACGTTTTAGTGAAATGGATTATTAAATTCTTTAAACATCTTGATTGTTTTTCTGGCTGTGGACAATTTCCAATGACCAACTCAAATGGTTATCACAATTTACGTCGAGTGCTATTGGATCATCCAGCGACAATTTTTTCAGATTCCAATACACATATTCTAGGTGGTGGGCAACGGAAAAATTACTTCCACTTTCGTCAGAATTACACAAACTTTTGTAAATCCTTTAGTTTCGTCTCGCTGACTTTTGGCCGAATGGTGGAATGGTAGAACAAATTAATTATCTATTCATCTTTTTTCGAAATGAAATTTCATTTCTATCGAAGTATATTTAATTAAGAATTTTTTTAAATTTATTTCAATGTCTGTCCAATGAATGTCCATTTACTAATATCATAAAGGGTGTCCCAACAAGAACGCCTTAAATTTGGCGCCATTCGAAGTGTCATTGTTTGACATTTGAACAATTGTTATTGTTTGCTAATAGAAGGTACGAGGTTAGTAAAAATGGAGCTCTACACGAATGAACAACGCATTCTCATTGTGAAATTGGTGAAAGTTTTGTGGCTATAGTTCGCAAATTGCGATCAATTTGGGGTCACAATAATGCTTCAAAAGAGTCAACTGGAAAGACCAAAACGGGGTCTATTAGTGATGTAAAGGTAGCAACGCGCCTTCGACCAGGTCGACCGAAAATGTCGCAGCCGTACGTGATGATATCGCTCAAACTCCATCCACCTCAATCCGACACCGAGCTCAGCAAATTGGTGTCGCCAAATCCACTATGCAGCGAATTTTGATGAAAGATTTGAATCTTCATGCATACAAAGTTCAATTGACTTAGGAACTGAAGCCAGCTGTCCATGGACAGGGAAGGGAGTTCGTTAATTGGGTATTAGAGAGACAACATGAAAATGCTGATTTTGCCGATAAAATCATCTTCAGTGACGAGGTCCATTTCCATCTTGATGGCTTCGTCAATAGGCAGAATTGTCGCATTTGGGGTAAGGAAAATCCTCGAGTGATTCACGAGAAGCAAATGCGTCCTCAACGTGTCACTGTGTGGTGTGGATTTTGGGCTGGAGGTATCACTGGACCTTTTTTATGAAAATGAGGCATGTCAAGCGCAAACACTCAATGGTGTTCGGTTCGTGAAATGATAACCAGTTTTTTCGTGCCTAGAATTGAAGAAATGAATGTGGGTGGTGTGGGCATGTGGTTTCAACAAGACGGCGCCACATGTCATACAGCCAGAGAAACAATTCAATTGCTGCACCAGTCATTTCCCGGTCGTGTTATTTCGCGTTTCGGAGACCAGAATTGGCCGCCTAGATCGTGCGATTTAACCCCATTATACTTTTGTCTTTGGGGTTTTTTGAAGTCGATGGTTTACGCGAATAAGCCGACGACGACTCAAGTTTTAAAAGAGGAAATTGGACGCTGCATTAGTGAAATACCGCAGCATTTATCCAAAACGGTCATTGAAAATTTCATAAAAAGATCGCGTGTGTGCAAGCAAAGCCGCGGCGGCCATCTGCCCGATGTGTTGTTCCATACATAACCTCATTCCGTCTACTTTACGATATAATAAAGTTTCACGATTTTTTTTGAATATCTGTGTTTTATTTAAAATTTGAATCTTGAGTTCTTGTTGAGACACCCTTTATTAAGATGAATTCCCATTTTCGGATATTAGTTGTTATTGGAAATTGCATTAAATATGTTGAAACTGTAAATGCAAATTAATGTCACATTAATTTTGGATTTTATTTATTTGACTTACGATAAGTTAGGTAAAGTTGAAATGAGGAGATCCTCAAGGGTCATCCTTGACTTAGGCCATAAAGGCGCAAACTAAGGTCGGAAAGTCGGGCACGCTGCACGCTCCTTCAGCCAGATATTGGCTATTTGTAGAAATTAGACGCACTATTCAAGGATATCCGTTTTATTGGCAAAGTTCTATAATTTCCGACTTATTCCAGATTTGGCACTACGTCATTTTCAATATCACTCATACGAATTCTGGAAAAAGGTGAACAGTTACCCAAAAAGTATTTCAATGTCTTGGCTTCCTACGAAAATGTTATATTTTAGTCCAAACACCTAGAACGATTGAAGTCCATAGAATCGAAAAAATAGCCAATAGTTTGTTAATAAAGAGCGATTCTTTAATCGTAGTTTTTTTAAAAATCGAATAAAACACTCAAATTTGCATCATATATTAAAATTTTATTGGAATCGATAAATTGGTCTTTGCCATTTAATTTTTAAATATAATTTCATGTAAATGTTGCCCGCGGCTCCGTCTCAAAATACCCATTCGGAAGGTCCAATTTTTCGTCACTTTTTCGAGCATTTAGGTCTGTATTCCACAAATAACGCGTGTTTTGTTATCCTGTAAGGCTTCAGTAGTGTTCGACTTGTCCACATAGACTAACGACTTGACATAACCCCACTAGAAATAATCAAGAGGCGTTAAATCGCAAGATCTTGGGGCCAACTCACAAGGCCAAATCGAGAGATAAGCTGCTCACCAAATTCATCCCTCAACATATCCATTGTTTCACAAGCACTGTCCTGATGCAACCACATGTAAACCAAGCTCATCTCAGCCCTGGGGCAAAAAAAAAAAATTCCTTGTGATTGAGTAATACATGCCCAATCGCTGAGAACGGCGACGAATTGATATTTCACGATCGTCATTAACACTGGTCGCTACGGCTGCAATATTTTCTTCGGTACGCACTCTACGCATGCGAGTCGATGGTTTTATGTCCAACAAAGTAAATTTGGTACGAAGTTTGGAGAAAATAGCACGAATTGTTGATTCAGCAGGTTGATTATGACGACCATAAAATGGTCGTACGAAGCGATGCACATTTGTCACAGAGCACCAATTTTGATAATAAATTTCAACGATTTGCAATCGTTGCTCGTTTGTTAGTCTTTCCATGATGAAATGGCAGAGTATACTGTACACTTTTTACTTTGGCAGATGACGTTTGGACGCCATTACCAACCAGTACTGCCATCCTGAAAAATTTAAATCTTAATAAAATACCCTTAATTGCTCCGCTCTATTATTTTGAAACAAAAATAAATATGAAAATATTCTCAAAACTCCTCTAACGCTAGACGTGTTTATAGGACTTCGGTGCCATAAACCAACCCATTTCCCCCTATTTACTTTTGATTGCTTGGAACTGTTTTGCATAGTTTCCATTATAGGGTCTTTTCCTGGCAGGGCATGAGATTTTCTTGGCAGGGGATCTGGTTTCCTTGTACGCCAAACTGGTTTGGAAATCATATAATTTCCAAATCATTTATGTTGAAAAATTTGTCGATTTTCTACTTGCGACTAAGGACGACTTCGTATTTAACAGCAGTTCTCAATAGTGCAGAATCGCAGCCTGGTTGTCCGGGGAATTTGTTACCTCTGATCTACTCTTTGTTCAATTTAGTCGTTTTACTTTACACTCTGTGGCCTCAAATTCGGCAACATTGTGACCCGAAATACAGAAACTTTACTCTATCGATAAGTTTTCGATGTAAAAACCCATTATGGCTTTCCCTGGGAACCTTGAACCAGCTGATATGGGCTGGTTTTTCAAGTTCTCAGGTTTGTAATTAGTCTTCTATTGATGCGGTATTTATTCTGAATCGTGTATAGAGAGTCTATATGTTTGTTCAGTGTGATCTGGTACCCAATAATTCTATTGTAATCTTTAATCTCAACGCTACCAAAGCAAGTTCGTATCCTATTTTGATTCTGATTCCACTTATGGGCAGTATTGTCTCGAGATATTTTCACTTTTCGATAGATTTATTTTCACGTAAGAATTAAATAGCAAATATATGACAAAAAAGTACGAAAAGACAATCACATGTATAGTTTTGTAGTCCCTCTCCTTATTTTTATTATCCTAAAGAAACCAGAAAACAACTTTATGAATGTATTCAAAACCAAAAACGAAAATGACCAGATATTAGAACCTCAAGCATCGATTTTAAAAATACATTCAATGCGTTAAAACTTATATTTTAATTTCTTAATGTTTCGAGTTTCAAAATGTTTTAATTTACTGTAAAAAAAAAAAAAACCAAACTATTATTGTGTTATAAACAAAATAAGCAATTCAAGGCACGTAGGCAACACTTAGTCACGGAGTGTAAATCTGTGGTGAACATCAGACGACGCACCACAGTTGTTATGTGTGAGGATTTTGTTAAAAATAAAACGTAATACCGCTCGCTTTGAATGGCTGTTTATGTCATTCCAATTTACGCAGCTACTGGACAATTCACCTGGGTTGTATTTTGAGGGCTACACTTTACATAACTGTAAGCCTGAAGAAAATCCGATTCATCTCAGAGTCAGACCTATTGTGGCAGAATTGCAGCGAAAACTACCAACATTTCCTTGTCCTTCAAATTCACCTAACCGATTTTTTATTGTTGGGTTATTGCGAATAAATAGTTCGCAAAATAAATCGAAAAAACTTGAATGATTTAAACCAAAAAAAGCAATGATTTATTGCAACCCTCCAGGCAATAATGAATAACGTTGTCTCTCCATCAACGAATTGGGTTATTTCCAAAAGTCATTAAAAGCAACTTAATAAAAATTTATTGTTTTTCAAATAAATGAAAAAAATTAACATAGATTAAAAAAAGTTATTTCAGTTTCTTAGTGCGGCAACATTCATAGGCCACTCTGTAGAAATTGAATTGATTCCGATCTTTGTACTTTTAACCGAACCAATGAAGGTACATATATGTATTATATGTACCCAGAATAAGTGTTTAAATTACCAAATATGTTTTGACCAAGTGTGGTTCATGACTTTTCAAAGCGGTTGAGGACGTCGTCTGTTTCGCTGGCCGCCTAAAACTTGGCGCACCTTAATGTTTTGCCAGATCATTGCCGGGGATTTTAAATGGCCTTTACCGGCCCTCCTCTTCCGGTAACTCAGTCATTCAATTTTTTTCCTCTGTAACTCCTAAATGGTTATAACCTAAATTCGTAGCCATTGTATTGCCTTATAATTTGAAAGATCGATTGATTAACCACACCCTTTCTGATATCCCACATACAATTAAGCGATTTTACTTATATATCCTGAACTTTATGTCTTTCAAGCAGTTAGAGGGAATAGAGCAAAATTCGGCACACATCATGCTTTTAATAATTTTATTTCTGAGAGTAAAAATAGAATATCCCGCCTCTTCGGATATACTCAAGACCATCGTATATCTGAAGCAGTTATACAGAATATAGTAAAATTCGGCAACACACGCCTTTTCATCTAAGCTTCGCATATCTCAAGCAGCTACACGGAATAGAGTAAAATTCAACAACACATCATGCACTTAATAAGTTTAATTCTGAGAATGAAAATGTATGGTAAATCCCATACAAATAACCCATTGAAATCACAATTCTACGATTCATATCCCTTATTCAGATGTACTAAATTCAGCCAAATGTGGTACAAGCTAAGCTTTTGATAGAACAGTGTCTGAGAATAAAAAGTATACATCATTGCCACGCCCTTTCTGGTACCTTTCATGCAAATTGATTGGTCGACTTTCCCAAATTCGATTCTTCTTCTTTTCAATATACAATTTGTGAGCTACAATAAACTAGTTCTTTGTCCACTAGATTAATTTACATTGCTTGTTAAAACTAAGGAAAAATCGAATATGTAACCACGCCCTTTTTTTATACCTAAATTACTGATTTAAACCATACTTATTTATTTATTTTATTTAACTTCATATTTTTCAAGCAATTGAAATAAATTCATTCAAAATTTGCACTTACCATGCTTTTTTCTGGAAGTTCTGGAAGTGAAAATGGTGCGCATTTTTAAGCCTGCCTTCTAGTAGCTGCCATTCAAAGTTGACCGATTTATCGTAAATGTATTTGTTTTCCGTTAATCTATATCTCGTAGAATACAGTAACTTAATTTTGTGTCAATTCGGATAACCACGCCCTTGCTAACACCTCCCATACAAATTGTCTTATTTAACCCAAAAATTTCTGGTTCATGGGGTCGACCGTGTCATGATGAATAGTACACGAAATTATCGTTAGCAAAATCGCGAGTTCAAACCCCAATAAAGTCATCTATGTATCTATCTTTGATCTGCCTGACGAACATTTCGAGTAGTCAAGTAATCTAGTAAATGCTTCTTAAACTGTGACGTTCGGAATCGTCACTGAACTGTAGGTCCCGTTGAATGAGTCCAAAAATAAAATGCCTGCAAGCTCACTGAATGTGGGAAGCTCTTCCATATTTCATTCATAAGATGCAAAGAAATTAGTTTGTTTATTTCTAGATTCATATCATTCATTCAATAGCACTGAATGAATTCAGCATAATTTGGTACACATTTGGCATTATATAAACTTAACTTTTGGGGGATGAAAATGGACTACAGTGCCACGCCCCTATAATGCCATTTTCACAAATAGACAGATTTATCAATTATGATTATTAATTTCTAAGTGGAAGATTTTAAAAAAGCATAATTTAGACTTGTTTTGTAAGAAGCCAGCGATTTGCTACGCTTTTTCTAGCAGGCATAAGGACTTTTGGTAAAGGTGTCACTGCGTCTGACTGAAATTTTTGTGCTGGTTTATTGATATTTTCTGATTTATACCTGTAAAAGATGTAATAGCTTTGTAGTAGTAATGCAAACAGAGTTGGTTCTGTTTAAAATTAATTAGAAAAAATCTAACAAAATTCTGGTCAGCCAATTTAACTTGAACATAGTTGTAACTATGCGGTGCTTTAGCACCGTTCAATGAGCTTATATACGCACCGTATTGATCGCTTTGTTAAACAATAAAATTATTCGATTTTAAACTATGAAGTGATAGTAAATTCATTAATATTCGGCGACCATCAAAAACAAGTTATGCACTTTTGCATATCATTCACAAATGATAAATGACAAAATGAATAGTTTTCGTAGATTCGAATGGTCAGAACACGCAAAATATACCGCCATTGTGGCGAAGCACATGTGGCGCCTTTGGAACACTGCTCACGCTAGCAATTCATTTAATTAAATACGAGCACGAATTATCGTTTTTATAGCGCATTACGCGCCATAAGACTTAATGATCGCAAAAGGCGACCAGTAATGTGTGATGTCAACTATGTTAAGTATCTATTTTAAATTAGATTAATTAATAGAAACTAATAGGTTCATTCTATTGTGCTAATATAAAAAAAGATTCTTAGAATCTTCCGTTTCCAATGATTCCTCGATTCGCTGTATGAATATAGTGAAATGTTTTCTTGTTTTCACGTCTTCCTCGTATCATTGATTCGTAATCATGTGAAGGTGATTCATTTATTCATTATATATGAAGTTAGCTCTTGTAAATATATAATCATGATGTATGATTTGAATTTGCCCGGTAGGTATTTTAAGAATTTGTATGAATTATAATAAAAAAAAAACGCATTTGTATATGTCTTTGAAACGCCATAATGAGTCACACTGGTGTTTTTTTGCAAACGCCGGTGTGTTAGGAAGATGTTGGCTGTAATTTGATTTGCGTTGTTATTGCTTACAGCACTATCGGAATTTATGATGTTTCAAAATATTTAAGCCTACATGAGGATGATTACTACTCCACCTTGAGCATAGATAATAATCCTTCTGTCGAGAAAAAATATTTTATGAAATATTTATAAAGCAGGTTTGTCATTCCGTTTGGAAATAAACATCTGGGATTCTATGAAATGCTTATATTCTGGTAAAAGTAAAATAATAAAATAAATAATAATAATAATAAAAAAAACAGTAAAAATTTGTGTCGATTTAATCTTGTCGTTCCGTCACGATAGAGGGTGAAGTTGTCTGAGTTTAAGGGTAGTGGGTAGCGAAAATTTAAGAAAAAATAAAATTTTTTTTATTGCCCCAAAAAATTCTTTAGGATGTCCTGAATGTAATGATATCTCCAAAATTCAAATCCAACCACTATAAGTGCCCCAAAAAAATTTTTGAAATTAATTCGTCATGACCTGTGATCTCGCTGATATGAAATTTGGCAAACTAATAATATAATTTTTCATACCTAAACACCTTCTATGATATTTGTACCTAATACATAGATACACAGATACAGATAGATACAGGGATAGATGAGAGACAAGCTATCGAGTTTAGCCCCGAAAACAGAAAGAAAACGTCATTTCAACCGGGAAATTAGAATTGCCGCCTTTTTTGCCTCTCCTGAAAAATCACGTTTTTTTTCACATAAAAGACCCATTTTCTCGGGATCGGATGAACCAAAAGACTCAAATATTTGAAGAGTTGTGGA
The DNA here is from genome assembly GCA_019455685.1 of Philornis downsi. Taxonomy (NCBI): domain Eukaryota; kingdom Metazoa; phylum Arthropoda; class Insecta; order Diptera; family Muscidae; genus Philornis; species Philornis downsi. The sequence goes on along the minus strand of JAHXMU010000274.1, from coordinate 63,729 downwards.
ATATTATTACTTATATTAATGGTATAGAACGATTTTTAATATATTACATGCTTAGCGAGAAAAAAATTATATACTGAATAGTTGTTTTTCCAGTTTTTTCCCATATTTTAAGAAACTGTCAAATAAAAACGGCTTGATCTAGAGAGATTCTTTCTATCTTAAATAAAAAGTATAGATACCGAAACATACTCTCAAAATTTCAATAAAATCCGACCAGTACTTTTTGAGATACAGGGACAAATGGATCAGTGGTTTCCCCATAAGGATAAACTCGCTACCCCCTACCTTTAAGGGCAAAAATTTTGCACAAAAATATCTTATAGTTACAGATAGGTTAAGTTCGAAATTGCCCAAAATCGATTTATTAAAAAAATATGACCATACTCGTATAAGAAACTAAAATTTAAATTTTTTAATTTTTTTTTAACAATTTCACCATCTAGAAATGATATACATATACAGTAGTAGGTGATAGATGTGGGAATTTATTATTGCTTATCATTTCGAGAGAAGCAAAATATAAGGTTATTCAGAGTCGCTTTCTTCAGAACGAATTTTATGACAGATAAAACTGTCGTATTATTTTTATTTCGTATTAAATACACTTAGCGCGAATGAAGCCTGAGATATCGATGACATTTATTTCCAGCAAGATGTCATAGCATTATTATAGGGGGGCAAACCCAAAACAAGCCGGGCTAACAAAGAAGGAGGCTAATGGAGTAGTACATTATACAAACAGCAATTGCACAAGTAACATATGAAATAAATCTTGCGGTAACATCTTTCACAGTTTATGAGATATGATCGTCGAGACATTTGTGTGATATAAGCAATGCCACGTTCTTTTTCGAACCATTACATGATATACCATAGAACTATTTAGTGCCATTATGCTCTTACATTTTGATGATGACCGATATTTTACTTTTATCACGTTTTCTTTTTTTCTTTCAAAATAAGGTGTCATACCGGCACTTTTTCCAGGGACATGTTTTCTTCTTTATCAATATTTGTACCAAATCTTTAACCTTAAATAGTTGATAAGAAATAAAAACAAATTCCTTTGCATCTCATGAATGAGACATGGGAAGGATTCTCACATTCAGTGAGCTTGCACACATTCTATTTTCAGACTCACTCAACGGCGATTCCAAGCGTCACAGTTTGAGAAGCGTTTACAAGAAAATCTTCTTCAAGCACATCGACAAAGTGGCCATTCATAAGAATTAACCATTCAAAATGATAAGTTATGTGGGAGATGACACGCCTCTTTTCCCAATCATAACCCAATGTAACAATGTGACTAATAGGAACGTACTGGTTCATTGACATGACCCATTACTTACATATGTATCTAATATGATCTTTATATCCATTATCCATTTTTCGGTTTCAAAAGTAAAGCTAAATAATACACACAAAAGGCTATCAGTTCGATGAAACCTTTATGTCATTATAATGCTTGGAATTTGCAATTATGTACGAAATACAATGCCATTTAAATGACCGCCCCTGAATTGATTGCAGCTGTGGATCCTTTGGAGGTTCCTCCAGTGTCCTTTTTAAAAAATCATGGCCCAATGACACCTCCAGACCATAATGAGCATCAAACAGTCACTTTTTCTGGATGCAATGGATTTTCCACAATCATTTCTGGGTTCTCCCAGCCATATATGCGACAATTTTTCTTGTTGAAGTAACCACCCAGTGAGAAATAAACTTCATCGCTGAAAAAAATGTTGTTCGATTGAAAGCCCACGCTTGAATCACTACTTTTGTAGTAAGTTTTAACTATTTTTATGCTTTCTTCGGTTGTTAAACGATCCATATTCGTAAATGGTAAACCTTTCACTAAATAAATAACACTTCAAATGGCAGGTATATAACAGCTGACAGTCTTGCCAAACCGGCGGTTTTGAAACCCATAAATGGATAGCTTCTTAGGTAGATCATGAGATATAGTAGTTTAAAGTGTTAAGATGGGTGGGCGGTGTAGGGTCTTTTTTGTCAATTTGAACCTAACATATCATATCATAAATTTCTGATGGATAATAACATAATGTTAAGTTCTTTGTGAAAATAGATCAATTACTTTGGCTATTGTAAAGGTTTTCTGAAA